>CM059222.1:12124261-12724261 GCA_030347435.1 Clarias fuscus
ATCAACATCCATGTTAATTAAATAACTGTTACATACACAGCGACCATCTGTAGGTACACCTGGTCATTCATTGAGATTGCTGCAGATGCTCCTAATAAAAGTATAATATGGGTATTAATTAATTGTTACATTCTCAACAGCCAATTTATTAGAAACATGTACACCTGGTGTGTACATTGGGATTGCTGCAGAAGTCCATTGGTGGTGGAGCTGGACCTGATCCAACTCCTCCTATAGTCTAACCCTAACTGCTATTCCACACAGTATTACAGCACACAGAACATCACACTCACCTGTCCACCTCCTGGACATTGGACATCACCCAGATAGAAGAAGATATAGCCTCCCCCCCCCCCCTGCATCCAATTAATCATGTTGCAACAGTACGAAGATACAAGTGAAAAGCTTCCATTAGTGGTGGTGTAGTGGTTCGCATTTGCCGCCTTGCATTGCACCTCCAGGTTCCGAGTTTGATTCCCGGCTCGGGTCTGTGTGCATGGAGTTTTCATGTTCTCTCCATGCTCTGGATCCTCTCATAGTCCAAAGACGTGCAGATGGTGTTCCCAAATTTCCTGTAGTGAATGAGCATGCGAGTGTGTGTATGTGCCCTGTGATGGATTGGCACCCCATCCATGGTCCAAGTCTCCTGGGATAGGCTCTAGGCCCCTGCAACCCTGTATACAGGATAAAGCGGTCTGAGTGAGTGACCTCCATGAATTTGACCATGGTGTGATTATAGATTTCAGATCGTCTGCAATTTTCATGCAAAACACACTCTAGCATTTACACAGAAATGCAGTAATGCTAGCATGAGTGAGTGTCAGTTCTATGTTTTGCCGATGAGAAGAGTGGCCTGACGGCTCACAGGAAGGTTACAATAACTAAAATAAGCAGTCTTAACAACAAAGGTGAGCAGAAAAGTTCAGAGCATTTAATATGTTGAGACTTCAGACACTCTTGTCAGCCAAGCACAGTAATCTGAGTCTTAAATAGACACTGGCTCAGCAAAAATCTAATAGGTGAAGACTGGAAAAAGATTAAATGGTGTTAATCCAACCATCCGTCATGCATTTTCAGTAAATCTGCACCCACTGTAGAACACTTCGTGACAGGGCTTTGTGCATTGTTCCACTGAAACTCCACAACATTAAATGTAACTAAAATGTATGGTGTCAAAAAAACCTACAATTACAGCTTTACAGTTTAACAGGACTGAAGTCTCAGACTATTTTAAACAGGTTTCTTTACACATTTCACCTAAATGCACTGAATATCATGGACTTTTTTTCCATGGTTGATGTTCTGCTCATGCCTGTTTATTAGGTGGCCTGGTGCTGTTTGGACTCTGCAGCTTGATCATGGACGTTTTTAAGATCACCTACTACGTGAGTCGTATTCACTGCGACTCATCTGTGAAAATCATCTTTCCCTCTGTACAAGCCATGTTCATCCTGGTGCAGGTGAGGTGACCACGGACAAGCAGAAGTGCCATTGCTCTGTTGCTCTATTATCTTGAACCGTTTTCGGCATCTGATTTCCTTCTTCATTTCAGACTTACTTTCTCTGGCTCCATGCCAAGGATTGTGTGCAAGCGCAGAGAAACATAACTCGGTAAGGGTGATGCTTGTGTTTGAAATACATGAAATGTGCAGTACAAATGTCTGGTGGAGTCGTTTGTGACTATACAGAGCCAAGGTTACTGCTCTTATTTATTGTGGACTATAGAAACCATGAAATGATGACGTGGTGCAAGAAATTTTATATATATGTCTCTGTGTCTGTCTAGCTCTGGGCTCATGCTCACCTTGGCCACAAACTTGATGATATGGATTGCAGCAGTGACAGAGGAGTCTCTCCATAAAACAAGCAATCCCAATTCTACCCGCAGCCTCGAGTTCCAGAGTCTCTCACCTCTAGGTATGCGTTCTCATTACGGAATGTTGTAATATGCTTAAATTCTCAGCTTGTTTGCATCATTTTTAATATTATGCTTTTCTCTCACCTCATTAAATAAAATGTAAGTCATTTTATTTAAAATGCAGCACCCAGTGCTTGCATCAGGAAGAGCTGAAAAATTTCACTAGACAATTTAGAACATGTAAAGGGCAAGCATAAGGGTCATCCATCTTTTAATGCAATATCATGTGACAAATTGCAAATACAGGCCATGCAAGCCTAATCTGGACAATACATTTCTATTAAATATTGCTTAATTTAATAACAGTCAATGATGTATTACAGGTTTGGATTTACTTTCTGCATATCTCATGTATATCTTATATTGCATCTACCGGTTAAAAAAATCCCACACTTTCTTGACTTACCTCATATGGAACGTTCTTTCACCACACTGTCTTATAAGATACTTTTGTGGAAGAGGTATGATTTATACAGTGTTACATGAAGAGGTTTCCCTTTTCTGGCTGGTTTCTTTCACGCATTATCTTAGCGATTTGTCAATTACTACTGACAGCTCTGGCATATTGATGTGAATCATTGGGGATGTGAATATACAGTACAATCAATGTCTGGTGTTTGAAGCACTATGCAAATGAAACAGAATCTTTAACCATTTTTTCCGTCTCTATTTAGCTAGAGCTTCTGACGGCGACAGCTTGTGTGAGTGCACCACTGCTGCATGCAAAATCTTCAATGATGCCATCACTTACCTCTATCCAATCAATATTGAGTACAGCCTGTTCGCCTCAGCAATGGCCTATGTGATGTGGAAGAACGTGGGCCGACTTGTGGATGACCACGGGCATCATGAGCTCCGCTTCCGCATGCGTGATGTGCTGATTGGCCCAGCCACTGGCATCATAGTGCTGGTGGCTGGCCTGACCATATTTGTGGTGTACAAGGTGGATGTGTCAACCGAACAGAAGAAGGACACGGCCCTCATTATGTACTATGTAGCCAACACAACCACAGTGGTCCTGATGAGTGTGGCATCAGCAGTTGGTTGTGCTCTGTTCCAGCTGGAGCAGCGTGAGCATGCAGTGGGCAAGAACCCAACACGCAGCCTGGACATGGGGCTCTTAATTGGTGCCTCTGTAGGCCAACTCACTGTCTCCTACTTCACCGTTGTGGCTGTGTTGGGGACCGGTGTGGGTACGCCAGTCAATGCCCTTAACCTGGCATGGAGCGTGCTCCTAGTAGTCGAGCTTGGTGTACAGAACGTGTTCATTATTGAAGGTTTGCGGCGTGAGCCACACCAGGACACACGGCGAGCTAGTATCTTCTCCAATCTGCTCGCCTTGCAAGCACTTGAAGAGCGCAGGATGTCCGGCAATGTGCTTACACCCCGTGGTTCCATTGCCCTACCGGTTCACAAGCCCCTGCCCTGGAAGAGGAAGGCTCTCAAGGAGATCTCATCATTCCTGCTGCTTTGCAACATTACTGTGAGTTTCTTTCTCCTAACCACATAAGGAAAATCCAAGCAGTTGTGTTGGCCTGAAGTCTGGTTCATTTTAACGAGACAATAGTAATCACTGTTAATGGAATAACACTCAGCAGACACTTTAATAGTAATCTAATCGGTCGATCACCTTGTAGCAGCATGAGACATAAAATCTCAAGGTCCAGGCATTCAAATTTATGTTCACATTAAACAAGTGGAAGGCAAAATGGTTCTAAAAAATATAAATATATATCCGAGCAGCAGTTCTACAGAAATGCATTTTTGATGATAAATGTCAGGGAAGAATAGCCAGAATGGTATTTGGACAGGCAGGAATCAGAGGTGTGCCACCATATGGTAGCATAGTGGTTAGCACTATCTCCTTGCACCTCCAGGGTCCGGGTTCAATTCCCGGCTAGGTTTGAGTCCCACCTCTGTGTGCCTGGAGTTTGCATGTTCTCCCTGTGCTTGGTGGGTTTCCTCCGTGTACTTTGGTTTCTCCCACTGTACCGGGTGTACCGCACCTTGTGCTCCATGTCTCCTGGGATAGGCTCCAGGCCCCCTGTGGTCCTGAATACATAATAAAGTGGTGTAGACGAAGAGTGAGTGAGTGAGGAATCAGGGGCCAAAATGGGCAGACAGTTTAAATTTACAAAAACCTTTATTAGCACTCTTGCTGTAAATAGCATTCATTTAAGCTGCTATAGCCTTTCTGAAAGCTCAAACTAGTCTGGCCATTCCGTCTGAACCTCTGAAAGAGTATTTTATAGAGCTAACATAGAAGGCCTTTGTGAAAATCCCTGATGAGCAGTTTGAGACAGATTTAAACTGGCCTCGTTGGTACTAACAAATCACAGAGATCATATTTTCCCCCTGTCCTGATGTTTGATATAACATTAACAGTATGATTGTATGCATTATGCAGCTATCACATGTTTGAAAAGGTATATCACAGAGACTCTTTAACAGACTCTTAGGATGCTTTTACATGTGCTAGTTAGACTATACTGTATGTGCACAATGGGGTTATGCATTTAGGTCATTAATATTGTCTAAGGCATTTTGGATAAACTACATCTAAACTTTTTCTCACAGCTTTGGATCATATCTGCTTTCGGAGCACAACCAGAGCTTGACAACCCCCTTGGAGAGGTGTTCTACGAGTTACGCATGTGGGAGGCTGTGGTTAGCATCGGACTGCCCTTTGGGATCTTCTATCGAATGCACTCTGTGGCCAGTCTATTAGAGGTGTATCTTACCTCTTGAATCTACAGCCTGAGCATCATTTTTTAATTTAATTTTTTAATAAAAAATACAACCTAATTTTTTTTTTATACTTTGTCTTTGTAAATGAGAAGCTTGTGTAAAGATTTTCATACCTTAGTTGGAGTGTCTATGCAGATGGATGACATTAGTCTTTCAGTAAGTTGTTGGGTCACCAGAACTGCCCAAGAACTGCTTCACAGAATCTACAAATCTCTAGAATTGTACTGGAGGGATGAATACTATTTTTCTTAGTTATTCTGTCAGTTGGGGCTTGATGATGTCAGAGGAGAACACTGTCAATCACCTGGAGCAAAATCTCTCATTTCACTGGGTTTAGAGTGAAGGCCATAGAATATCCATCCACCCACTGCCTATATCATTTATCCTGTGCAGGGGGAACACAGGGCACACACCCTGGATCAGGGGCCAACCAGTCATAAGGCACATACACTTCGTGCAATTTGGAACCGCCAGCCTCACTGATTTACACAGACACACACACACACACACACACATACACAGACACATACACAGACACACACACACATACACACACATACACACACACATACACAGACACACACACACATACACACACACATACACACACACATACACACACACATACACACACACATACACACACATACACACACACATACACATACACACACACATACACACACACATACACATACACACACACATACACACACACATACACACACACATACACACACACATACACACACAAAACGCTTCAGGTGCTTGACACAGCCACTGGTTTTTTTTTTTTGTCTGTACTGTATGTCCTGATTTTTGTGCAGCTTGGAACATTTAATATAAAAACTTGACAAATTTTTTTTTATAAAAACTATGTATTATACACACTGGGAAGAACAATTATTTGTACATCCATTATGAAAATTGCACTTTAAGCTCAATAAAAACTAAATCTTTCATGGACTCAACTGTAATTTCAACTGTGAAATTACTATTGAACTCTTTATGCAGAGTGGAACAGAAGAGAAAAACAAACAGATAACACTCGTTGTGGCCAGTTTTATGTTTTCTGTCCCTACTGGGATTAAATGCGAAGTCTGAAGGAACATGCAGTTTCATTGAAAAAATGAAATCAAATAATAATAATAAAACTGTTTACATTACATGACACATTCCTAATGTAGTTCCCATATATGCTTTTTCCCATCCTATACATGATGACAGCATTTTGATTACAAAACCACACTAATCACTGGTCGCTTCCTCTTTCAGTCAGTCACTCTCATTATTAGCATGTTGTAAAGAGGCACCAAACGTTTGTTCCCAGGTGTAAAACAAGGAAACTGTGAGGACAAATTGGTGTCTCACCGTGCAATCGGATAAAATGATTCACATGACGTCATGTTTTTGAGCTCAGTATAGATATTTTATATATATATATATATATTGCGACAAAAATTTTACTTTAAACATTGAGCACAGTATATACATTAGATCATCTCATTAGCAAATCTGATATGCAGACAAAAATAGTAATATCAATCAGGTCACCATAAATGGTTTTCATCAGCACATGGCAAATAATTTGTTTACAGTTGAATACTGGTGAAACATGTGGACTGTTACTGGCTGAAATATTTTTCGGTCTGATAGCTTTTTGTGAAACGTCAACCTGAAAACGAGAGCGAGAGGGGATGTGGACGTTTCTCTGTTAACCACGAGTCACAAGTAGGATTAATGGCAATCTACAAAAACAATCAAACGCAGGATCAGCAGAGATGGCTGGAGTTTTGCTGCCTTCTAGTGGCATGTGCATGGTAACGCACACAAAGTCAAATGGCATGGGTCACACTAGCCTACTGACGCCACTCACTACTGGACTACATGCGACCAAAATCACTAGACTTTCAAATATGCTTCCAACAAATATATATGTATATGTTTTTATATACAGTGGCAGTTCATACAGCAGGAAAATCTTCCATATATCCACAGTGTGAGATTATCAATGGTTTAAGCTGTTGGGCATTATACGGTCTTATCAAAAGGCAGAGCTATATGTAGAAACGTTATCATTTTTAGATGTTCTAAGTGTCCACGCACATACACACATGCCAACTCAATGAGTCATGAACCCTGGTACAGATTTTCAGAGTCGCTGAATGCTTTTGGGTTTGGTCGTCATCGTCTTTATCCATATTACTGGAATAAACCTGTGAGACTTACGAGAAGGCACACAGCACTGCACTGATATGAAGACTAAGCTCTAAAAGCGGGTGTTAGATGAGCGAGAGGGGATTCAGTCAGTGACGGGCAACTCATGGACCTGCTCTTCTACATCCTCTGGATTTCAAAGAGGCGTACGTCTGTGTCGTACCAGATCGGTGGGTCCACGTTGCTGCAGCAAAGAAAAGAAAGTTCAAAACAGGGCATGGTTTCTTCTGAGCTGATTAATAAATTGATGGTCATTATAGGGTCATTACATTACATTACAAATCATTAGAGGTAGTGTGAGGATTTTTTTCACATTTCATACAGTGCTTACCGGAGATAGACAACGCCCCACATGTATGTGCGGAACCACATGGCGGTTCCTGCATTGGCCTGGTATTTTCTAATGAGAATAGGATGTGGCACAGGCAAAAGCCCCACCAGAGTACCGTGCTGGAGGAATTTCAGAATCTCTGATTCGTCAGTTAAGCCTCTGTGAGAAAAAAAAAAAAAAAACTAACAGTTCAGCAACTGAGTACATATTCAGATACCCTTATGTGTGAAAATGTCCCTACTTGTCAATGCAGATCTTCTCCACTTGGGGCACCAGGACCTGAAGCAATCGCATGATGGTCTGTAAAGGAAGCTTGCTCTTCCAGGATACCACCTGCACCGAAGAGAGGGCAGAGTTTACAGTCGATCTGGGAAGACGTGTTTGACAAAGAATGCCAACCTTGTTAAATCAATGGAAGCAGACGTGAAAGACGTGAAATACATCAATACACGCCTTTTGCCGTCAATATGCTGTTAATGTAAGTGACTAAAAATGAGATTAGATTAGATTCAACTTTATTATTGTCACTGCACACTTGGGTACAAGGCAACAAGCTTAAGCTTAGCTAGCTTGTCATTAATAGAGACAATCAAGCATAGGGTCATTAAATGTGGTAAATGAGTAACTGGAAGTGCTGTTCACTTATTCATGGGTGGAAAAATAAATGAATGTTAGGGCTATTCATTGTTTTGGGCCATGTTTAAACATAATGCACTCCATAGTGCTTAAATGTATGTTGATGCTCTAACTATAGAACATGCTTCCAAATTATGTGAGCAGAAGACAGCATAATAATAATTTCGTCACATGGATGTCCCGTGTGTTTCTTTGGGATGCGTCCGATGTCTGGGGACGGTTTTCACTCTACTAGGAAGACGGTTCTGGCCTCGCATGATGTTGACGGCTGTTTCTCTGGAGACTTGGGTACAGTTGCTCAATAGTTCAGGACTGGAATTTCCTACAAGTCTACCTGAGCCTCCAATAACTACCTGGACTCCATATTAACATCAATTAACATCTATTAACAACTATTATACTGAACTGCCTGCCAACCAACACACAGTATGAATGCAGATTAATTCCTGCTTTCTGTTTCACCCAAATGAGGATGGGTTCCCTGTTGAGTCCGGTTCCTCTCAAGGTTTCTACCTACTGCCATCTCAGGGAGTTTTTCCTTGCCACGGTCGCCCTCGGCTTGCTCATCAGGGACTATCTGACCATTTTTTGATTCATACACATTCACATTTCATATAAACCTAAATAATTCTTTTGATTGTGTAAAGCTGCTTTGCGATGATGAAAACTGTTAAAAGCGCTATACAAATAAAATTGAACTGAATTGAATAATAAGCAGTCACCGTCGCTAGCCACACTTGAATATGTATTTTTGTTTAACTTGAGGGACCAAAAACATTGACTGATGACTTAATGACTTTTTGTGAAAGTCAGAAACATTATATATTTGACATAAACTGATAGAAGAGGATAGTAATCATATGCACATTCATTAGTCTGTATTACTGTCTCCAAATAGCCATCAACACATTACTACATCATATTACTTAGTGCGTTATTGCGTCGCCAATTACAGCATGTTACAGGCCACAATAACGTGTAACTAAGGAGCACACTGGAGCTTCACTTTCCCGTCTGCTAAATAAGAAATTTATTACTGCTCCTGCTTTTCAGACAGATTTTCTGTTTTTTTTTTTTTTTACTTTATTTACTTTATAATGAAATTTTGCAATAAAGTGATGTTCATTTGCGTTCACTTATGTGCCAGAAACCGCAAACCTGTAGAACAGTCAAATGGGACTGTGTGTATTACCGCAGGCTTCTATCTACAGTACTCACTTAAAGCTCGCTTTGGGTTTCAAACATGATGGCGACTTAGCAACCTCTATGAAGCCCCAATTCTTGCTCGAATGAGTGATGACAAACACTTTCGAGTGAAAAAAAAAAAATTTGCACACACACACACACACACACACACACACACACACACACACACACACACACACACACACACACACACACACCTTGTTGTTGGCTTTTGAGCTCTGCACGCGTGTTCTCGCCCTCATGCTGATGTGCTCTTTTTTTTTTTTCAGCACAGAGCACACATGCACAAATTAGCCATATTCACCTCAGTCTCGAACTCATCACTCTTCACTTGACTGGGTTCCTTAATCGCCTCCGCATTCTTTAAACTTTACTTTACGTTTCCTTTGGTTTTAGATTTTTTTTCATCAGGAAAGTTAATTAAAAAGACACTAAGTATTCATCTTTATCTTTAGTCTTTCTATCTTAATCATAAAAACAACTTAAATGTAAAAGCTGATAGCTAAATAGGAGCCATTGAGTAATTGTTCCTTTTGTAATCTGATTAATTGCTCCAACCATCGATAGATTAATTAATTAACAAAATAATCATTAGTTGCAGCCCTACTACGCACCCACTCTGGTGTTGGAACCCAGTACGTGGCAGCCGACGATGCACTCGACAGACGTCTCCTCGCCATTTCCGCCTCCGTGTAGAAAACATCCTGTTGGGAAACACAAAATAGCTTTCACTTGCATCCACTTGCATGTAAATAACCAGACACTGATTTTGCACCGCCTCTTACTTTGATTGTAGTTGATCTGACTGACTGGTGTTTCTTGTTGGCCGGGAAGGCCCTGTTTGGTTTGATTGATTGTTTAAGCAGGTAATAGCTCTGAATGTCTGCTCTGGGTTTCAACTGTAAAGCCTGAATTTGTTGTTAAAAGAATAAACCAACATTAAGACCAGAGATCTGTATTTTGGAAAAAAAGCTTATTTTGAAGCTGAGAAAAGAATAAAAACTGATAAGAGTAATCACAAAAACATTAAGCTTTGCCAGTTCAACAATTTGGAATGTCCTGAAAGAGAAAAAGCTCTGGTTGATTAACAGTCAAACAGACAAAGGAAAACAGCAGCTGATGACACAAACGTGAGGGGAAATTAGAGTACTATTAGAGGACATACCACAAAATAGAAAATAATTTATCAGTAAGAATCAGAAGGCTGGATTGGAATTCGAGAGGAAATACAGAGACGAGCCACACAGGTTATAGAACCGTAGCGAACCAAAATGATAGAAAGGCCAAAGTGTGAACTGATCTGCTCATGATACGCAAACTATCAGGCAGCAAGACAATGACCCAAAACACACTACGAAAACATAAAGAACTTCAACAGGGGTAAAAGGTGGAAAGCTTTAAACTGGCCAAGTCAATCAGCAGACCTTGTGAGACCAACTGAGCATGCTTTTCACTACCTGAAGAGGAGACTTGAAAGAAAACAAGAAGCTGCAGTACAAGCATGGGAAAGCGTAACAGTGACTGAAAGCATCAGTTTGTTGATGTCAGTGGGTCACAGTCGTGCTGCGGCCGAGTGGCGCAGTGGTAAAGTGCTCGCCCTATCATCCGTACGTTCGATTCCCATGTGATGTTGTAACCTCTCTCAGCCGGAGGCCTGGCAAGAGCTGATTGGCCGAGGGGAGGGATGAGAGTTATGCTCTCACATCAATCATGCTTTACAGCCAATCAGGGGCGTCTGTAAGCTCATGTTAGCGAAAGGAGCGGATAGCACTCTCCTCCGAGTGCATTACGCCGCTACCAACAGTGCGTGAGCGAGCAGTTCAAAAAGATGTGTCTGGCCGTCCCAGACAGTTAGTATTAGTCGCGATGGGGGAACGCACCAATGACGGGTGGGAATTGGATACGACTTCATTAGAGGAGAAAAATCCAACAAAAACAAAAAAAATCATAAAAATCCAAATTTCAAGTTGATTCCATTTTTAATCTCTTAATACATATTAGTACATATTTTTGATCTACTTTAAAGAATTCACCATTAATTAAAATTATTTTAATCGCTTGAAGAATTATTCATGAAGTCAGGATGTTCAGCTATTAAACAAGAATTGCTTGATTCCATAAGCCTTTTGCTAGAGCTTGTATTGTAAGTGTTATTTAATTTATGTTCCATTAATTTTGCTAAAATCTAACACTATATGGTCTGGTCAAAATGTGCGATGGTTTTAGTTCTTTAACACATCTACATAAAAAATAAAAATATCAGGAAATAAAATCTGAAATGTTGAGCTATCATCTAATATGTTTATTTAAAATTTTTGTCTACAGTACATCTCAAACAAAAAAGTCTTCAGTGTATAGAAAAAAAACAAAAGAACTGTCTTGACGTTCCAATATTTTTAACATAATTTGATTGTTCCTTCTTCTTGTAGTGTCATTAGTAGCTTAACGTAGATCAGCACGCTCTGCTCTACTAAATATTCTCATATGTTAACTAGTAATAAATAACCCATCAAGCTGATTCATAATGTCAAATATATTTTAACATTTCAACATGAATTCATTTAAGACATGCTTCCTTCGAGCCACGGAGTGACAGAGCAGCAGATCTTTTTGAACATCAGAGGGAAGCTAAAAGCTCTTGAAGGTAAGTGGCGACTGCCCTTTTCTTCAAACATGAGCTGAAAGACAGCCATGAATGGCTAATGCTAATCAACAAAGGACAGCATAATGCCTTCCTACCTACCTAGAGAAAGGGTAAATTATGCTCTCTTGGACCACTAGCCATGGACATGATTCAAACTAGATAGGTCAAGAGATGGCAACAGGACCTAAAAAGTTGAATTTCTCATTGTTTAGAAAATTTCCCTTGAAGCCACTTAAATGTAAACCATATTTAAGATTACAACACACAATAACACTTGAGAATTCTGAAAAGGTACAGGTAACTATTTTACCTCGTTATCTCTCCCCGAGTTGGACTCGGTGTCGCTGGCCCCACTCAACACACCGTGCTCCGGTGACTGATGAGATTCTGTCTTTGGCACTGTGACCATGGTACCATCTTCTGATACTTGGGACTTCTCTGTTAGCTTATCAATACCTGAAAAATAAAATGTATAAAGTTCAGCCACAATGAAAATGTAATACTGCCGAAAGTCTTTCTCTTCGAGTAATGAGTTCCACTGCAATAAAGGAGGTTGTTACCTGGCATGGCCACAAGGCTGGCCTTCAGCGTGCCCGGCTCGGCAGGTACGGCTGGCCGAGAACCCTCCATGGAAACGGTCTCCTGGGAGTTGGTGCGAGAAGGGGCATCAGGAGATTTCTTTTTCTTCTGGAGTGCCTTCTGGATGGATGTAGAGTCCGTGGGCAGGTTGGCAAGCTGATGAAAGACGTTGCGCTTGCGGATGATGGCGTACACCAAGTTGCAGTTGCCTGAGGCATAATGAAGAAAAATGTGTTCATCATTGTTTGTAATCATGATTCTTCAAGAATTTTAAGTGTTAGATTATGGCGTATGGAGGACTTTACAGTTAAACTGTTTCACACAAAAAGCACATACATTGTAAATATAATCTAGAGTATAAACAGTATGCATAGGAATCACCAGGGACCTTCTGATACAATATAATGATACATGCAGGCATGTTCATAAGTTAGTACTTCCATTTAGTATTAAGCAAATACAACCTCATGTGAACATGTAACGTTTTTCACTGTGCCATTATTTATTTAACCCAAAATAAACAAAAAAGAAAAAATGTGGGAAATACTAAGTACCCCCAGGATTCAATAGCTTGTAGAGCCACCTTTAGCAGCAATAACTAGAAGGAATTGTTTCATGTATCACTTTAGTCTCTCACATTCTTTTGGAGGACTTTTGGCCTGTTCTTCTTTACACCCTTGCTTCAGTTCCTTGAGGCTTTTGGATTTTCACTTGTGCACAGCTCTCTTTAGGTCCCACCACAGTATTTCAATTGGGTCAAAGTCCAAGCTTTGACTAGACCATTCCAAAACCTTGATTCTTTTTTTTTGTTAGCCATTCTGATGTAGAATTACTGGTTTGCTTTGGATAATTGTCCTGTTGCATGACCTTTTGAACCTCAGTCATGCTTCATGTTTAAAACAGAGGAGGCGTTCTCCTCGCAACCCTTCCCACCAACTGCTTCTCTAAGACCACTGCTTATATCCTTCCCTCTTGTCAGTGTGTTAATACACACCTGAATCCAGATCTTTATAGAGATCTGCACACCTATTGATGATCAGTTAAACAAGGGCTGGTGATTAGCAGCACCTGGCTGAAACTTACCCTCGTAAATGCTATGGAAGCAGTAAACGGGTACTTAATATTTGGCTCACATGTTTTTTTTTTTCTTGTTGGCTTCATTTTTGTTTAATAAATAATGGCATAGTGAAAAACGTTTGTTGTTTATCTGAGACATAATGATCAGAAGATTTTTGTTTTGTTTTTATTTCTGTTTTCATTTTTTAACATGACTGTACAGGTAGGTGCTGATTTGATTTATATTGCGATTCTGTAAGCATCACAATTTATTTATATATATTTACATTTTTTTTACCCAGATTCTGTTACACTTTAAAACAAACTTAACAAATAACTTGCTCAGAGTCATTTGTTTGGAGTGCACCACGTGTAGGATTATAGATGAACAGATTGTGAATAAATTATAAATGAAATAAATTATGAAATAAATAAATACAAAAGAAATCATAAATAAAAATATTAATTAATTTTGGAGCCATTTGTGGCAATAAATGTATTGATGCACAAAAGAATCATGATATGCAAATGAATTGATATTTTCTCCATGTTTAATAAATATAATGAATACAAAAATCTAAGAAAAAAAAAAAAAAAAAAGAACGGTCTATGTTATATGTAAACATTTTCAGTTCCAAGAATACATTTCTTTTTCCAATTGTTACTGGATACGAGAGGATACGAGGTCTGTTTTCTCATATATCTAATTCACTTTTCTTTAATCATCCTGATTCTGATCCTGGGTATCGGATCGATGCCATCTCTAATAACAACGCATCTTACCATCAAACTGGTACTGGATAATGTTATTAAAGGCCTCCAGCAAAAAGAAGACCAAGTGGTGGTTCTGAGCAGAAGAAAACAGGAACCAGTTGGTGGAGAAGGCTTCAAGAAGGTGCAGAAGCTTATTGGCTGCCACCATAGACAGACTCTTCAGGTAAGGAGACACTAAACAGTGTGATGGAAACACATATTTGGAGATTGTACACATAAATGTAATACCCAACAAAGCCGGCAACGAAAGGAGCTTGAAGTAGACAAAAGAAAGAGCGAATTCATTTACCGTTCACTATGATGGTGAGCAGGCAGTCGAAGAGTGGCTGCAAACGCTGATGGCCACTTGTGATGATCTTGTGGAAAACCTGAAGAAGGAGGTGTTCAAAATAAAGAATAAAAAACACTTAACAGCTCTTCCCTCCCACTGCAAGAACTGCCACGCCTACACATTCCTATAATTATATAATCACAGTCATGTGCAAGGAGAACAATACAAAGAAATTATTCAGATATAGGTCACGCAAAATCAAATCAAAATAAGGGAACGAGGTTATAACTGAAGTTCTTTACCCCATTGAATAACTGCAGGAATGCACAGATGTTGCTAATAAAATGATTGATAAGAACATGTTGCTGCAGTGTCTCATGTGGAACCTACTGTTTTCCTAATTTCACTACTATAATTATTATATACAGTATGTGACTCTGTGATGTCTGAGGTGTCAGTGTAGAGAAAACATGAAAATCTCATTGGAATCTTAAACCTTACATGAACATATACAGTGATAACGCATCATTTTATAGCTACAGATATTTGTATGTTATACTGTAGCTAGCTTTCTATGGGTTATGCACTTGTTTACAATAATGCACTGTGAATAAGGCCTATATTTTCTACTGATTGCCTTTAAGAATTATTGGGTCGTTCAAGTCAAACTGGGACTTTTGATAGTGAAGATGAACAGAACTACATTATGAGCGCAAAACTACATTTATGTCTCTATTTAATTCCCTGCAACACTAGTGCACTTGTTCCAGCGTTTCACGAGTGCTTGAATACCATGGTAGAAAGTTTTGTCAGTACACCTGTGCCATGATCGGACCGCTTGGTGTTCGTGAATTATTATGTATACAGTTCCAAAAGCAAGATGCGGCTTTTCCACAAGTTGGTTACAAGTTATCCATCGATTTTTAAGGATCAGGAATTGCACTTGCTGAATGTTCACATAAAAAACTGCAATGGTCATTCACAGACATACAGCCTTTATTTGCACCATTAAAATGTTTTACTGCGGCTAAGAGTCTCATCACTCTGTTTAAAGTCCGAGTTTGACATGAGAGCCCCTCGTGTAATGTAAAATAAGCCAGAAATAAATCAGTCCTTACTACAATGAGAAGGTCGGCATGTGTGCCGGTGAACACTGGGATATCCATCGGGACACGAAGAGAGTATGGTTTGTTTAGACGCACTCCGAAATTCCTTTCCCCACTCAGCAGCAGCAAAATGAACACACCGATGTGCATGAGGCCAACACGCGCTATCGACAAACATAATGTTTATGTGGCAACTAGGAATCAGTCTTAAGTATATAAAGACAAATTACACATGTACAAAATTCCTTACACTGATCAGCCCTGGCATCATTCAGGTAGTACAGAATAGGCACCAGGATATCCAACACATCACTGCTCTTCAGAACAAAGAACAAGAATTTCTGGAACAATACAGAAACAGCAGGAAATGGAGTTAGACAGGAAAAGTCATTAACAACAACAAAAAAAAACATTAGGACATCAATCATGGTCTCTTACCTTGTTGAAATCACAAAACTTCCAAAAGAGAACCAGAAGCTCTTGGTGGAACTGGATCTTCTTGGTTGAGTTGGGCAGGTAGGTCTGTGTGAGCGGGTTAGTGAGCAGGCGAGCAAGTCCTTTCAGCACAAAGTCATAATCCTAGATACAAACATTCATATTTTTACAAGGCAAGGAAAAAAAAAAGTCATAAGTAATGTACACATTTTATAATATGACCCTGAGAAGGTACATACCTCCTCCCTGTGTATTCTGGACAGGTAGTTCACAAACAGGTTCTGTGGGCCTACAGACTGCCAAAGAGATTTTTTTTTACTTGGTTGGACAAATCAGTTCTTTAAATCAATATATTTTTTTCATGAATTTGGACAAATCAATTAAAGCATATGGTTAAAGCATAAAGAGAGCAAAGAAAGACCGCATTTAGCTTTCATTATGGCACTTTATGCAACATATAACATCCAATTGAAGTTATAACTACAGATTATAACACTCCCTCCAGAGGATTGTACACTGGCCACTATGCATGATGTGTGCATCAATTAATCCTCACTCACTCACTCACTAACTCACTCACTCACCATCTATACCGCTTAATCCTGTATTCAGGGTCACAGGGAGCCTGGAGCCTATCCCAGGAGACTTAGGGCACATGGCAGAGTACACCGTGGACAGGGTGCCAATCCATCGCAGGGCAGAGACACACACATACACTCACTCATTCACATACTACGGGCAATTTGGGAACGCCAATTAGCCTAACCTACATGTCTTTGGACTGTGGGAGGAAACCGGAGTACCAGGAGGAAACCCACCAAGCACGAGGAGAACATGCAAACTCCATGCACACAGAGACGGGAATCGAGCCTGGCCTGGGATCGAACCCGGACCCTGGCGGTGCAAGGCGACAGTGCTAACCACTACACCACCAGCATCATTTAATCCAAATTTTTTAATTGTTTTTTTTTTTTTTTTTTACCTCCTTAGCTATTTTTTTTCTTTTTTTTTACTTGCCAATAATCTGACCTTTCTGAAATGCAGTCTTTTTCATAAACATTATCATGAGCATGTTCATGTTATTAAAGAAATGAGAAGCTACTCACTGCATCAGTTTGGGTAAAAAGAATAATTTTCAGAATAAGTACATTGATCACTGCAGTAATTATCCAATCAATGACTCTTGATTATTTGCTTATTAAGAACTAAATGGCAACGTTTTTGGCCAGGCACTGTACTGTATGTTCCCTGAATCTACCATATTTGTCTGGGGTTTTAAAGCCAACAACCATTGCAGCAAAAGATTACTTGTCTGGTCATTTTCAGCTCATATTTACATTTTTCAAGACCAAAACTTTGCTTTGCCCCCATTCAAATGTAACTGCTCAGGTACGCCCATTTGTTTCTTTAAAGGATGATTCACAAGGCACACATGGTATCAAAAGAAAGCCTTTGGTCAGGGTGGTCTCTGAAACGTTTAAACAGTATCTTAAAAATATGACTTGCACTAAATAAATGCCCATGCTTTTTGTTTTCATTAATGGTGGAACTTTTTCACAAATACAACCATGCATGCATGTGTGTGTGTGTGTGTGTGTGTGTGTGTGCTAAAGGTGTGGTGGCACTCCTACATCCTGCTCGTCCATGCTGGAGGGGGAGGGAGCACGCTGAGGCTGAGTATTCTCGAGCTCCAGAGTGACGATGAGGATCTGTACTGCTTGCTCCACCAGCTGCTCCCGGTAGTCTGAGAACAGCAAGTGGTTGTAGGGAATGCCGTAGCCCACGGGGTCGTACGCACATACGACGTTAATCAGGGAGGTGAACAGAGGCAAGGCGTGCCTGGAGGGATTATAAAGAGCGACACAAACACTTATTACCTATGAGCTTTCTCACTTTTATATAGGTCAAATCAATTGTTTTTCATCAGACATCCCTTACGGTCACATGCTGTATCGCTCAGCAGCTGGATGTTTTTTAGATAGAGAAATAAACATCACTTTGTCAAATCAAACATAAGGACATAAGGATTCGTGAATGTATTTGTTTGTTAATTATTTTATTAGTTATATACTGTATAGATGAGTCTAATGGTTATATTACACAACAACAACACCTATTAGCGCATGTTAAAGATATTAATTGCAAAATAACACAAAACGTCTGCAGGATTGCTTCTTCACAACTGCGAGATAAATACTCAGTAGTAACTTGAATTTCATGGACTTTGCTTTCTAACTGTCTATGATGATACAGGCAGATTTCTCCACCCTTTGTACTCAACTCTACAAGTCTTCCTATTTGACTAAAAACCCATGGCGTCATGACAGCCTTTTCTGAGTGAAGTAAACAGTGTGCTAAACAGGATATTTGCAGATATGCATCGAGTTGCTAGGCAACGAAATTCATTAGCTTTTTGTCACGTAACCTACCACATGGGTCACTTTGTAGCTATACAATTACTCGCTGTAGCCCATATGCTGCTGTGCACGGCTTTTCATCCTGCCGCTACATGTTCATTTATAAGCGAGGATTAGTACGGAACCACAGCTGGTCAGATTATTTAGGCAGTTTACTCTCAGAACATCAAGGACAGAACCGTCTTCCCCTTTTGTCTACCAAATTCCTCGCCTATTTGGTAAAATGAAACACACAGCAGCCACATTCATTTGTGCTCGTTTGTTCCGTTTTGATTTCTGATGCCATATAGTATTGCAAACATCTGAACTGAAACTAACGGAGTCAGATGGATAAAGGCGCACATGTACAAAAAAAAGTCAGAAGCCAAAACAGTGATAGTGCTTATGATAATAAAAATATGCACTGGAATGAGGGGGAGGTGAAATGGGAGGTCACAAATGCAGCAGAAGGGCATGAAAGCCAAAGAAAGAGCCAAAACCACAAAGTACCACATGAAGACAAAATAGACAGGATTTGTGAAAACACATGTACACCAATCAGCCATAATATTAAAACCATTGTAACTATTAACATTAAAACCACCTGGGTTTTAGGTTTCCACCTGAGCCCTCGAGGCATGACTCCACAAGACCTCTGTTGGTGTGCCGTGGTGTCTGGCACCAGAACATGCACAAATTGCAAGTTAGTGCCTCCATAGATCAGACTTTTTTGTCCACGGATGCTCGATTGGACTGAGATCTGGGTGATTTGCAGGTCGGATCAACAACCTTGAACTATTTGCCTGCTGAGCCACATACACCGCAAGCTGTGACGCACTGCACACCTTTCTATCGTAGGCAGCATTACAGTGTTCAACAATTTGTGCTGCTTTGGCGTTTCTGTGGAATTAAACCAGACAGGTTAGTCTTTGGTCACCATAGGCATTGATGAGCCTTTTGATGAGCATTGATGAGTTCGAAGGAAGAAAAGTGGAAAGAGAGCCCTCTAGCAGGGGCTATCTGCCTTCAGCATATCTGATGACGGATAGTACCCACCCTGGGGATACAGCTATCGTTTCTGTGGTAGTTACTTACAGGGTCGGGTTGTCATCTCAACACCCGATTGTCTCTAAGCACTTGGGGGTGAAGGACATTGTTCCAATAGTGGCAGCACAGCGGAGTCACCGGTTTACTAGTTTACTGGCATGTAATTGGTAATCAATGTTATTTAATTCACCTATCGGTGGTCTTAACATATTTAAACAAAACCGCACAGAAAAAATGTATTAAGTTTAACAGCTTCTGTCTTTATTCATCGGCCCTGTTGCACTTGAACATGAGCTTGAAATAATATAGTGGCTGGCTTCATTATACTCTCCTGAAATCTACTGTTCCATTACATAATTTATATTTCAAAATCTATGACTCATGTTTATATTTTAAAAAGTAAATGAAATGAAAGCCAACTGTTTTATGCAGACTTCCTGATCCACCGGGTGTTTTGTTGGTGGATCATACTTTAACCTTTAAAGCAAATTTCTCCTTTTTGTACGATAACCCCGTTTTAAAATGTTACCAATGTAACCGAACATACCATATACGAACAGCCCCAGAACTATTTCGTTTTGCTCTTTATACAGTCTTACTACTATAGGCTGAACAACCCACCTATTCTCAGTGGAGCAGAAGAAAGTGACCCAGGGATTGATGATGTTTCCATCGGAGGATGGTGGCAAGTACATGGCCTCAGAGAAACAGGTCAGCAACAGCCTTAACAGTTCAGTCCTGCACACGCCGAAGCCACACACACAAACACACAGTAAGCAATAAAAACACAGAAAACTCTCGGCTTTTTCCATATTGCATTTTAATGAGCACATTCATTCCTGAGCTCCTGGTTATAAATCTGCCATTATACACCATCTTGTTTTAAAAGATCCCACCCAAGCAGGAGAAGAAGGCAAACAGCCCGGTCTGGTTTCTACCTAATAACCTCAGATGACGTGATTTGAGATAAGAATCTATTTGAATGGGCTTTGTGTAGTGGTTACTGATTAAAAGGTTACCAGGGAAACATGAGAAAACGCTCTCCTCTGGAAATAGGAGTGCACTTGATCGCATGCTCACCTGTTAAGATCATGGATGTAGTTGAGCGGTGGCGACTGTGCAAAGCCCACCCCTGCCTCCCAGATGTACTCGCAGCTGTCCAGCGACTGCATATCTTCCAGTGAATCCTGCAACATATAGCCGTAAGATTACAACATTATTACTTCCATTTGGTTCTGACAGAGAAAGAGAGCGGTCATTATTTAGATGTGGTAAAGTCAACGGCAAATGCCTGGTCACTGTAAATACACTGTTTCCAACACATGGGTGATATTTTTTGCCGTGTGCCTAAATATCGTATCTAAAGTTTCGTATCTTGTGTTTTAATGTATGGCGGCACGATGGTGTAGTGGTTAGCACTGTCGCCTTGCACCTCCAGGGTCCGGGTTCAATTCCCGAACAGACTCGATTCCCGCCTCTGTGTGCATGGAGTTTGCATGTTCTCCCCATGCTTGGTGGGTTTCCTCCGGGTACTCCGGTTTCCTCCCACAGTCCAAAGACCTGCAGATTAGGCTAATTGGTGTTCCCAAATTGCCCGTAGTGTACAAATGAGTGTATGTGCCCTGTGATGGATTGGCATCCTGTCCTGTGTGTACGCTGCCTTGTGGGATAGGCTCCAGGCACCCATGACCCTGAATACAGGATAAAGCGGTATAGACGACGAGTGAGTGAGTGAGTGAGTGAGTGCTTTAATGTTTCTAGTTGTTGGAGCACATGTATTTTGTGGTCGGGTTTAAATTATCAATTTGTCCAGGAAACAGAACAAACTAGATTCAGGAAGAAACATGAATAATTACTGTGGAAACAACTGAAGAGGGATTGGAAAAAAAAAAAAAAAAAACAGTCACGCACGAACACCTCTAGGCTGTGGGGGTGGGGAAGGGATGGAGAGAGAGAGAGAGAGAGAGAGAGAGAGAGAGAGTGAGAGAGAATGTGTGTGTGTGTATAGCAGTAACCGCATAATGAGAGAAAAACAACAGCGCATTAGGTAAAGCATTTAAACTACCATATTACTACCATACCAACCTGTACACAGTAAACGCTAAAGCCTAACAAAGAAAAAAATAACAGGTTAAAAGTATTTTTTTTTTACTTCTAAAGATTAAAAAAAGTAACGTTTTATACTTCTAAAAGTAAAGAAGAAGCCAAACTGCTGCATTAGCAAAATGCTTGTGTAGATGGACAGTATATCTATAATTCATCATCATTCACCAACACCATCAACAGATACTGCTTATGAAACAGTACCGTGGGTGAAATTACTGAACCGATATGTTCAACAAAACAGTTCTATTCATTTACAGGACAGCATATCCTGCTTGTGTTAATGTGCCAGCGTACTCCTTAATGCAGTCAGGCAACCCGAATTAAAGCTGCAGAATAGCTGCATATGAATATCATTTAAAGCAACATGCAGACCGTATACCTATTCGCCATCATATCTGTACCATTTCTATTGCTCAAAAAAAGTTTGAAAAAAAGAAGCTATAAGCTTCTGTTACTTAAAGAGTAATTAAAAAAAAGGAAAACTGATCTCTCTAAAAACCTGCTGATCCTGTCACAAAAATGGTTACTCATTCAGTCTTATCCAGATCCAAAATGATTCTTGTCCTTCCTCATACCAGAGCACCTGCCAGTCAGTAATCCTTCAGGGGATTAAAAAGAAGAAAATCAAGGAAAGAAACCTTGTCCGGTTTACATATGAATGAGCTGAACCAGGAACTTGGCCTAGAGAAGGAGTGACACAGGGTACAAACTGTACAGAGACTCTGACAGGTTACTCACAGGTCCTCCTCTCTTATGGCTCTGCACGGTGAACTCTGGACAGAAGAGCAGGTCGGAGATGGCAAGGAGAAGAGACTCGGCCAGTGGACGTGCTCCCTCATCATCGTCGTCCATGTCGTCCATCTGCTGAGACATGAGGGCTGACTTAAAGGAATAATAATAGTTACCGTAACAATTAACAAATGCAAGTAATAATTAACCATTATCATAACCTCGGCTTAATTCAACATGGAAAAATCACAATGTGGAAGAACTGACATTGTCTTACTCTTCAGTATACTTAAAAGGTGTTACAGTTGCTATCGCAGGGTCGTAGTGACCAATAAAAAAAAAAAGTTTAATTAAGTAAGGAATTTTACAAGATTAATTCATGATGAGTTGGTGGGAAGAAATACAGCTTATCGTGTTGCAGAGAAACCCGCAAAAATTCAAAGACCTCTGTACTGGGAAATCCTGCTTTACAGAATGTAACCATTATACGTTCTTCCTTTTTAAATAGAATATATTTGTCCATTTTTTAAAATAGCATTAGATTATGTAAATGATTTGTTCAAGAGGGTAAGTGAGTGGTTACCATAGAACTAATAACCTCTTTAAACAAGTGCTTAAATATAAACCAGTAACTTCCATTACATTTCAAACTGTTCATGTTTATATGTGGATATGGTTACAAATTCTAAATCTTAGACTTCATTTTCAAATTTTAAACAATCCTACCATGTGCCACTATGCTTCTTTGCACTAAATGCTACAGAGAGGACAGATCTGAGTTGATCTTGCAGCAACTCTTTCACTCTGAGACACCTGATACACATGGGGAAACCTTGTTCTCATACTCTCAAGCAACAGCCTGAATCAAGGCTCTGTGTGAGCCACTGCTCTGTTGCTTCGCTGAGAAGGAGCACCAACACCTCAAGCGATGTGAATCTTTTTCGTTGTCTCCGTGAGAGCTGGTTGTAACGGCAAATCCCAGACATGTTACTCACTCCAGCTCGGCCGGCCCCGGGAACAGTGGACCAAAAGAAGCCCCTCCAGTCCTGGTCTTCGAAGATGTAGGGTAGGATGCGGGTAAGAATGCGTGTGCAGTTCAGCACAACCTGCTTCTCGGTCTCGCTGGGGCATCCTGATTCTGCTGCCTGAACCAGCTTCTCCACTGCCTGTGAAAAGGGATCATCAAGCAAGCAATTACGCATGTTAGCGCACATGTATGTAGTACATAATAACTCGAAATCAGGTTTAGAAACCAGAAAAGCTTTTAAAACCATACAGGAGAGATGAACACCATTTTTCATGAGTGTTTTTTTTTGTTGTAATAACAGTCATAAAAACAATCTGTAATATTACACAAAAATCTGCCATGCATGTTTTAATGTCATCAGTAAAGAGGCGGTCTCTGTAAGTGTACACACACACACACACACACACACACACACACACACACATTTTTCGTGCCATGTCAAGGTTTATTGAAGACCGTCCGTCTGTCTTTCTTTTCATTCAATGAAATAATTTATCAATCTATAACGAGATATTAGCGGGACTATTTTCAAATCAAAATGTTCAGAAACCACAAAAATATTCAGAGGGAAATTTTTGAGTTTTATGGAGGCAGGAGAAGCAGGTGGGCAGATATAAAGCAAAGAAAAGGCACCTTCGTTAACATGAGAGTGAAAGTTTGTGCTCAGGGTTGTTTTGGTCTAAATTACCAATTGGCATATACACACGTGGACAAAATTGTTGGTACCCTTCAGTCAATGAAAGAAAAACTCACAATGGTTGCATAAATAACTTTAATCTAACAAAAGTAATAATTTAAAAAAATTCTATGGAGTGTTAACCAATGAAAGTCAGACATTGCATTTCAACCATGCTTCAACAGAATTATTTAAAAAAATAAACTCATGAAACAGGCCTGGACAAAAATGGTGGTACCCCTAGACAATACTGAAAATAATGTGACCAAAGGGACATGTTAATTCAAGGTGTGTCCACTAATTAGCATCACAGGTGTCTACAATCGTAATCAGTCAGTGGGCCTATATATAGGGCTCCAGGTAGTCACTGTGTTGTTTGGTGACATGGTATGTACCACACTCAATATGGACCAGAGGAAGCGAAGGAAAGAGTTGTCTCAGGAGATTCGAAAGAAAATTATAGACAAGCATGTTAAAGGTAAAGGCTATAAGACCATTTCCAAGCAACTAGATGTTCCTGTGACTACAGTTGCACATATTATTCAGAAATTTAAAATCCATGGGACTGTAGCCAACCTCCCTGGACGTGGCCGCAGGAGGAAAATTGATGACAAATCAATGAGACGGATAATCCGAATGGTAACAAAAGAGCCCAGAAAGACTTCTAAAGAGATCCAAGGTGAACTTCATGCTCAAGGAACATCAGTGTCAGATTGCACCATCCGTCGTTTTTTGAGCCAAAGTGGACTACATGGGAGACGACCAAGGAGGACACCATTGTTGAAAGCAAATCATAAAAAAGCCAGACTGGAATATGCCAAACTACATGTTGACAAGCCACAAAGCTTCTGGGAGAATGTCCTATGGATAGATGAGACAAAAATGGAACTTTTTGCCATGGCAAATCAGCTCTATGTTCACAGATGGAAAAATGAAGCATATGAAGAAAAGAACACTGTCCCTACTGTGAAACATAGAGGAGGCTCTGTTATGTTCTGGGGCTGCTTTGCTGCATCTGGCACAGGGTGTCTTGAATTTGTGCAGAGTACAATGAAATCTCAAGACTATCAAGGGATTCTAGAGAGAAATGTGCTGGCCAGTGTCAGAAAGCTGGGTCTCGGTCGCAGGTCATGGGTCTTGCAACAGGACAATGACCCAAAACACACAGCTAAAAACACCTAGGAATGGCTAAGAGGAAAACATTGGGCTATTCTAAAGTGGCCTTCTATGAGCCCTGACCTCAATCCTATTGAGCATCTTTGGAAGAAGCTGAAACATGCTGTCTGGAAAAGGCACCCTTCAAACCGGAAACAACTGGAGCAGCTTGCTCATGAGGAGTGGGCCAAAATACCTGCAGAGAGGTGCAGAAGTCTCATTGACAGTTACAGGAATCGTTTGATTGCAGTGATTGCCTCAAAAGGTTGTGCAACAAACTATTAAGTTAGGGGTACCATTATTTTTGTCCAGGCCTGTTCCATGAGTTAATTTTTTTTATAATTCCGTTGAAGCATGGTTGAAAAGCAATGTCTGACTTCATTGGTTAACATTCATAGAATTCTTATTCATTATTACTTTTGTCAGATTAAAGTTATTTCTGTGACCATTGTGAGTTTTTCTTTCATTGACCGAAGGGTACCAACAATTTTGTCCACGTGTGTACTTACTTCGATTAGGCGGAGATCTGGCGACTATGAAAACCGTGGCATATGATTTACATAATTTTCCTACTCTATAAATGATTCAGTGAGTCCTCGAGCTCTGTGAATGGGGAGGAGTCATCATGGAAGAGGCTTTTACATAGGATGAAGGGTAGCCTTCAGAAGAACTATATATTGATTTAAAGCAGACTAGTCTCGATGGGGACATTGTCGCCTTAAAAAAAAGTCTGAATAACCTTTAACACTGTTAAATTAACAATTCAACAATGACCATTGTTTAAAAAAATTGGAATTTAACTGAATAACTACATAATAGAGACAATAGCTAATAATTTATAATGTGCTTCTGTTGTACCAGTATGTTGTACAGTACATATACAGTATCACAATACATTATAGAATAGCATAATATAATCAAAGTTCTTTACTGATCTAGGATCAGACAGTTTCACTTCATGGAGCTAAACAAGGTGGCTCTTTGAAAGGGGTTATTCACATACTCATGAGAGCCAGCATATGTACAAAGGAAAGCTGATCCTAATCACTGCTTCTTGACGCATATACGTAGCTCCAGCTCTTTCTCTGCACATTTAAACTCAGAGGACTGCTGTCTGGATGTTTCTTTATTCCCACTGATAGGCAGGGTTTAAAAGGAAGCAGAAGGCTATAGACAGGAAGGGAAGCACAGAGACTGCTTTCCTGTGCCTACATGGCACGAGCACTTCATTCGCCTAAACAATCTGTGCTGCACATTAATGAAAAGTAAAACAGCCTAAAATTATGCACTTTCGAATTAACTGATTATTGTTTACACAGTACACTGAAAGTCCCTGGACACACATTAAATTTATTCTGGCTGATAATGCAGCTACCTTATAACACAGGGTTGCCAGATTGGAGGGAGACTCCTCTCTCACTGCTCGGATCTCCGCGGCCGGCACAAGAGCGAAAACATCCTGGACCGAGGTGGCAGTGTCGGCCCAAAACTGGTCCCAGAAGGCATCATCTGTGGCTTCCACTGGCTAAAAGCAAAATACATGAGTCAGTGTAGTATTCAGCATGATTCATTTGGCAACCACACACAAAAAAAAGAAGAAGCAAATACTCAGTCCAAGTGATTTTGATAAATCCACTTCTACAGAAAAAGTCTATTTGATAAAACTATGACTATTACACAGTCTAAGTCTAGGAGCTTCCTGTAGCAGTACGTGTAAGCAATATAATGTGCCCATCAGGTTAGAATGAGGTACAGAGGGATTATTGACAGCTGTTTACATTTCAAGGGTTTGGTTTATGTCTTTGTCCTTCTCTAAATAGTCTGTCCTAATCCCAGGCATTATGCACTGAGTGAGTGTGTGTATCTGCTTCCAAAAAAAACAAAAAAAAAAACAATATATATGATATTCATGAAAAATGTTTTGTCCGTCTGCTGCTCCCGTCGAGTGGTCACGACAGCGGACCATCCGATCCGCACACAACTTGCCAGAGGTTTTATGCAGGATGCCATTCCTGGCGCAACTCTCCCATTTTATCTGGGCTTGGGGCCGGCAATGCATCCAGTGGCTGTGGTTTAGATATTGGATGGGAACTGAACCTGGGCCTTCTGCATGGCAGGTGAAAAACCTACCACTGAGCCACCAAATCCCTATATATTAATGAGAAATACTGTTTTATTATTTTTATTATTATTATTATTAATACACGATAGACCTTCGGTGTCCTTCTTCTTATGCAATCATTAGAGGGGCGGCATGGTTGCTTAGGGGTTAGCACTGTTGCTCTGGTTTCCTCCCACAGTCCAAAGACAGACAGATTAGGCTAAATGGCATAAGCCTGTATAAATGGCATAAGCAAATTGCCCGTAATGAGTGAATGTTGACCGGAGGTCCTACCACAGTCTTACAAAGGAAATAAATACAATGGTCACCACTGGCCTTCTCAGTCCCTAGTTGGACTACAGAGGTTCCTGGTTGGTTGGATGGACTCATCATGGAATATCCATAAATGTCTATAAAAACACTATAATGCGACGATTTTAAGGCAGACATATTGAAATTAAACATATTTTATATTGTACACAAAGAAAAGCCAAGGTAAAACCTAGGCTAGATGTTTTTTTTTTCTTTTACCTTGACACTGAGAACATACACAGCAGCCTGACTAAATAAAGCCTGCTGAGGAGGACTACTGATAAACTCGTCACGCGCGAAGTTAAAATCTCGCGTTATCACACGACTCAAAGTAACTGGATATGTCTTCGACTGGATTAATTCTGTCTTTACTGACGTCTGAAGGGATCGATATATCTGTTTGATTAAAAAAAGACAGAGATATTACATTGCTTCAGTCATGTTAATTTGAGATTTTAAAAAATCAAGATGGAGAGAGTGACTAAACTGCATGAAAGAAATGCTGAATATAAACAAAGAGCGCATCGACGCAATAATAATAATAACAACATAATGTGATGAGAAATCACATATTAAGTTGTTGTTGTTATTATTATTATTATTTCCTCCTAAGCAGCTCTGGTTAAACATCGACGCCAGCCTGCAGTCTCCTTGGCAGGTGCAACGCAATTACATGATAGAAGATATATAACAATAAAGCGGGTTACACAAATAATCCTAATAAAAAAATGGTTGACATCAAAATATCACGAAAATCGTCCGTATAATTAAATGAAATATCCTCCACATGCGCATCCGTGATGTTGCGGAGGTCTTGCGTGTGATTCAGCGCACTTCAGTCTCCATCTGGAAATCTTTCCCCGCTCCTACACGGAACAAACATTTATACCAACCTGCGTTTTCGTGGTCAGCTGGATCACCGCTTTGCGAAATTTGAGCTTTGAATCCGTATTTCCCATTCTGCGTGGTAATTTCTCTCTAATATATAAGACAGAGCGGCGCTGCTGCGGAGAGTCTGATTCTCCTTGCTTCCCTCCTCCTCCTTCCCCCCCCGCGCCTGCGCTTGTGTCATCACAGAGACCTGCACAAACTTCCGGCTTCCACGAGCGCGCGAGACTGTTGCTAGGTTCAATTCCAAACGGCTCGCTAACGCACACTGAGTTCACTATGTAGACTACGTGCGCTAGAGGGCGCTGGTGTTTGGGATTCTCTGTATTTCTGGGTATTTTTACACCCTCGGATATCCCCTACGTGGATGCAGACCCCCCCCCCCCCCCCCCCCAAGCGATGAAATTGCTTCCACTATTAATAAATATACTTTTTTTTTTTTTTTTTTTACAGATAGCTGGCTAGCTTTTTGCTAGAAAAATACTTATTTTTTATTTTTTATTTTTTTATTGAACATACAAATAAAAAACACTACAGTACAAGATCTCGCAGAGGATAAAACAAATCAACATTCAAAGACTACAATACAACAGCAAAAGAACGAAAGGAACAAAAAAAAAAGAAAAGAAAAAAGGGGGGCTAAAAAGATTCACATTAACAAAAAGAGTACAGAATAACAGAGCACGGCACTGGAGGCATAAATCAAAACTATAACAAAAGAGAGATGTCATCACAGATCCTTATTGCTTTGCTTGATTTCAGTTTCTTAAGTGACATGAAGTATTGTTTAAAGTCATTTATGAACCATATGAAAGACGGTTTACTATTTCTCCACTTACTACAATGTATATGATATTTACTTTAAAGGATAATAATGTTAATTACATTAGTATGGAAGCAAATTAGCATCATAATTACTTGAATTATATCAGCCTTTGAAAAATACATTTTGAAATGTAATCACTGTTGAATTGTTAATTTTGAAATTTAAATACTACTGAATTTATTAAACTGAAATATTTGACTTTAAAAAGCAACATCTTTGAATTTAAGTGCTCTGAATGTCACACGAAATTTTCAACAATCCATTTCAACTGTGAAATTCAGATAGAAAATTCAAGCTTGGAAATTCAAGTACAAATTCAAGCACAAATTCAGGTAAAGCAATAGAGCCAGAACGGAATCCGTTCGTCAGTCACGTGACCCAGGGAAGCGGACGTCTTCGATACCGGCTCCCAGTGAGTCTCGCTACATGGCGGAGCGCAGCGGCTCGGTAAGTGCACCTGTAGTGTGTTACACTAATTATATATTGTCAGATATTTTAGTCATTTTACTGTGATAAAGGAATTTAGTCAAAGTTTAGTTAAAGTGGGGCTAGTGAGCGTGAGACACAGACTGATGTTTGTTGCACGCACGAGAGAGAGAGAGAGAGATACACAGTGGTGGCCAAAAGTGTTAAGACAGCATGTGCCATGTATTAGTTCTCTCTGTGCACAGAACAGGTGACGTCACCAGTTAGTTCAGGTCCGGCTGAAATCAGCGGCTTTAGTTAATTGATGGAACAGATAATTGGCAGGACTTGTACTTTCTGAAGCCAGGGTGTCCACCTCTGTACAAAACCTTCAGCCTTAGAAGAAAATGACTTCAAACTAAATACTGATAGTTGTATGGCACTTTAGTAGCATAAAATAAGTTTTTTCTGTATAGTCATTATTTAAATGTTTGAGGTTGATATGAAAGCAGCGACTTTCACTTTTGTCCACCACTATATATATTATTATAAAGCTAGATATAATTATGTTGAACTTTGATTTAGTCCCTGATCTTTTTGTTTTTGCTTTCAGTACAGGTTGTTCTCCAGCACATCACCTGGCCTCACAATGGAGATGAGGATGATGGTTGTTCACTTGATGCGCATGTCAGACTATCAATCGTCAGTTCATCAAAGATTTTATGTGATTTATGTAGATTTTCTTTTTTGTAATATGCTATACTTAACATATTAAAAGACATGTCCAGTGAGCAGTTCTGGGTTGTTACTCATAAAAATGACCAGCAGTAGATGGAAGAGAAGCTGTATTCTCATCTAGATGGTGTCCAACTTAAAACGAAATTGCAAAATAACTGTATTTTACAGGCCAAAAGCACAATCACTTTGCTTAGTCACCAGAGCATGTATTTATACTAAATTAGTCTAGATTATTTGATACGCAGTGGTTACATCTCATGAGGAGGAGTTTGTCTAATTGTTTGTCAGACAAACTGTTCCTCTTTGGTTCCTCTTACGGCTGATTTCCATGGATATAAACTTACTGTAGGGAAATGGCTCAGGATCTCCATCTGACTTTTAATATTTAGTCACCTCAGTGTCGCATTTGAGAGAAGCTGTATTCTCATCATCTAAAGCAAGTAAGTCATTCTCACTGAAGTGCTGCATCCTACAGCCCATTGTGGTGAGAAATCAATTCACCCAGTGCTCAGCAGAGATCATTATGCAGATAACTGAAGCTATGTAAAGCAAGTTCCTTGATTATTAACTGTAATGTAAATACTGAATTTAGGAATAGTAATACATTACTCCATTACTGTAATTAGTTGTATATATTTATTTGTAATGTGCTACTTTTTAATATATAACCCCACACTGCCTGCATTTGTGTGTGTGTATATATATATATATATATATATCCATATCCTTTTGAAATGAGATTGAAAGTACGTGTAGTAAATATACAGATCATATATAGGAAGAATGTAGACATACAGTGGTTAGTTATGGTTAAAATATTGCATATTCATACAGTATTTGGGAGCAATACTTCATTCAAGCACTGATCAGAGGTGCTAGAACAAACATTTTCTGACCACAAAACCTTTTTCAACTCTGTATTGTAGACACACATCCATTCACATACTAGTTAAAACAAACTGTTGTATCACACATGCAACCATTTCACTGTGCTCATTTAGTACAAAATTTATAAATGGGAGCACTGGCTCCCAATAATTAATAGCATTAATCAGGAATATTATGATCATAAAACAGCAGCTACAGTATTTTACAGTAATTGTAAATACCATTTTAAGTATGAACAGGATCAGTCATAAATATTACTCATTGTTCAAAAGATTCATAAGATTGAAATGCAGCAATGTAAATGTCACACCCAAAGCACTGGGATGCAGCCCTTGGATGTACAGCCTCTTAATGTTGTAAAAGTGACCATTGATGAGGGGGATTCCCAGACTTGGGACATAGCACTGGAGTGGTCAGAAAGAGGTTTTCTACGGTCCTCCCAATCAGCAGATTGTTGAGAGCCTTAAAAGCAGGGGGGAAAAATAATGCAGAATAAGTTAATTGAACATCACACATGCGATAACAATCGAACATACACCCAGTATAAATTTTGTAATGTTTTGGCATTTGGCCTCTGTACATCACCACATTTCATTTCAAACGAAACACTCAATATGCCAGTGAAATCGAAAAAAAAGTGTGTCTTTAACCATTCAGGAATTACAGACATGTTCACATACACACACACACACTTATTTTGGGGGATCATAAATAATGGGGAAAAACAATTAAACTTAAGGATTGCCTTTAATACTTGAATAAACATTCTTTGCAGTCAATAACTGCCTGAAGTCTGAAACCCTTAACATGTCTGAAAGTCTTAACATGACCAATGCTGAGTTTCCTCTCTCTAGATTCTTTGCCAGACTTGTGAGTCTTCCTGCTTTCAGTCTTTGTTCTTCCTTTAATGAATAGCATGCTTTACTTTTATTTACTTGCTGAGTCATGCTACATCTGGCCATGAAACTACTTGTCAGCCATTTTTTCCCATTATTTATGAGCCCCAACCCAAATCTTATAACGGTTTTAAGTTAATGTAAACATTTAATCTAAGTGACTGTAAGATCACAGCTAGTTTTCCTGCAGCTGCACACAGACAGAGTACACCGACAAACTCTGCAGTGTCATTTCCTCCACAATTACAGTTTTTTTTTGTTTTGTTTTTTACCACAAGTGCTATCAATTTACTGACTTTTGGAGGTACTGAATATAATGTAACTGTTCCATATATACTTGCAATAGCCAGATTTATTTGAAGGTGACTCATTTCAGAATCATCGCTTTTTTAGTCACTTTAGTAGCAGATTCTCCATTTTTGCCAGACTACATTTATGACCTTTCTCACCTGTTATTGTCATTATTTTACCAGAAATTAAAAGGTAGGAAAGATTTGGCAGGATGAGTATGAACAATTCACTTGAGAGTGTTAGGCACTTTGTACAGAGGTGGACATCCTGCCTTCAGAAAGTCCTGCCACTTATCTGTTCCATCAATTAACTAAAGCAGCTGACTTTAATTAACACAACTCTTCAACCGGACCTGAACTAACTGGTGACGTCACCTGTTCTGTACAGAGAGACATGGCACGTGCTGTCTTAATACTTTTGGCCACCACTGTGTATATCTCTCTCTCGTGCGTGTGTAACAAACATCAGTCTGTGTCTCACGCTCACTAGCCCCACTTTAACTAAACTTTGACTAAACTCCTTTATCACAGTAAAATGACTAAAATATCTGACAATATATAATGAGTGTAACACACTACAGGTGCACTTACCGAGCCGCTGCCATCCGCCATGTAGCGAGACTCACTGGGAGCCGGTATCGAAGACGTCCGCTTCCCTGGGTCACGTGACTGACGAACGGATTCCGTTCTGGCTCGATTGCTTTTCCTGTATTGAATTTGTGCTTGAATTTTGTATTGAATTTGTACTTGAATTTCCAAGCTTGAATTTTCTATCTGAATTTCACAGTTGAAATGGATTGTTGAAAAATTTGTGTGACATTCAGAGCACTTAAATTCAAAGATGTTGCTTTTTAAAGTCAAATATTTCAGTTTAATAAATTCAGTAGTATTTAAATTTCAAAATTAACAATTCAACAGTGATTACATTTCAAAATGTATTTTTCAAAGGCTGATATAATTCAAGTAATTATGATGCTAATTTGCTTCCATACATTAGCAACAGAAGGGTGTAAGTTATCCATGACGAAGATAACACGAGATTGATCAAACTATGGAATATCATTGACCTTGAGTGATAACCAAGTGTGTATTTTTGACCAAAATTCAGCTGACACAGGACATAGAAAAAACAGGTGTTCTAACGTTTCACAGGCTGAATCACAGAAAGAACACAGGTCCACCTCAAATCTAAACCTTCTCTTTAGAAATTCAGACACTGGGTATATATTATTAATTATCTTGAAATGAGTTTCTTTAACTTTTGGGGAAACAGGCCACTTTATAAATTTAGAAAACGCCTTTTCCATGAGTGACTGATCCCCATGAAAGGCCTGCAAATGCCTACCTGAATCAAACTCGTGGAAAATAATTAATATAAAGTTCACACTAATAACCTTATTGTTACATTTGCTATCATTTAGATTACAATTACCAATTTTTAAATTTGGCAACACTGGTTTGATTTCCGTATATAACATTATGTTGCATATTACCTTAAAACCAAAGGGATAGCACGACAAACCTTCCTGTATTCTTTCTGCGGACAACCTAAATGATATTTCTTCAAAAAGGGTACATAGTCCAACAGAGTACCATCGGAGTCCAACAAGTCAGTCACAAACAAAATACCACTCTCAAACCAATTTCTAATAAACATTGACTTTCTGTTAAACAGTTATCACTCTATTGTTCCATAGTGTTGACATGTGGGGAGAGAAGTTGTGTGTAAACAACATTTTCCAGAAAGAAAGGATCTGTTTGTGAAAATTAGATAATTTAACAGGAATTTTACTAATCTCAAAGTCACATTTTAATAAAAAATCAATTCCTCCTAATTCCTTAAATAAAGATCTGGGTATATGAAACCACATGGAATCAGGTTGAGATAAACAAGCTCTGAGCCAGTTAATCTTAAAAGTTCCTACCATTGATTCAAAGTCTAAGGCTCTTTGACCAAATTTGATCTTTTAATACAGTGGGTTTTGTTTTTCCATAGGAATTGAAAAATAACTGAATTGGCTTTCTTAATGTTTTTGGGAGAAACATACAGAGAGTGACATGGTAAATTAATTTAGAAAGACCTTCGGCTTTAGAAAGAATGACTCTACCAAATATAGTGATATCTCTAGTCAGCCAACGACTAAGAGATCTCTTCATGTCAACAATACGACTACAGATGTTATTCTCTTCTCTTCTAATCATGTTTTTAGATATCACTATGCTAGCAAAATACATTAAGGCATTGTTTGTTTTGCGACTTTTTTGAAAATGTAATTCTGAACATCTAAGTATAGAAGATATTATTTCCCCACATAATAACAAAATTGTAATGTTTTCGTACATATGAATTCCTTGGTAGTAAGCCAACCAGGACAAAATAATAAGAACAAATAGGGGGTCGGGGTGGGGGGGGGGTGGGGGGGGGGGGGGGGGGGGACTTTTCCAAACTGTTTGGGCCTTAAAAATTGCCGGAAGCTTCTAAAACCAGCATTAATCACCACTAAAGAAGGATTCTCTCTGTATATTAGTCAGAACTCGCCCTTTAAATGACATCTTTATGTTTCACTTATCTGTCTGTAGTCCAGACAGATTTTGTCTCCAATTACTGAACAGGGTGTGTGTTTGGCTGCCAACAAAAGCAGTACAATTTGACTTAAAAAAAAAATTTTATATTATATTTATCTGTATTAAAAAGTTAGGCAGAAAGTTCTGCTGTACAGAAACTCAGGCAGACGTATGTGGACTTCAACCTGAAATAATAATATCACTGATTACATTAAAGTTGATCAGCTTAGCCTCCGAGTGGCGCAGTGGTTAAAGCGCTCGCCCTATCATCCGGAGATCGCTAGTTCGAATCCCGGGTGGTGCTGTAACCTCTCGCAGCCGGAGGTCTAGAGAGAGCTGATTGGCCGAGCTCTCTCAGAGGGGAGGGATGAGAGGTACTTAGTGCTCCCACATTAATCACGGCTCTACAACCAGTCAGGGGCGTCTGTGAGCTCGCGCAACGGAGGGAGCGGATAGCGCTGTCCTCCGAGTGTGTTACGCCGCCCCCAACGGTGCGCGAGCGAGCAGTTCGAAAAGATGCGGTCGGCTGGCGTCACGTGGTTCGGAGGAAACACGTGATAGTCTTCGGCCCTCCCGGCTGAGTGGTAGTAGTAGCCTTAATGTGGGAGCCCCCTAGTGACGGGGAGGAATTGGACACGACTAGATTAGGGAGAAAATCGGGGAAAAAAAAAAGTTGATCAGCTTGTTTTTACCATTTAAATATTTCTCCAAACTCGTTAACGGTCAACAACAAGTACTTACTCTAGTACTGTATATAATACAAATGTTCATCAGTCCTCGTGGTCCCCTACTGGCCTGGGCAATTGGGCAATTTGGGAATGCCAATGAGCCTAATTTGCATGTCATGGGACTGTGAGAGGAAACCGGAGCACTCTGAGGAATCGATGCCACACACTGGAGGTGAAAGGCGACAGTGCTTAGCAATAAGCCATAGTGAATATGAATTACTCATTTAAGTAAACCAACCAGGACAAAAGAAACCTTTTGAAAGAACGTTCCTCAAATAAATAAAAATGACTTAAATTATATGAAGGTGATTGACACATGAGATGATAGATATCATTGATATTACAATAACCAATGCTACTACTACTGCTAATATTCAGAGGCAAATCTAAAGTCTGTTGGGGACCTGGGCAAAAATGAGCAGAGAAGCCTCATCAGCCAACATTCATCACTAGTATCTTCTAAATAATATATTTTTGTTAGCCCTCATGGGGCCCCCTACTGGCCTGAGGTCCTAAGTACAGTAGTTGCCTTGCCTTTATAAGCAACAATTGCAATGAGGGAGGGGGAGGGGGAGGGACGGGGAAGGAAAAATGAAGTAGAAAAAAGTTACATTTAAGGTGCATTAATGAGGTTAAAAATTGTGTGAAATTTAAGGTGTGTCAAAGAGGTAGAAAAACGCTACCAAATAATACATGGATATTTTGCTTTTGGAAGGTAATATGAAAATACTGCTTCTATGTACATGTGCATGATGATTTCATATACAGGTGGGAATGGTACAGAAGGTGCACCAGCAAGTAGTAATAGAGAGAATGAACCAGCAAGCACAGTACATAACCAAAATACTAATAAAATAAAAAATAGAATGCAATGAATGAATGAAGGATTTGACCATTGTGATTTGAACTCCTAATGTATATGAGCATATTTAAAAAGAGATTCCTCTCTTGTGTTATGATTTCTGAGATTCTGTTGTTAGATATCTCTCTGCTGTTGGACTTGTGTCTATTCTAGGTGGGTGTGGCCTGTTAATCAGCTGGAGTTCAGGATAGGTTCTACCCTGCATCCTATCCTGATATAAGGACTGTCCCAAACACTCAGCTGGGGCCATTTTGAGCCTCGGTAAATTTGATCGGTCGTGTGCTATATTTTTGAGATTTTGAGTGACTGTTGTATGTTCCGTCGTTTGTTTGTTTGTTTGTTTTTAGTGTTGTGCCAGAGAGAAAGAAAGAGTGAATGTTGTAATCTTTGTAGTAGTGTTTTGTTGTCTTTGTAAATCTTTGTATGGATTGACTACCCGGTTTATTTGATCTTTTGCTCGTTTGACTATGTTGTGGATTCTTATTTGGTTGCATGTAAACATCAACTCTTTGTAAATAATCTGTAGATAACTTGACACACGGGAAGTAGGGGGTGATATTGGTCAAAAGTTAGCTTTGTCACAAATGTCTGTGTTCCTATATGAAGCTGCTTTGGAAGTAGGAACCATTTCAGTCCAAAAATCAGTCCCATACTTTTAAAATAATCCAATAAACATTTTATATGACTTCAGACCTTTTTAAAAGCCGATTTGCATTAAAACTTGGTGGAAAAGATTATGGCAGCACAGTGGTTATGTTTCTGGACCACTTTTATGAGGCAACGAAGTTGATGGTGGTATATGTGGGTGAAAAAGATGCTCTTGCTGGCTTTGTCAAGATTGGGGAAAAGCAATCTTTGAAAGGTCTACATGCTATCTTAAAAAAAAAAAAGTCCAACAAGTCTTCTGCAAGGATTTCTTTCAAAATTCAATCCAGAAGAGATTGAAGAGAAGGAGGACAAGCTGGTCATTGATCTGGGCACAGGAGAGGTTATACCGAAACTGTTCTCTTGTACAGGAATGAACTGACGCATCTAAAAAATAATCCTATCAGCTCAGTTTCAGACGAAGTTATTCAACCGTGTAAGTGAGATCATCCCCCAGAAGTTGGAGGTCTGTCCTTCATTAATGACAAAAACAGATTTCTCAGAATGTCATCTCAAACATTTCTCTTCTGAGATTTCGAGCTATGTTGACAGCACATTGAAGCAGTGCTCAGCTGGCTTTGCGAAATGGCCCATCTGCCTGAAAATGTATTCAGTTTGTTTGGAGGAAGTCTTGAGAAACCAGGAGAGTCAGAGAAGGATGATGATCATAATGATTTACTTTTCAATAACAAAGAACAGATTCACATGAGCATTCACATCAGGCATGGTCTAATTAAGGAGCTTCCTGCAGTACTCCTGAAGACATTTCAGGCTCAGGTGCAGAACATGAAGCAGATAAAAACATCTTGAACAGAGCTTCTGGCCATCTCTTGCCACAGTCACTGGGAAATCATGCCATCAGAAATCAGCAGACTCTCCATAGTTGTTATTCCTCTCTTCCTATAAGTTCATGGTGGCTCAAGATCCAGAATCTGTAGCTGCATGGAAGAAGAAAAAGAGACCTCTTGGAAATATTTTTTCTTTTACACAAAAACATTAATTCGAAGCCCAAAAACATTAACTGTAAATACATTAGCATGAAACAGAACATTAACCCTAATAGCTAACATTAACCTGAAAACCAACAACATTAACTCCAAACACATTAGCTCAAAGCACAACATTAACTCAAAATCAATAAACGTTAACTTTTATTAGCAACATTAATTCAAACATGACAACATAAAAAAAAACACTACCTCAAAACGCTTAAACTAAAAAGCCAACAACACAACATTATGAAACACATTAACCTACCAAAACGTTAATCTTCCACACTTTACCTGAAACAATTCAGGTTTGTAAGTAAATTTTGTTTATATAGTGTGTTTAACATTGGTCAATGCTTTACAGAAGCATATAATTATGTAAATGAGTTTGAAAAGTGTGAGGAAATATGTTTAAATCATAACACACTAACACAACTACATTAACTTGAAAACCAACAACACTGGCTCAAAATATGACATCACCATGAAACCAAAAACTTGAACTACAAGATTAATTTGAAACAGAATGAGTAGGTCCTTACTGAACATTACTTATTGGTACTTACTAGATTTGGGATGTGACTATCACAACAAAAAAAAGGAATTATGTTCATGCAGACTGTTATAAAAGGCAAAAAAAAAAAAAAAATTACCCATTAAATGTAGATTTAATGAGTTGTTTTCTTCTGTTCATGGTAAAATATATATACATTTTGCAGCTTATTTATCATTTCAAATTAAGTTCTCATTCTTATTTTTTTTATTAATCTTTTCTAGAAATTGATCAATGGGTGCACATATTTTCTAACACACAGGGAGGAGCCCACTTCCATATAATTGAGTCTTTAAGAACTTTTAAGAACATTTACACTTAGATAATTTGAGGCCATCTTCCAACTTTCACAGACTTTAAATGTTCTATAAACTTTCCTTTTTTACTTTTTTGTCATGAAAAAGAAAAATTTTGTCATCTTCTTTTCCTTCACATGTGCAGCACATTTTTTTTCAAATATTTTTTTCCTCACAGGATCACAGGATTATGTTCTGAAACTAGTTTGGTAATTGTTTGCTTCATCTTATACGTTTCAGTTGCACGTGGTCAATCAGACACATCTAGGAGCTTCCTCCATGAGGTCCGCAACAGTTTTGCCAGGATCTCCTCTGGTATTTCCAGAGCCTTCAGCAGATGTATCAGAAATCACTCCACTCTGAAAACCTATAGTAATAAACACTGATAAATCTGAATGCTGTTTATGAACACCAGTAGTACAACACGATCAAAACTAATTTTTTTTTTCATGTAAAAAAGTACAGTCCAAAATCTGTCCATACAGGTACATGGAAACTTTTACAGGTTGGAATAGAAAAGACATTCCGTTAAAGCAGATGCTCAGATGTTACTCAAGTAGCCTCTTTCAATTTAGACTTCTCAATTCACATCTTCTGGATTGTCGGGTTCCTCATCTTATCACGGAGAGTAATCCCAGTGACCCTGCAGAGAAACTTTTTGAGGTGTGTTGTTACAAGAAAAAAAAATTACACTGTTTGCACAGTATCATTTTATCAAAGTAATTCTAACATTTATAAACAACCTTAGACCAGTATCATCCCATCATCTGTAACATTGCCAAATTAACATCACCACAATGTTTTGACAAACAAAAATTTCTGCGGGAAGTTTCTTTCTGCCAAATAATATACTGTACACTGACATGTTAACTTTGAGAAATCAGAAACAAATGTCAGATACATTTTGAAATATTTTTCACCTATCAATATTTTCAGTGCAGTTTTCTTAAATTTTGGTTTGTGACAAGATTTTCAAATCCTACAATTGGGATTAGGGTTGGGATATGGTCAAAAGAGAAACAATTTTCAATTCATGTTGTTTGTAGATGAAAATGTAGGTCTTTCCTGGTTAGTTAACCTTATAAAACAGTGCCTTGCAAAAGTATAAATATCCCTCGAACTTTTGTACATTGTGTCACATTAAAACACAAATATACATGTACTTTATTGGGATTTTATGTGATAGACCAACAAAAAGTGGCACATAATTTTAGAAGTGGAAGGAAATGATAAATGGTTAAAAAAAAAATTTACAAATAAAAAACTGAAAATTGTAATGAAATCCCTATCTACATATTTAGTATATAGAGTCCATCACATGTAATGTAATCTGAGTAGAAATGCTGTTCTGTGATGCCCTCATAGGTTTGTTAGAGAACATTAGTTTAGAAAAAACAGCATCATGAAGCCACATGGAACTGCAAACCAGACTTCTTGTGTCAAACCCCACCCCAACCCATGAACATGTTGACCCCAAAGTTATGTTCTTGTTTTACATTAATGTACTTTTGTTATCGTGCATCCAGTGGGCTCCAGCGACACTATTGGAAATTATTTTCATACCACTTCAATCATTTTATTTTCGACATTATATGAATTGGCAGCTCAGCTGTGACTGGGGGGGTGGGGGGGGGGGGTTATCATGGCTCGTGCTCAGGAGGCTTTAGTAGACCACTGACTTGGAATAATTTAACCAAAAGATTTAATTAAACTATAATATATAAATTGTATTTTCATTTGTTTTGGTAACTGTTTTTACCTGCTAGCTTCATCTGCTGATTTGTTGTATAAAGGGGTACTTCCAAGTTAGATATGGTTATAAGGTCTTTTCACTACTCAACCCAGCGGCTAATCCTGCTCCATCCTCTGTGACTCCATTACCATTATGGGAAAACAGCAATGATCTGACAGATCTTGGATCCCACCCCATACCCTACAGAAAAACCACCCCAGCTAGTGCAATTTTCCAACCTGAAAACTGAAGACATCTAGCACATCATATCATCCTCCAATGCCCCACCTGTTCATTAAACCCAATCCCTTCCACAATGCTCCAGGCTAACTCACGAGACCTCCTCCCCTTCTTTACAACCATCATAAAACTTTCCATGTCATAAGCATGTTCCTGATGCATTTAAGAAGACAAGGGTTAATCCCATCTTCAAGAAACCAAGCAGACATAAGTAACTATCGACCCGGGATCACTTTTCCCAAAATTCTCGAATGCAATGTTTATGATCAAATGATTTTTTATCGATCACAGAACAACCTCAATCATCCTAACCTGTCAGAAATTAAAGTGGCATTTTCCACAAAGACTGACCTTTTGTCTGTCACTGAGAAGCTTCATGCTGCTAGATAACTGTACTCACCCTACTGGACCTCTCAGCAGAATTTGATACGGTAAACCACAAGATGCTTTTGTCTATCCTTACAAACCTTGGAATCAGTGGTATGGCATTGGCAATAGTTTGCTCCCTACCGAGAAGCTTGGTCATATGAGATGACATGGAGGGAATACACATCTGCTTAATGCAGACTTTTCACTGGTGTCCCACAAGGCTTAGTAATTGGTCCTCTTCTGTTCTCCCTCACACAGCTCCCTCTGGTCATACCTCACACAGCTTTTCATATCATTGGTATGCAGTTATTGGTATGGCATACAACTCATACTCTGCTTTTCTCTCTCAGACACTCAGGTTTCTACCTGGATATCAGCATGTCTGGCAGACATCTCATCCTAGAAACTTAATACCATTAAAAACCAAACTGCTGTTCACACCAGGCGATTCATCCCATCAGGATCGTCTGGTCTCCCTTGACAACAATCAGATCACTCCTTCAGTCATCGCCTGCAACCTTGTGGTTGACCATAGCTAAATTAACTAAAAACAAGACCACTGCAGAAATCTCCACAACAACATCATGCAGTAGTGAGGATTTCATGAACTTTTTCAATAACAAAATCATAAATATTAGGCAAAAAAAATCAGGCTTTGAAAACAGACAATTTAAATAATTCAGATGAACTAACCACATCACATCAGAACTTAGAATACTTTACTCCCCTTGAAGCGAGGGAACTAATTTCACTCATCTCTTCTTCAAAATCGTCAACCTGTATATTAGATCCTATACCGACACATTTTCTCAAACAGATAGTACCAGCAATAATAGAACCCCTGTTGAAAGTAATTAACTGTTCACTCAGTAGTGGGTATGTCCCCAAATCCTTTAAATTAGCCGTTATTAAACCGCTAATCAAGAAACCTGACCTTGACCCCAGTCAGCTTTCTAATTACAGGCCGATATCAAACCTTCCCTTTATCTCCAAGATTCTGGAAAAGGTAGTATCAGAGCAGCTATGTTCACATCTACACAGAAATAGCATAAATGAACTGTATCAGTCAGGATTTAGGCCTCATCACAGCACAGAGACAACACTTGTTAAAGTAGTAAACGACCTCCTATTGACCTCTGATCAGGGTTGCGTCACTATACTTGTGTTACTGGACCTCAGTGCAGCTTTTGACACCATTGATCATAGTATTCTCCTTCACAGATTAGAAAAGGTAGTAGGAATTAAGGGAACTGCCCTCTTGTGGCTCAGATCCTATTTGACTGATCGTTATCAGTTTGTAGATTTAGATGGTGACCATTCCTCATGTTCTCAAGTGGAGTTTGGTGTTCCACAGGGTTCAGTTTTAGGCCCACTGCTTTTTTCCCTTTACATGCTTCCTCTGGGCAACATAATTCGTAAACATGGTATTAGTTTTCATTGTTATGCTGATGACACACAATTATATGTCTCAGCAAAACCAGATGAGAAAAACCAGTTTGCTAAAATTGAGCAGTGTGTGCAGGACGTAAGAGATTGGATGTTAATTAATTTTCTTCTGCTTAATCCTGATAAGACAGAAGTTCTGGTCATAGGACCACAAGTAGCTAGAAGCAAGCTTTCTGATCACACTGTAACTTTAGATGGCCTTTCTGTTCCATCAAATGCAACAGTAAAAGACCTTGGTGTGATTATAGATTCCAGCCTTTCGTTTGAAGCACATGTAGATAATATCACCAGAATAGCTTTCTTTCACCTTAGAAATATTGCCAAGATTAGAAACATATTGTCACTAAATGATGCAGAAAAACTAGTTCATGCCTTTCACTAGGTGTATAAATAAGCTTCAGTTAGTACAGAATGCAGCAGCGAGAGTCCTCACTAAAACCAGAAGATACAAGCACATGTCCCCTATCTTATCTACACTGCATTGGCTCCCTGTGAAATTTTGCATCGATTTTAAGATTCTACTTTTGACATTTAAAGCACTAAATGGTCTCGCGCCACAGTATTTGAGTGAACTGCTAGTGTCTTACGATCCGCCACGCCTACTTCAATCAAAGAATGCTGGCTGCCTGTCAGTACCACGTATTATTAAAACTACAGCAGGGGGCAGATCTTTTTCTTACAAAGCCCCAAAGTTATGGAATAGTCTTCCTATTAATGTTCGGGACTCAGACACAGTCTCAGTGTTTAAGTCTAGGCTAAAAACCTATTTATTTAGCCAAGCATTTTTGTAAATAGATTAACCTTAGGTAAAGGAGCAGATCTGGGGGACTCATGGACGTAGAGTATTCTGGTGAACTGGTATGTTTAGATGCTGTCTTCCAAACTCTCATTGATCACTCAGGTTTGTTGACGGTGAGGTGATTGGTTGCTTTACATCACAGGGAGCCCTCATGTCTGTGTTTCCTTCTGGCTCTCCCTTTTAGTTATGCTGTTATAGTTAGTCCTGCCGGAGTTCCTGCTTGCACTTTGCACTAAATATACATTCACCTTATACATGTTGACTGTGACCATACCTAACTGCCATCTCTCCTTATTTTCTGTTCCCTCCTCTTCTACTCTCTCCTCTCTCTCTCTCCTTTCCCTCTCTCTGTCGAGCTATACATGTCACTCCTGAGTTGCCAGTGATCCAGACCCCTCTGCCCTCTGGACCCGTCTAACCCGTCCTGGAGTCCTGCTTCTGGTTGGAGATCTCGTCGCATGGATGCCCCATGTGGTCTGCCTGGATTTGTGTGGTGGCTGGGGATGGTTTCCATGAAGACTGTCCTGTCATCAATTGATGCTCTGGGGACCTGTGACTTCAGTTGTTTGATAACTCAGGACTGGAATCTCCTACAGTCTACCTGAGCCTCCAGGAACAAACTGGACTCCTTTTAATTTTAATTTTAAACACATCTCCTGTTATACTGAACTTCCAGTACACATTATTATGCTGATCAATCCCTGCTATCCGTTATCACCCAGATGAGGATGGGTTCCCTGTTGAGTCTGGTTCCTCTCAAGGTTTCTTCCTATTACCATCTCAGGGAGTTTTTCCTTGCCACCGTCGCCCTCGGCTTGCTCATCAGGGACAATCTTATCATTTTTATTCATACACATTGCATACAAACTTACTTCTTTTATTGTGTAAAGTTGCTTTGCGACAATGTCAATTGTTAAAAGCGCTATATAAATAAAATTGACTTGACTTGACTTGACTTGTGGTTACTCTGGACAATCAACCAGTGGCGGCGGGTCAATACGGGGCGCAGGGGCGCCGCCCCCCTTAAAGTTAGGCAGAGAAGAATGGTACTTTAACATGCAATTATTTAACATAATTATTATTTATTTTAATAATGAAATAAAGTCATTTAGTCACAATATTCCGATATATTTCTTTATACAAGTTATTTACAATTTAAAAAATTCTAAACTGTATTACGTTCATTTGTGTTCGTGTACGCGGGGCGCCGGACTAACGAGTGTCTATGTAGACAGACACGTTTTTGAAAAGCATGTGACCTGAGGCTGAGCTCTGATTGGATTTTGTCAAATCATCCTTCGGGCGCAGCTCTGTGCGCCCTGAACCCTCTCACTTTTATTTTATGAGTAATACCTTTATTTTATGCTAGTAGTAATGATGCTTAATCACCTGATAAATCCAGCTCTAATCACACCCCAGTGTAACCAATGTAAGAACCTATCCAATGACGGAAACTTCAATGCAGTCCCTCTGGATAAGAGCGTCTGCCGAATGCCTAAATGTAAATGTTATCTTATAATGTTAACTTAGTAAATAAATGAATAAATAAATAAATAAATAATGTATCTTAATATTTTAAAATCTATAAAAATTTCTTACACGAATATTCACTTTAAAACTCAAGCGAGTTGTGGTTTAATTATGAGTTACAGCCTTTTAATGATGGCCCTTTATTTATGAAATATTGATGAATTGTTTGTTCCAAGCCCATGGACTTGAGTGCAATAAAAAAAAAAATTATCTATCTAAATAGTTCATATTTTAAACATTTTGTAATTTGAATTCAAATGCGTAGAGTTAAAAATAAATCTATCAACATTTCCTTAAGCGTATACCGGAAATGTCATCACGGGCAGACTGTAACGTAAGTCGTGCGTATCGTTGACGCATGCGCACTGATATGTAAATAATATGTAATAAGAGGCTAACCGTCAGATGTTTGAAGTTTCTAGTTAGTTGGTATATGTTTTTTAATAACCCGCTAATTGTTAATGATTTGTAGTAAAGCTGTTTGGGAACGCAAGCGATCGGTGGTTATTTGGTGTGTTAACTATCGTCACTGCTGCGAGAACCTTTTAAAATCAACTTCATGTTTAAAACTTCACTCTCTCTTAGCTAGCTAGCTAGCTATCGCTCAGGCTAACGGTGCTAGTTGGACAGGCCGTCGCAGGATGACAGTTAAACCAGCTGGCTAGTCTGTGAGCGGTCTGCTTAGCTGGTTAGCGGAATTTCCTGCCTATGCGTTAGGCGTGGTGCTTATGCAGCGTTTTAATAAAAGCAAAAGGTAAACCCGGACGCGGCTGTGTGTAGTTTATGGCGTGCTTGGTCAGTTGCAAGCAGCGCTAACAGCTAATAATTAGCCTGGTTAATACGCGCTGGATAAAGTGTCGAGTGTTATTGTGATTACAGGGTGTAACTGCATCTTATAATCAAGAGGTGCTTTTCGGTGTGTTACAGTCAGACCCAGTGCCTAGAAACAAGGAAATTCCTTATCCATACAGGGGTTCGCCATGTTATCTGAAAACAGGCAAGTGGTTTTGTCTTAATCTGGGGAATTGTCTGAACTGATGCAGCTACGGATTAATGCCTGAGCATTGCCGTAATGTATAATACAATGCAAACATGTCTGATTTTAATTCAGTGATGTAATATTGCTCATTAATTAATCAACATTGCTCAAGTGCGTGTGTCGTCTGACTGTTTTAGGAAACGACAGCGTACTCCAGGCGATGATGATGATGCACTAGTGATGCCTCAGGCCAAAAGATCAAGCACAACACTCCAGCCTTCTGAGGGAAGTGGAGAAGCATGGGAGTCTGAGGTTAGTCATACTGTAATATCTTTACCATCTCTTTCATGATTCAGGGCGGTTTCACTTCATAAACAGCAGTTTTAGATTATCCTATGCAGCTTCTGGAAAAAATGATACCATGTCTCTATTAGCAAACTCTGACGGATGTTGAGGTGGCATGGTGGTGTAGTGGTTGGCACTGTGATCTCTCACATCCAGGGTTGAGAGTTTGACTCATGTCTTCCGGTCTGTGTGTCTGGAGTATGCATGGTTTTCCTGTGCTCTTCTTACACAATGTGGATTTACTTACACAATCTAAAGACATGCAAATGAGGTTATTTGGCATTTCAGTATAAATTGCTTGTTGTGTATCAATGTTGGCGTACTTGTACACTGAGATGGATTTGCATTCTGAGTCCCTGAGTGAGTGAAAATATAATGAACCACACATTTAAGTATCTGGGGCAATTTCATTTTCAACCAGCAATGTTTAACACTAAAATTATTTTATCAGGTCTTGGTAATGAGAGATGTTCTATACACATTTGCATCGCACAGTAGATGGTTTGTACATGACGTCACATCCACAGTGTTATCTTGCTCAAACTGCTACTAGACAGCAGCAAGTGATTTCCAACATAAGAAGCACTGTTACAAGCTCTCAAAAATGCGTATGTTTTGTGTGTTTGGACTTGCTCACGTCACCACAAAAACTAGAATCAACAAGGAGCTTTTACATGAGCACCACATGTAGTTGGGGAAGGAAACAAAATGACAATAGGCACTGGCAAGACCCTTCCTATGTGGGCCGGCTTCTTCTTTGATATGTTGGAGTCTGTATCCCTCAACCACATCAATGATTAAAAACTGACCACAAAACTGTAAACAAAAAAAAAAGGGGGGAAACTATATTTTTACACAGTTCATTTGTGTGTGTATCAGTGATTGTGGTGTTGCTTATAGCTGTTATTTAAGGTCTGACGCTTTATTTTGGGTTAAAAAGTTGCACATAGGACAGGTGAAAAAAAAACTTTAAAAATCTCAACCAGCCAATCACAGCACAGTATGAAGAGAAGGGCAGGAATACCCAACATGTCACACCCTAGTCCAGTGTAGTGTACATGAGAGAAAAGTTTTATAAAATAAAAAATCCCACAGATAGGTTCAGGACAAAATGCACAACAAATATTAACATTAAGTTCAAAGCAACATTATAGATTCTTCCTGGGGGTGCTCTGTGTTGTCTTTCACCTGAGTTTGGAGGCCAGGGTGGCAGTCTTGTGCTTTTTGCCTGCTTGGCCCTGTGCATGGCAGGCTAGAGTGCACTGAGTGCCACCCTGTGATTTGTGCTCATTGATTTGACTTTGTTGTGGGGTTGAAGTGGTAAACACCAGTTGCTGGTATATAATTGATAATGAATGTTAATGTTATGTGGTGCTATTGATATGACTGATCATGCATTACTGTGTATAATTAACATGCAATTTTCAGCAGTGTTTTGTTACAATTTTTTTTGGTTACAATTTTTTTTTTTTAAATTCTTTCCTTGACATTGTTTGGATTTTGATATATGATTCCCTACAAAAACATTACCTATTTCAGCTGTGCTTTAGTCCTTTAGTTTCTTTCCACCTTTCTCAGCTGCTCATCTGTAAACCCTGCTTCAGTAGATCAAGTTGCAAAGTTTACATTTTCATATTAATATTTGTCAGCAGTAAACACTAGCTACAACTGAGTCTCCGCTACAACTGTCAGTCTGAGTGATCTATGTTCTTGCTCAGTCCTCCAGCAGTGACAGCAGTGGGGTCAGTAGTCCAGAGCACGCAGCTGGGATCAGCAGCAGCACGAGCAGTCAGTACGGAGCCGAGAACCTCAGGTCCTGCAGTCCACATGGTTGCTTGGACCAAGGTGATGCCACAAGCCGGGCCTCGTACGAACACATCAACCGTGTCCTGAGGGAGGCTCACTTTCAGAGCCTACACAACAGAGCCCAGTCACAGGAAAGGTGACTTTTAGAGACTTTTGCATATCTGGCAATGACCCATTGCCTCTACCTGAACGACTGGCTATGTTCCCTTCGAGATGGAGTAAAGATCATAAACAGGTTTAGTCGGACTTTTGTGTGCTAGAGCTCTTATTTGTGACTAGTGTGATTTTTGAATCAAACGTGTGGCCTGAAACTGTAAAACTATTGACTTATTAAAGCACAAAAGGATTCACATTGTAAGCAATAATAGCTTGGCAACAATGCAACCTTTTGTGACATACACACTGTGTATTTTTATTTATTTTTTCCTGAACACAAGAGTTTACATGTAAATGAGAGCTTCATTGCGGATGTGACTGCATCTGGTGCATATTTGTATTTCATTGCTGTTTCACTTGTGCTCTTGGATGAGGGGATATGGGGTAATGACATTTTCAACACAGCAACATTCTAGAAATCTTTTGTTTATTTATTGAACTAGATCGCTAAGTTGGCACTTAATGTATCTCGTGTGAGGTATAAACCTACAAGTGGTGATTATAAGCCCCTGGGGTTGTAACTTTGCAATGGAACAGCTACTATACCCTTCCTCTTCCGTCAGCTCACTGATGTTATTATGTTTTCTTATCTCTTCATCCTTTGCTCACATGGATCCTCCAGAAAGTTGATCCTTGCTTAAATTGTGTGTGTTGTTTATTTTAACCACGTATATTTTTATGGATCATATTTTACATTCATGTCACCTACATTTGAAAAATAAAGACTGCTGTTCCTAACTACGAGTGCAACTTTATTAAAAATTAAAATGGTGAAACTGCTTCATTAATTTTCTTGTCTATTAAAGGGTTCTGTTACAGTGGGTAAAGAAAAGAATCACTCCCGTTTTAAATGATCACATTTTGTTCCTTTGCAGCCTGAAATGAAGACAGACACGGTTTTTGTTTTATCCAGCTGTATTTAACTAACTTTTAACATCCAAAGCTGCTTTCCATTCCGAAGTGAACTCTACAGGGTGCTCCGTTTGCAGGGAATGTCGACAAAACGTCACCGTTCGGAACAACGTGCGAAGTCACCAGTCTAGACGTCGCTTCCTCAGTGCGTTACCATGGTAACATAAGCTGCTGTGGATATTTCACACTATGGACATTAAATATTGAATATTTACTAAAACAAAAGCTGATACCATTATAAAGCAAATGCTATTGAAACATGTATAACTTATAAATACATTTTTTATTAATAATAACAATAATAATTGTTTAAAGATGTACGAAGATATATATATATTTTTTACAGATTTCTAGCCTATATAATACTATGGATTTCTTGATTTCTTACAGACGTTTTCTTTTAATTTCGTGAAGCTGCTCTGAGACAATGACCATTGTTAAAACCGCTATATAAATTGAATTGAATGCAATTAATTCAATTGATTATGTCCTATTAATATGATGATGTTTTCAATATATGATGCAGCGATATTAAATATATAAATCCTGTTTCCCGCACTCTAGTCCGACAAAATGACTTATTGGAAATGTTTAATTCCATTTTCCAGTGGAGTGAAGACCTGTTGATCCCTACACTGTTAGCAGTTCCCTGAACATTTTCGCGCCGTACAGTTTGGATTCACACTTAAGATGGCTGAACACCTTGTTAAGTCTACTTCCCAGGGTACTTCAGGCAGATCTGAATGCACTTCAAGTGAACATTGCAAAAAACATATAAAACAATCACTGGTATGGAAAAGGATCATTCAATCAGGTGAAGCTACAGTAATCACCTTCTCAATGACACAAAACCAGTTGACTTTCAACTGTCGTTAGCTGTGGTCATTTTGATAAGCCTAGCATGAACAACTGGAGCATTTCAGTCCCCAAGGCTCTATCACTGCCTAGAAGTACAGTAAGGTCTATTATTAAGAAGTGGATGGTATTTCTTACAACACAAACTCTCACTGGATCAGGACGTCATTCCATATTGGATAAAAGAGCCAGAAGGAAACTGGTCAGAGAGACTACCAAGAGGCCTACAGCAACTCTGAAGCAGTTGCAGGAATTTATGACCAAGAGTGGTCATTGTGTGCATGTTACAATATCGAGTTCTCCAAAAATGTGGCTTATATGGGACAGTTACATACACATGTCTATCACACAGATGTGTTCATGCTGACGTGGGAGATCTCCTTTTAGTGGAATGGTAAAGACCTTTTGTTCATCTTGTTTACTGTTTTTTTTCCTTCAATTTTCATAATGTGTCGGCCATTTTGAAGGTCTTTAAGGATTTTTCATTTGCAAGAAAAAAGTCTGAGCAACTGAGCTTTGCAAAAATGCACCTTGAAGATTCTGAGGCCTCATGGACTAATGATGATGAGACTAAAATGTAATTATTTCCACAATACCAAATGTTATGTCTGGCATAAATCCAATACAGCTCACCATATAAATAATGCCATTTCTACATGAAGTAATGGAGGTGGTAGTATCCTGTTATGGGGATGTTTTTCTGCAGTAGGGACTGGAGCACATGAAGGGTAAATGGACAGGGCATAATACCATTACCATAATACCAATACCATTGAATTCTTGAGGGAAATCTGTTGCCCTCTGCCAGAAAATTGACCACACTGTGTGAAGGAGAAAAAGATAAATGTCCTTGCATGGCCCAGACTTAAACCCCTTTGAAAATTTGTCGCATGACTTTTAGACCGCAGTCCACCAAAGGTCCACATAAAATTAATTTCAACTTGAGCAGTTTTGCAAAGAAGAGTCGACAAATATTTGAACTGTCTAGATGTTCAAAGCTTTGTGTGCCATTGAGACCTTCCCCTGATTGAGTTTACAAGTTATTGTTGGCAGCAGTGATCCTTTTCCAAATCAGCGATTCTGTTTTTTTTACTGACATGTTGGTGTTATATCTTTCACTTGGATGTTAAAAGTTGCACGGATTAAATGTAGCTGAATAAAACAAAAACCTGTCTTCATTTCAGGCTGCAAAGCGACAAAATATGATTATTTTAAAATTATTTTCTATACTCACTATACAGTATTAGGAAGAAAATCTTTAGTGTCAGTCCACTGTGTGTGATAAATAACATATGCTAATCTGTGTGTTAATTCCACATGCCCGGTCCTTCATGGGGAAGTAGGAAAAGGTCACTTTAATTAAAGCACTACATGTCCTCATCTTGTCATGTAGTGCACCCATAACAGATTACACATATTAATGCTACTCTGATAAGCACTGCTCCTTTTCACTGTGTCCTCGTTTAAAGGATCTTTTTAATACGGCCCTCCTTCCAAGGAGGATGAGTGTGATAGATGTGTTCATGCTGACTTGGGAGATCTCCATTCAGTGGAATGGTGAAGACCTTTTGTTCATCTTGTTTACTGTTTTTTTTGTTTTGTTTTTTCATGTGTCTTATGCAAAGCAATGTGTAGGTCATTTTGAAGGTCTTTCAAAATAATTTTTAGTTTGTAAGATAATAGAGACTGAGTGCTTTTCATAAGTATTCACTCCCTTGAATTTCTCAAGAAATTTGTCTCCGCATACAAAGCATTTTTGGCATATGTAAGAATCAAGCTTAACTGAACGCCAGCTAAGTTACACGTACCGTATGTCCAGAAGCCAGAGGTGGAAAGGAACCAATTGCATTTACTCACGTTACTGTAATTAAGTAGTTTTTTGTATAATAAAGTAGTTTTTAAAATCTGTAATTGTACTTTTACTTAAGTATGTTTTGTTTGAAGTATTGTACTTCGCTAAATTTGAAATCATATTCGCTAGTGAGTAAATAATAAATGAATGAAAATAAAAAATAATAAAAATAACGCAACGGGGAAGGACAAAATTGCACCCCATGAAACCACTGCACTGATTGATTGATGGGCGGGGAGATCAAAGGCGCTAAATTCACAAGAAGACGGATGGGGACGGACAAAAAAATCCATATGAAGCAAAGCCCTGGCCATTGTAACGGCCACTACTATGTTGTATACCACATTAAGTATGTATGTTGCCCTTTTAAGAGTTGCCGCCCCTTCTCCAGTGTGTGCGCTGCAGAAGTGTGTGCGTGAGAAGGCGAGAACGGAGTAGGAGCTCAGGTGTGCCGCTCACCCCCGAAATGCTGGAAGTGGCCGATAAAGGTTTTTTGCTGAACGTTATTCTTGACTCTGAGCTCTTTTTCCCCTCGGCTATCCGGCGCAAAGCGTCACACCATATTTAAGCGACCACTTTGATTTCAAGCACAAGAAAGGCAATAGCTTTATTATGCAAATTAAAATCAACTAGTCTGAGATTTATATCCACTTGTCTGTTTTGACCTACACTAGAATCCCCCATCCCACCTGCGCTGTTAAAAAAAGTAACTCGGTAACTTTTACTCTGAGTAAATATTTAATGAGCTACTTTTTACTTTTACTTGAGTAGATTTTTATAATGGTAACTTTACTTGTACTTCAGTAAAATTTCACTGAAGTAACAGTACTTGTACTTGAGTACAAAAGTTTATTATTCTTTCCACCTCTGCCAGAAGTCGTTCAAAACTGTTACTTTTTTCTTTTTTGCACAATGCACACAAATCCTCTTCTAGAAGAATGGTCAAAAACGATTGTTCCCAGGTTCCATTTTAAATAGTGGAGCTATACAAGCTGATTTTTTTTTTTATCTAACAGTACCTTAACAAACAAATAACAAAGAACTTTCAAAACCAGGCTTAGACAAACTTCTTCAGAAACAGAGATTTGACTACCCCAAAGTTTTGAAGATCCCACAGGGCAGCTTTAAATCCTTAATTAAATTTTTAGATGAAAAGAATACTGTGAATGCGATTACTGAATGTATGTTATTGTCCAATTAGTACATCTCAATGCCATGTTATGACACTAGAGCATGTGGACCAGTACAAGGGATGAATATATTAACTTAAACACCTTTCCTGTTATACTGAACCTCCAGCCTTATGAAGCACAGTATGAATGCAGATCAATTCCTGTGACATCACCTAAATGAGGATGGGCTCCCTGCTGAATCTGGCTTTTTCCTATAGTCTTCCCAGGGAGTTTGTCCTTGCCACCGTCACCCTCAGCTTGCTCATCAGGGACAAACTGATAATGATAATTTATACATATTTCCTCACACTTTTCAAGCACATTTCCATATTTCTTTTATTCTGTAAAGCTGCTTTGCGAGAATGACCATTGTTAAAAGTGCTATATAAATAAAACAGAATTTCACTGAATTAAATATTTATGCAAGCCACTGCATTGTAATTATACATTATTACATAATTTTTTAAATAGTATGTAAAGCCAATATGGTGTTTCCTGTAATTTTCTTTGGTATTCGCCGAACTGATTAGACCGAGATCAGGTATTTGAAACTTGATCTATTTTTTCAAAAGAAAGATGTTTTTTTAAATTAATTTTTTTTAGCATAACCATAAGCACTGGATGTTCCAGAAGAGCTATTTGAAAATTGCTTGTCCAAGACCCCACTAAACAAATTGCCTGAGGGTACACATCATCTTGCAATTAAACTTAATTCTGGAAAACGAGTGATGTATTCTAATGGCTCTATTGCATTTCTGTGTTAGACCTAATTAGTTTAGATGTACAATGAGACCTTGGATAAATGTTGTAGAACAGGTAATCACACATGTCTTCTAATCGTCCTCATTCATGGAGAAAATTGTAGCTCATTAACAAGATGGTGTGAAAAGGAATAATGGTCGTAGGGTTGCTACACTAAGTGACAGATCTGAAAGAAATGAGCATTTTAAAATACTGAGAATTGACATTTATTTGACAAAAAAAAAACCTTTCAAATCATGACTGTTTCTCAGATATATCTGATTGTTATCTTGTCGAACACTTTCAATTCCAGTTGTGTTTCGCCAGTAGGTGGCAGGAGATGTTTACTATTCAGCAACCAAGCAATCATTTATGTTATTCTGTGGATTTTGTTAATATCAAGACTGGCCCTAAAGGATTTATTTGATGATGCATTGACCAAGCATACATGTCTGAACTGTTGCATACATATCAGGGAATTATTTTATGATTCTATTCTGAAATAAATGTATTCGATTTGCGAATACCCCTGATCATGTTCATACCTGACACCACGTGGGAATGTGAGTACGGCTTATCAGTCAGTCACGTTCTTCGGCATGAGAGAGTTAAATTGTCTGTCCTTGTTCTGGTGTCTAAGTATGCACATACGTTGTTTTATTTTTACCATGGAAATCTGGGTTAGCAACAAGGGCTCCTGGTCCCTGTCCTCTCTCTTAAAATGGAGAGTTGCTGCTAGCTGAAGCATTAAGAAGGTCCAGTTCAAAATCTCATGGTAGATGACTGGACTATAAAAATCACATATAATCTGGAACAATAATTTATCTGTTGTCGTCTCTGTGCCCGTTGGCTTCCTTTTTGAAACCAGTAAGCTATATATTCAGTGAATCGTGATACTTCATCTATGTCCACAGAGCGCACCAAGAAGGCTATCAGGATTTAAAGGAAAACTTCTCCCTGAAATATATGAAATATGATTTTAAAGAAATATTTTTTGACGTCTTTCATGAATCTGGTTAATGATTCATTTTGTTGTTTGATGCTGTATTTTTTCTTTGTTATTCCCATGAGAAGTTAAAATGTGTGTGCAGTACCGATGTCATGCTAAAGAAGCTACAATATATGTTAAGAGGAGAACATAGTTATCCATACCAAACATATGTGATAATGTATAGGTTTCGGTGCTAGCTACCCAGAAAAAAAAAAACAGCTTATTTTCCACATTTTTTATTTTTTACTGGACAATGCTACAGTTGACTAGCGTTACAGCAGAGATCGGGTTCAGCTAGTTAGCAATCAATGTGAGATGGCATGCCCCAAGGTGTTGATGACAGGGCAGCGCTAGCATGTTGAAGCTGTGTCAGACGAGGAGCTGAAAGAGCTGCAATAAAACACTTTGCCATGTGCAACAATACTAAAGCGCTGCTTTATGTAGAATTAAATCAAGGCCAAATTCTCATTAGGACAATTATCAGCAGGTAATTGGAAGATTTATTATTATTATTTTTTTAAATGTTGGAAATCAAAGTTGAACCTTAAAATATTAGTATATAAGATATTCATTCTGGATTTTTCCTTTTTATATAATCTTATGTTCCTCATCAGGACAAATAAAGTATATGTACAGTGCCCTACCTGTGTGATCGACAACCCTGGGAGTTGTAGTTGTAGTGATAAGCCTGGAAGAAGCATTACTTGAGACAAGCCAGCTTTGTAAGAATCCCAGCTTATTGTAACCCTATGTCGCGTCTTCTCCATAGCAGATAGGTCTGTTTAGGCAGCTGCGGGCTGGCATGATCCTGCTGTGAAGCTGCCACGGACCGTGTGGCGTTCTCCATCTATAGCCAACATCAGCATCTGTTCTGCCCCACCACTGGAAAAAAAAAGTGCTTTGTCAAGTTGTTTTCCCCCAAAACTATAGCTAAAGACTGAGCATCGGTGTCATTAATGTTGGATTGCCAAGGGAGAACTCCAGCCTTAGAGCGCTAAACTGCCCTGCCACAATGAATGAGAGAAAAAGTGCAAAGTGTGTAAGAATTGTCACTTTAATATATACAGTATTTAAACTTTCTTTATTTCACTTTATTATAATAAAGTAGAGTTCATAGTTATGACTTGTGTGACTCCTATCACTGGTAAAGTCTCATTTAATTAAAAAAAAAATTACAATGCCACATATTTGTTTTTTTTCTTGCTCTGATCAGTTCTGTGCAGCTTTTTGGAAATAGTTTGGTTCTTAAATTATTTTTTATATATATATATATATATATATATATATATATATATATATATATATATATATATATATATATATATAAGTTTCACCTCAGGAGTTTTTGCAAATGTGGTGCTTAATTACTCAGCTTCATGTCCCACTGTTGCATTTTAAATGTGGCTGGGATTATAAATCATTACAGTATGATTGTTGGAAAAGAGTCAAGTCAAACAGTACTAAGTGTTCAGAAACAATGTTCAGTATGAATGTATTGTAAAGGGGAGTCCTGGGGTGAGTGCAGGACTATCTTCATGATCACAGCAGCATTTCTATGCAGATACAAATCTAAAGGACCCAGGTGAGATTATAACCCTACTAGGGTTAGGGTTAGGCTACTAACCCAAGCCCTCTCTATTAATTGCAGAGGCACATCTATGAAGCTCTGCCACACTGTCAGACAAAAGAAAAGCCTTTATTTGTAACATATACAATACAGTACAGTGAAATTCTGTCTTTGCATTTACCAGGTAACTGGTAGGCAGAGGTAAAGGCCTTGCTCAAGGGCCCAACAGTGGCAGCTTGGTGGAGCTGGGGTCAACTGCCAACTTCCTGATCAGAGTCTTAACCCCCTAAACTAGCACAGCTCCTTCGAACTGTTTGTCCATAATTTAATGCTGCGTTCAATGTGGCAAAATTTGTAACCTGGACTTCCAAGGCTATAATTAATAAAAGCTATTGAAAGTGTCGCCTTAACTTGAAGTTTCAGCTCTTGAACTAACTGTAACTGAGCTTTACGTACAGTACTAAATCAATCAAACTAAATCAGTTATTTTGTAAATATGTTTTTTTTAATACCACTTTACTCTAATTTCGAACTTGCCAAGGTGGAATATGGCAGCATTACAAGCGAATTACCATTTACTGTACATGTCACAACAAATGTGGCAAAATGATGCATTAGATTAAAAATGAAAACTTATAAGCTTGGACTTCTGAATATCAAAACCAAAATTTGCATTTCTTATTCTTAAATGAGTTTTCCTGTATATGCAAGCATTTCATCTGGATCAATTAAGATACAGACATTAAGATGTGAACTGTCTAAAACTTACTATATACAAACATACATCACTTATTACTGTAACCTAGAAATATATAATATATAATATATATATATATATATATATATATATATATATATATATATATATATATAAAATATATAAGAAATGTAAATATTTAATGTTCATGTTTTCCTCACTTTGTACTGTAACTTCAATGTTCTTCTTTTTTGAACATTTCTCATTTGCACATAAAATAAAGACTTCAATGCTGCTGACACGCATCTCATACCATTTCATACTCCAAGTTTCAAATCATACCGCTGCTGTCATATCCACACATTATATGTTTTCACTGCTATACTTTTATATTTTATCATTTTATACTTCACAGTTTATACTTTTGTAAACTGTTATTTGTGTACATTTATAATTCTGTAAATTATGATTCTGCATAATTTCTATTTCCTATTTATTTATTTATATATTTATTTATTTATTTTTGTGACTTACTGTGCAGGTAAAATTTTTATCTTTGGTTTAATTGTATTTTCTAGTGCAATGTTTTCATTTCTAGTAAAAAAAAAAACATTAGGTCACAGAAAGTTATATAAGCATTTCACTGCATATCATATCATACTGTGTATGGTTGGATATGTGACAAATAAAATTTGAATTGGATTTGAATTTGATTTGATTTGATTTGAATGCATGGTGGTTGAACAAGACCCACAAGAAGCCAGTGTTTATCCAGGTTGAATCGTCACACTGCTGCCTCTGACCCAATCTGTGTGTCACTTGCACACTTTATACATCTATCATGAAAAGATGATCTATAGTACTAGAAGATAGTGGTAGATCTACAGGGGTAAAGCAGGAGGAGAACCAGTAGCTATCTTTGCAGAGCTCCTGAAATTATTTTTTAAATCAAAACTGTGTACGTGGTATACACATTATTTTGGTACAATTTTCTGCATCATCACATGTGCATAATCACAAACTATAAAGGCTTGGGCTACTGTTAAAATGCAAACTCTTCATCTACACATCCATTAATTACACCACTTATCTTGCATACTATAGAGTTACAGTAGGCCTAGATCTTATCCTAATGAACTCGTGGCACAAGGCGTGGTACACTCTGGATGGGGTGCTAACCCATCAAAGGGCACGAGCAAACACATGCTGTTAAACTATGGACAATTTGGAAATGCCAATCAGCCCACACCACATGTTTTTGGATTGTGGTAGGAAACCAGAGTACCCAGAGGAAACCCATTAAGCACAAGCTCCACACAAACAGCTCTCCAACCATGGTGGTGCGAGGTGACAGTGCTGACCGCTAAGCCACTGACCACCTAAACCTGCATCTCACTAAGTAAAAACAGCTAAAAGCTTATTTAGATGAAAATAGAACATTACAAATATTATAACCAAAACATTAAAAAATTTTGATATATCTGAAATATGTATTTTTTTTTAGTTATGAAGTTCCATTTAGGGGTAGGGTTTCTGCATTTCCGGGTAGTTAAATTAGTGTAGACAATTGAATATTAATTCTCAAGACAAATATTTGTGTATGTTATCATCTGATCATAGGTGACTAACTCACTCTCCTACTGTATAGAATAATTAATTGAAGTATTATGTATCAGGCCTAGACTTAAACGTATCCAGTCAAGAGATCTTAAGCTCGCATGTTAGAAACCATCTGTGTAGTTTTTGTGTCTACAAGTTCCCTAAGGTTTCATAATTTTTTTTTCTTCCAATGCAGCTTAAAATATTTGTCTTTTCAGTCAACTGTGTGGTGTCTTGCATAGCTTACACACTTCTGAGTTATGTTGGTTGCTCATGCAGTTGAACCCCTCTAGGGGAACATACAATACATTAAAGACATTGTTGAAGTGAGACTTGACATTCATAGGCTGAGACAACACCCTCAGGATTCTAAAAGGTTCTTTTTGAGTATACCGTCTTTATGGTTTTGTGACCCCCAACCTCTTTGCTTTGAACCTTGTGCAAATAACGTGCTTCCACTGTGCAATTGAAAGATGGGTCAATCTGCCAGCAAATCTTACTGAGATTATAGGGAAAAGCACCTAGGGAGAGAAGAAAGAGGGGTTTTCATAACCCCAAAATCAAACAGTTCTTCTTTTTTTTTTAATGGCATGTAGTGCATATGGTTGATATCTACCATGCACAGGAAGAAGAACCAAGACATGTTGATGTTTAATATTCTTGTAGATTTACTCGTTATCCTCTAGGGCCTAAAGATTAGCCCAGACGGAGACTTTTAGTAGCTAGACATCCCTCTAACTGTACAGGCCCCTGAGCATGTATTTTTATGATCATAATTTAATTATGTAAATTATGAATTAAATATGTATTATAATATACCACTACTTATTAGAGCCATTGTCCTTTCATGGAGCTTCAACTGACCGAACACATCATAATAATTTCAGATTTAAAGACCTGGTTTTTGAGATATTGAAGTTTCGATTAAACGCATGCATTTCAAGACAAACAGGTTAATACCTCTGCAATAAAAATGACATCATGGGACGTTTTAGAATACAAGCATATTCACCTAACACTTCTGTATATTATATTGTATTCAAAAAGATCATTCAGTGGATTTTATTTTTGACTTTTTTATTTTTATTCATTTTGAATGAATTTGAGTGAAATTATTATTCCTTTAGGCAAGATTGAGGATGCTTGTTTCAAGCATTAATATTTAGAAATAAGAATAATCATTTAATATCTTTATCTTGAAATACACTGCCCAGCCAAAATTCAAACACCACCTGGATTTAATTAAGCAAATAGATAAGAACCTTCCAATGGATAATTACTGCAGTAATTAATATGGTTCTTCTGGCAACATTTCTTAAACAACCATGTCAGAAGACATACTGTATCCTGTGGTCGTGACAAAGATGTTACTCTGCTTCAGAAGGGTTTGCTGAAACTATTCAAATCGGTTCGAGAACTGTAAAATGGATTATTAAAACCTGGAAGGATAATGTGAACCAACATCTTTGAGGAAGAAATGTGGTCATAAAAACATCCATGAGTGAGTATGAAGGAAATCACTTCAACGCTTAGCAGAAAACCAAATCGATAAAAAAAAATGTAATAAATAAAAAATAAAATATAAAATATACATAAAATTTGGATTCCCGGCTATGTTTAATAGTCAAAGTAAGAGCACTGCCACAGTGCGAAGAGAACTCAAGGGACTGGGACTAAACAGCTGTGTAGGCGTAACCCAGCCGTAGTTCAGAGCATTTTACCAATTATTTGTTTTGCTGTTTTTGTACTAAACATATATAGGGCTCATGATTTCACATAAAAAAATTTTCAGCACAAAATAGGTCATATAATTAACTGAATTTTAGTTAATTTTAACCAACAACCCAAACATGATTGAGGAAAAACTGTGAAAATGGGTCACAAAAAATATGATCACATGTTTTTATTGTTGTTTACAGTTCTTTCTATGACCAAAGTGTAAGAAAAGTTCTACATTTTTGCGACGTCAAAATGTTTTGCTTGACCAAAATGTTTGAGAATGACACATATTAATTTTTTTTTACAAAATCTGCTGCTTCAATGTTTTTAGATCTTTTTGTCAGATGCTCCTATGGTTATGACATATGAAACATAATTACAAGCATTTCATCAGTGTCAAAGGCTTTTATTGACTTATGTTAAGTTTATGCAAATAATCAATATTTGCAATGTTGACCCTTCTTTTTCCTGACCTCTGCAATTCGCACTGGCATGCTGTCAATCAAATTCTGGGCCAAATCCTGACTCGGTTCTTGCATAATCAATTTTGTTTGTCCACTCGCCTCTTGTGGAATGACCAGAAGTTCTCAATGGGATTAAGGTCTGGGGAGTTTCCTGACCATGGACCAAAAGATTTCGGTGTTTTATTACCCAAGCCACTTAGTTATCACTTTTGCCTTATAGCAAGGTTCTCCATCAAAATGCATTGTTTGTTACCAAACTGTTCTTGGATAGTTTGGGAAAAGTTGTTCTCATAGGATGTTTTTGTACCATTCTGTGTCAGGATGCTTTACCGTTTGACACGACACAGGACTGATGGTGCAGGAAACTTCCCAGACCTTCATCCCATTGAGAACTTAATATAATTGTCAATAAAAGCCAATTGTGCATGCAGAACCATCCAGCAGAGTTTAGTGAAACTAAAAACTATTTTAAAAATCCCTTTTCAAGAATCATGATTTATCATGATTGTTGTAAATATTCTTCAGGGGTGTGCATAACTGTAAATAAAAGATCAATAGCTTCTACAATTGTTTTGTAAAATGCTTGTAATAATGTACCCTGTTTATTTTTGTGCCCTCTTCGCCCATTTTCTTTATGCATGACATTCCCTTCAAGTTTACAGCACATATTAAATATCCTCACAAATTAAGCCCTTGCAGTCCCATGAACCAGAATAAAAGCATCCGCCATTTTGTCAGGCAATCGTGTCTGCCACAGATAATGCCAAATAATGGTGTCTCGCTCGCTAAGTGTACCCCCACAGATTTACCTGAACACATGACGAGGAACCAGATAACTGCGTGCTAATGCTTCACTGTCTACATGTTAAAGTAGCATTTTTTAGTATCTAAATTTTGTTTAAGCAGAACGTCAGCTCAGTCTGCTTCTGTTATTTAAACGTATCAGTTTCTGACCTATTTTCCTCCCTACCTTGGCATCCACCTGTCACTCTACTATCTGGGCTGTCTGACTGACTGATGAGTGAATGAGGTCACTGCACATGCGTGCACACACTGCTGTGATAAGCTGTTTAGTGCTTATGCTAAAATCAGTGCGAGTAGAAAACTGGATTGGAACAATTCCCAGCTAATTTCAGCTTTGAAGTAGAAGTGATTCTTTCTTCTATTAAAAAAATATAGCAATATTATAACCGACACGATTTAACCCCTGCATGCATTCTACATTAGCAAAGATGAAACAAGTACATCATGTGTGTTGAATATTTATTGTGCCCGACATTTCTTTCACGATTATGCTCCATGAGATAAAACAGTCACTACACACGCACCGGTGATCTTTTTTAACCAGGAGTCCCCACTAGCCAGCTGATAACCATAAATATATTTTCTTTTTATTAATGGGAAGCCGATTAAACTGTCTTCCAGGTTTTTGACCTTGTCGTTGTGGCTTTGCCATGCGCAACCACTGTAAATGTTTATAACTGGCATCTATGTCCTTGGATCAGATGTGATGTCGCACCCAAGAGGTCAATTCCTCCTCTCAGTGTGTGGGTCACCTTCTGTGTTTGCTTTCCATCCCTGCATTTTTTTTTTGTCTTTGGTGTAATTTGGCATCAATGTTCTCTTTATATCTCTTGATGAAGTTTACTATTTATTCCCTTCTATGTCTTTGTCTCCATGCCAATGCTTGTCATTGTTAACGTGTGCATCTGAGCCTTAGTCTCATTTCTCGTTCCTAGCTTTTACCCTTCCTTTATCATTTGATTTACGAGTATGGATTACTTTCAGCTTATAATGTCCACCTGTTCTCTGACCCCTGTCTAGAATGTGGATAGTAGTTCATAGACACAAGAACCCTGACATATTCTCCAGTGCTGAAGCTGTTGTACTCTTATGATCTACAGTACATTTCCTCCATTATTATTATAATACATAAAATAATATTTGCATGGTTTCTTCAGGATTTGATGAACATGCTAATGGCAAGGTTGATATGTGTCATCCTTACCTTCATTTGCTTTAGATGGAAACCAGCACAAAGAATATATATATATATATATAACCAGCTATTATAGGATACATTAAACAGGTTTGTTTCTATACTAATAGCTCAGATCTTATCAAAAGATGTATGGCTTATGTCAAGCTGATTAGAGAAATGAGACTAATTTGTTGAGCTCTTGTCCATGTTGCCATCAAAACATGATTCTAACCAGGAACCAATTGTCCATTTATCTTCCTATGCGTGTTTTTGGTGTGCCTGGTATCTGTGCAGTGTAAAGGCTTTTGGAAATGAAGCAGGCTGTTGATACGTACGTTTCAGCTTGTACGTTTCAGCTCTGCCGCACTGGCATTGCAATATACATGGAGAACTCATACTGTATGCACCTTCTCACTCCTTCTGCTATCAACAAACTGGCACCAAGCATTTAGACCATAACTGTCAGGAAGAAATATACTGACCCCACACAAGCTTAAATGGCTGCCCATAATCTTCTCCACTCCTCATCTTATACTAATTGAACCCATGAGCTGCCAATGCTATTGATAGCTGAGCTCATTTCCAAATGAATAAAACATAGGCCTTAAATGCATGCCATCATCATGTCTTAATGCCACGCGGATGTTTATAGCAGGGAGCAGTACTGTAGAGTTGCTTTGTCTGAACATGACGTTGGAACCTCAAGAAAGAGAATGTACTGGCTGGTTGCTAAGCCCCCGAACCCCCCACCTTCCCTATTCTCTTTAAAATGAAGAACGCATCCAAAGGGGTGCAGCAAATGTTACCACCAAAATATTACCACAAAAATGGTTTTATGTCCTTGTAGAAGATTTCCAAAGAAGTATGCATGTTGGACATTCACGTATCATTGAACTTGACTATTAACAGAGTAAGTATATACTCTTATTTATATTTATATATTTTCAGGCTTTGTGGAAGAGGCTGTGAGTAGGTTGGGGCATCATAATAAAAGCAAGTATGCAATAGAAAGAAAAAAAAGTAATGAAGGCAAATGCAAGCAGTGTGAAGTCTTTTTAGTAGGGCTATCATGTCTGTTAATAATTACACAAGGTTTTTAATAATAAGCAGTCATTGTGCTTTTATTTTATGCTTCAGTGAAAAACCAATGGTCATGACAGAGTGATGCAAATCCTCAAACACTGAAGAACCCTTTTCTTTTATTTTAGTGCATAGAAAAGGAGAAACAAAAACGAAGGGCAGCTCATTGCCTTGACTGCACAAGGTAATGCACAGTAACAACGTTTCACCCTGAAAGCAGCACAAAGTAGACAAGACTTGTATACATTCTGTAACCATTTAGCGTCCTAGTGCAGAGAATGGTGCCGATTCATAGCTAAGTGTATAGCAATTCAACATACCATGAAGGTAACTGTATTCTCTCCACATCTGTGGAAGTTCTGCAAGGCATTGGGTTTCTTAAATAGGACAAAAACTGGAAAAAGACCAGGCAATTTCAATCTTCATCTGTCCATTTTCATTGAGCCTGTACCCGCTGGAGCTCCCGATTCCTGATCTGTATTGTTCTGCTCTTGTAGCTCATCTGCCTCAATATTCAAATAGCAGTGCATTCTGAGATGTTTATATTCTCTGCCTGTAAAGAACGGCCATTCCAGTTACATAAGCCTGTCTATCAGCTCTAACCAGTCTGTCCGTTCGTCTCTGACATTTCACATCAACAGCAATCACCAGCTTTTTGGTTATTTTTATTTATTTATTTATTTTACGCCAATCTGTGATGACTGTTGTGTGTTAAAAAAAATAAATAAATAAAATAAAGAAATACTCAAATCAGTGCTACCAGCAACCACAGCATAGTCAAGGTCGCTTCAATTACATTTTCTCAATTTTGATGTTAGATCAGAACATGAATACAGGCTCAGTACATTTCTATAATCTTTGGAGCTAATAATAATAATAATAATAATAATAATAATAATAATAATAATAATAATATGTAGCTTGAGGTGGGGAGGTGGTGTAATGGTTAGCAGAGTTTGATTCCTGCATTGGGCCTGTTTGGGTTTCTTCCGGGTCATCCGGTTTCCAAGTCCAAAGACATGCAGATTAGGCTAATTGGAGTTTCCAAATGGTCCGTAGTGTGTGTGTGTGTGTGTGTGTGTGTGTGTGTGTGTGTGTGTGTGTGTGTGTGTGTGTGTGTGTGTGTGATTGTGTGTGTGTGTGTGATTGTGTGTCCTGCGATGGATTGGCACCCCATTTAGAGCGGGATGAGCTCCAGGCCTCCTGCGACCTTGTATAAGATAAGCGAGTTATATAACTCAATGGTGTGCAACACCCTGACCAAAAAGAATCAAGGTTGAATTTAGTCACCTATAAAGTGATTGTAGGATTGATGAATCATTACCAAATGACCAATTACAGTACCTTGTTACTAAAATAACCGCTGTAGTTCTAAATCTAAAGAAGCCTCTGAAATGACAGGGACATTAACAGGGATTAACAGCAGCTCCAGGCACAAACCCCTTTAGCTAAAGTGCTCTGCTTTATTATTTCTTCATCTGTCATATTCTGAAATTTTCCCAAGAACTTATACTGTAAACACTGTAGCAGTGCTCGGAGAGATATGTTGTACATCTAGCATCTCCCACACTGTTACTGTTTCTAAACAACTCTTTCCGACAGCTGCTCCTCGGGGACGTCTATATTACTAATAACTAAGAAATCAAGATCACTGAATAACTTACCGTGTACCGTTCTACTGAGAGCTTGTGGAGAGCAGAAATGCGGACTGTTATGTTAAGTTATCTTCATTTCCCCACCACTGTAGCAGCTCTTTCATTGTGGAGCGACTCATTTCCACTCTCACATAAATGTAAGTTCAAAAAGGAATAAAAATTGAAGTTCTTTTTTTGGAGCTGACATTGCATTTATACCTCAGTTATAGCCATCAGTGTAGTGCTGACACTTGAGTTATGTTGGAAATTGGGCGGCTTTGTGCACTTACAACCTTGATCTTTCAGTAAAACTCTCTTCCTCTCTTATGGCGGCGCGTTAAACCATGCGACCCAGACAGCAGTAAATGGAGAATTTACAACTGCCATATATTAAAGCGGGAGCCCTGCTAAACCCAGTGTAGTCCTTCTAAGCTGTGTTAGTTTCGCTCTGTTGGCTTTCTCTGTGGTTTCGGAGTGTCTACAATTCACCTTTCTTCATTTTTCATTGCCATTTAAAGAAGCAGTGCTGCTTTAAACGTTTTCAGTCAACTCGCCATTTTTCGGAGCGTGAGCTGAACAGAAGTTAATCACACTCCAGGCCTGAATTTTGGGAGGGTCCTATGAGTTTAGACCTGAGCCTATCTGAAAAGCAACCAGCTCCAGGGTTTGAGTCAGAGCAATAGTTATCGTTTGTCTGAAGTTTTAGATGTTCTCCTCATGTCCATGTCATTACAATGTATGTATGTATGTATGTATGTATGTATGTATGTATGTACAGCCACGGCTGTAGGTATGTGCGATGTGGTAAACCAGTTAAAACACTAAACCCTGGGGTTATATGAGTCTATGAGTGGGTGCCTCCGTTAAAGAGGCAACGGTTTCAAGTGCCTACTTTATCCTAAGAGCTTCTCCATCCTCTAATCTCGATGTGAGATATGTTCTTCTCTCATCTTCCCATAAAATAAAGTGTCAGGCTACAGCACACGGTTCGAGCTAATCGACTTAGTTTGATGTATCATAATTGAATCTAGACCCGCTTCCTTGTGTTTGAAATACCACAGTGAGAGTAATGCCAAAGTTCTCATACTCGTCCGTTCCAATTAGTGGAGCTCGAATTAAAAATATGTGAATTAGTGTCGTGCAAAGCAATTTTTTATACACTGAAACCATTTTATACTATCTGATTTTAAATCGTCCTACCTATAGTGATGACACACAGCAATACTGTGTTATAGCACGCTAGTATGTACAATATTGTATATAATAATTAAAAATATATCATATAAATCTGTTTTTTTATGTTAAGCTTATATGTAATATATATGTAATATATATGTAGTGAGGCTGAAATGTCCAGTGTCTTAAAAGGTTTGATTTAGATACGCAACACGGAATAGAATAACTGAATAGCATTTTAAGGATAAGAAAAGAAAACAAGACGCATGGCTTCATCTATTTGAAATAACAGTCTAGCTGGCAAAGGTTAACTACTTCCAGTTTAAACTTGCTGCACTTACACTGCTTCATCAAAATAATTAAAGCTGTACTTTAATTATAAAAAGAAAACAAAACACGCACGCACACACATACACCAAACAGATGGCTGCAGACACATCTGGCACAGCTGGAGCCAGCTGCACATCTGTGCAATCCCAGGTGTGGCAAGATGCAGAAACCGCCTCTATGGTGTTGACCTCTGCTGTAATTCCTCCATGTATGTTTGTTACTGCCCATAGCCCATACACACACACATACACAATCACACACAACCTTTCCTTCAAAACAATTCTGTTGACTCACATAGCTTACGCCATTTACATAGACAACCGTTTGATTTTCCATAGAGAGAAAGAAGACAGGAAGCCAGACAGACATACAGACAGACAGGCGGGCAGACAGACAGACATACAGACGGACAGACTGATGCAATGTTTCTCTAGGCAGACGTGAAGATGATGACTTATAGCCTTCATCCTTTTAATGTCGACTCCACTCGCTTTGGAATTTCTACCATGCGATTAGGACATGCATGGAAATTCGCTTGAAAACATTTGCTTTTCTCCTGGCCAGTGAACATGAAGGAAAGTTGTTGTTCTTGGTCCGTTTCCTGGAAGTCTTTAATCTTAACAGTTACGCGTTTAACAACTCGAGTAGCCTTAACAGTCCCAGACGCCTCCGTCTAACCCCCCCCCCCCCCCCCATTTTTTTTAAAATTCCGTCATCAGGAATGCTGGGACACAAACACTGTTTAAGGAATGATCTCACACAATGTGAACGCCAACAGTGATTTAAACAGAATAAAAACAAATAGTCCAACAACTCCTACAGTTATTACTCTTTGGGACTCGGGGCACGATATGGGGTACACATGGGAATCCAACACACACACACACACACACACACACACACACACACACACACACACACACACACACACACACACACACACACACACACACGCACACACACGCTCACACAGTATGGGGTAAACAGTTAGCCTGCTCTGACTGTGGAAGGAAACTGGATTACCCAGAGGAAACTTACCAAGCACAAGCACATGCAAACTTGCAAGCACACAGACCAGAAGCAGGACTCAAAAACTCAACCCCCAACCCAGCTACTGTACATGCATGCTTCTGGGTGAGACCTGAAGAAAGCTCAAACCAACAGATGGAGAACATGTGGCCGAAACAGACATTTACCCAAGCTCAGGGTGATCATGGTAACACTGCTCATGCACCGGCTTACCACCTTTTGCTCGCATCTGCCTACAATAAATAGTACTAGGTAGTATTTATCAAAATATTAGCTAATTAGTCATTTAAACCAGTGGCGCCCTTGACAAACACAAATTAGTTTTTAAAGATGCATGAATGAATGAATGTGTGAATGCAGCAAATTTGTGATGCTGTGCCAGATCCATATACACTCTCATGTTGTCTTTGAACATGGTTTAAACTTCATATCTGACCACCTGCTCCTACCTGCATTGAAGTAATTTTTAGTCCCTATGACCTCTACCTTAATGTTATTCCATTAGGAGAAAAAAAAAAAAAATCTTCAGATGACCTATGAAAAATGTGATTTTTCTTGACCTGTCCTGGATGGTTGTTTTTCATGTCGTTTCCCCCACAGCAAGAGAAGCTTCTTTGACGAAGTACACCATTTCGCCCCGCTGACAGTTAGTGCATTTGGTTTTAATTGAGTCCCATTTTCAGTCAGGGCAAATGAAAAACATATGCAAAAACTCACCACCTGGTTGTGATCAGCTACTGAGTTTGTAAAGCCACGCTTTCGTACCCGGTGCCAGAGAGAGAGAGAGCGAAAGATCTTCAGTCATTTTGACAAGCGGGACCCGTTTTTTTCTTTTCTTTTCTTTTTTTATTACTAATCATTCAAACAACTTCAACTAATGTGCTGTTTAGATCTTGGAGATTATTTGTGGAACATTACAGTTTAACGCATGAACTCTCATAAAGGATTTTTTTCTTCTTCTTCTTCTTCTTCTTCTTTTCTTTCCCCACTAGAGGGAGACTTGCACTTTGTCCTCTTCATTCATGTCTCATTTTCAACTGTTAATTCAGTTTAGGACACTTCTGACATGAGTTATGTATCTCTTAATTGACTTTAATCTGCCACTAATTGCAGCAAATGCATCTTCCTTTGATTGAAACACAAGGGAATGATGTGCACAGTAATTACAAAATATTTTAAGTAAGTTCTCTGGTGAGTGTTCATCTGCGGGAGGGGTTAGAAGTGTGTTAGAATAATCCATATTTTATGGATACACATTTGCTCAATAAATCAGCAACATTCGATCCCACAAGCAAAGTCGAGTTCCAGCAGAGCTATTTACTAGATCGAGTGCCGAATCCAAAGGTGCAGTTTATGCTTGAGCTTTTTTTCCATCCGAGTCCATACGAGCTGAGTATGTTCATATCACCCTGACCATCACAACAACATGCATCTGGTTTGACCATCCACACACACACACACACACACACCCCAGCCAGGCCCCACTGCCTAAAACCCCATCAATCCTTGTGTCGTCGTTACCACAGTCTCCCTCATTCCCAAAGTGAGCCGTGACACGTAGACGCGAAGATGATGAATGGATTTTTCCGCTCAGGAAATGACAGCTGAAGAGACACCCTACCCTCTCTCATCTCCAAGCTCATTTTTCACTCTCCTTCCTCCTGCCATGGTCACCGAGCCTTACCTTGGCCTACCAGCCTGTTCTTGCCAGATCTCCATCAAGATGTCGGGTCTTTTTCTAATCTTTCCAATTTCTGCTTGTGATGGTGGATGGGCTGCGTACAAGGCTTGCATTCCTTCACAGGGAGGATCTTCTGTGGGTTGATGCAAATAATAGTGAAATGACCTATACGACCTTGCCGTATCTATATTTGAATGGGGAATGGTTAGGCTAGAGACAGTCCAGAGAGCTACCCAGACACCATCATGGCTTAAGAGCACCGCTGGATAGAACTATAATGATTGAGGTCCACATTTTTTTTCAACTTCACAATGCTTCCTATCATTACACCTCTTTTTTTAAAAACAATATCATGCTCTAATTCTCTCCAGAGTTTCCATTCTTCTCTGAAGCAATAATGCTTATAACTGAGCCTCCTGAGAGAGAGAGAGAGAGAGAGAGAGAGAGAGAGAGTATTTGTAATACATTACATGAAATAATAGCTAGAAAAGTGATATATTATTCACATGCTGCCCATTGCATGTTGATAATTGATCTTTGTAGGAAAAGCGCACAAACCAAATAAACATTAAGTAATTAAATATCAATTTGGTGTTTGGGGAGGGGAGGGGAGGGGTGGGGTCCACAAATTACCATTAATTTATAACAAATAAGTCGTCATGTAGTAAGCAGTAAATACAGCAATTATTTGTCAAAATCCACAGTTTACAGTATTATTGCTTTTACTCACTTTTCACTGAGTAATAGCTTTTATTCTAGGCTTTCCCCATTTCACCTTTATAATGACTTTTTCTAGAGAAATGTTCTAAGTAATTAATGATTAATAATTCTCTTTTTGTTAAAAAAAACCCCACTAGACTGCTGTTCTCTCAATAACATGCAAATATCTGGTTAATTATACTTATAAATGCCAGATTTTTCTTTAAATTATAGGACCTATGTAACACCTCCCATCACAGGTCACACAAATATACAAAAGTTGCATTTATACATAAGGATAGAGCGTAAAGCTCCTTTATATCTAATGAGCTGGTAATGAAGCCAAGTTACTGCAGTTTTCATGACGTATATTCACCTTAATCAGTATGAGATTAGTGAGTGTGTGGAAAATATAAGTACTACTACTACTACTAATATAGCCTGAATGATTGACAAAAAATGTACAGTACAGTACATACACCTTATACAGGCAAAAATCTAGAGCCAACCCTCATTTCTTTATAGTTTGCTTCTAATGAGACGGACTTTTCAGTATAGTCTGGTGGAATAGTCCTCCTGGCTTCCTGAAGGATTTTAGCCAGGTTTTTGCCTCCTATTTTCAGTCCAGTTCTCTGTACCTGAACAAAGGAATGTTTTTGTTTGTTAAGCCACACATTGGTCTATAAATCATTCAGGCATAAAAAATAAAAAAATCTAACCAGTGAGAAACAGGTGCAGATGATGACAGATGATCAGGCCGGTGATTATTATACTGGTGATGCTGAATGCTGAGTGGCCGGAACAGATGTGTGGGGAAATGAGGTTGCTGCTGAGGTTGCTGCATAAGCAAGCACTTTTAAAATGGTATCTTTAGGCACTTTGGACCCTGTCAGAGTAAAACACTTCGTCCCGTTTCTTTTAACTGAATCTATAGTACTTAATTTAATGAAATTCAATTACAAGAAATTAGGGGTGGCTCAAAAAGAATTTTAAGTTGGCATGGAAATGTGTGATTAATTTGCACTGATAAAGGTAATTTGCTTTTTATTATATGCTTAAAAATCGGCCACTCCCTATGAATCAAAACATAAAAGTATCAGTATCATAATTAATCAAATATATCAGAGGGCTGTAATACTGTTGCCACTCTAACATTGATTATTTTACTATAACAACCCGAAGTGTTTTTTATATTTTTTTATTATTATTGCTTTTTATACCTTAGTCATTTTTCAGTTAATTAAATTTGAAGCATTTGTAGGAACTGTGGAACATCTACGAAACACGTTATTATTACCCTAATACAGCAGCTATAAACAGCCGTTCCCTCTCCAGCCTACATTTTCTCCCAAAAGTGATAATAATGCAAAAAATGCAGCATGTCATATTGTTAAAAAAAAGTGCAAACTGCAAAGTGCTGAAGACTCACCTTGTGAACAAATTCAAGAAACAGTTTTATTTAGCACTGAGATTAAAGTCTCCCCATCTTGTCAGATTCTATATTCATTTGTTAAAATCTTTTTAAACAAAGTTTAAACCTTAGTTATGAATTAACACTACGTAGTTATGTGAATATATGAATATATACCTATATAAACCTTAATTATAAATTCAATTTTAAATGTAACAGTGGACACTACAGAAATATACATACATTTAAATTAAGATTAATCACTAATGAATAACCAAGAGGCAATGTTGGCATTTATTAAAATCTTTGTTTAAAAAAAATGTTAGGCTTGATTGTGTGCATGTTAATGATCTGTTACTTTAAATCATTTGATATACTTCTACAACTTCCGTCAGACTTACTGCCGCAGAACACCCTGATTCTTAGATTTTAGAATTCATCAGCTCTGTGGTATAAAACAGACAGAAGACAAATAGTTCTTTAATAGTACATTAAAAAATAGTACATTAATCATTTAAGTTTATTGTATACTGTTTCAAATGAAATGGTTATGTATTGTATGCACTATGGAATGAATGAGTGTTTCTTATTTCCCATGAAGGTTATTATTGGACGTGTCCTTGATAACCACTGGCAGTGCACCAGGATTTCCATGCATCAGTGAAGCTCTGCGTCTGGTTTCTTTGTTTCTTGTGGTGTTGCACTCCGAAAACAGATTTTTGTTATCTATCTATCTATCTATCTATCTATCTATCTATCTATCTATCTATCTATCTATCTATCTATCTATCTATCTATCCATCCATCCATCCATCCATCCATCCATCCATCCATCCTTACACCAACCCACCCACCCATCCATCCATCCATCCATCCACCCTTACACCAACCCATCCATCCATCCATCCATCCATCCATCCATCCAGAGCCCACCTGCTCAAACCCGCCCATCTTTTGAAAAGTGAGCATAAATAACTAAATGTGGCAAAACATATTTAAACATTTATTAATTCACAAACACATAATGTTTAATGATCGGTAGACTATTTATAAACCTCGTATTTCTCATCCAGTCTACAGCCATTAAGCAGTAAGAGGCTGGAAGTCAGTAGTCGCCGTGGCAACACTTAGAGCGTCTAGTCAGACACACAGATGGTTAGGAAGTGGTTCAGAAAAGGGGTAGGGAATCTCAGGTTTATCAATAAAATATCAGCAGACTGGTGACAGGGTCATTGGCACCCGAGGCTCACCCATGAAAAAAAGATTCCTCATCTGATCCCTAAGAAAAGCCAATGCATCACAAATCCATCTGAAAATAGTCAGAGCTGGCCATGGGAGAAAGGCACTAGAACATCCAGGTCACCACAGCCTGCGTGCACGGGGCCCAGCAGGGAAAGAGCCTAATGTCGCTGACCTTGCCTTGCACCAGACAAAGAAGTCATGTAGGCCTGACCCGACAACTCACAGTGCCCATAGGATCTGCTGCCAATGAGCTGGTGCCAGACACCTCAGCACACCCCAGAGGTCTTCTGGACTCCTGCCCCGAGGGGCCGGAGCTAGGCATAAGGTTCTGCATTGTAATGTTATGGCTGCTGGGAGTATTTGATGTCTCATTTTGTCTGCATTAGTGTCCCCTTGCCAGCTTTTCCTCCTCAATATAGAGGAATAGGAAGACAACAGAGAAATAAATGAGCTGAGCCTTGCACTTTTAGTGCAGTGAGGGGCAACACTAGTGGAAGCACCACTGAGTTAGGTGTTAAGTTTTATTGTTGTCTTCTTTTTCTTTTTCTTTTTTAAAACATTTTTGTTAATAATCACACTTTCATAGCATTCCAATTTTATGAAAAAAAAAAAAAATCCAGATCTGAAAAACAAATTTGCAGAATAACAACAAAGAAAGTGTTTAAAACAAATGACTCCAATTGTTTATTCAAATAGACAAACTACTGTTTATTTAAAGAATACAAAGTAACACTGTTGCACTAACCTTGCTTATTGGGCAAAACTACTGTAGCTGGCACTGATATTGAATTTCTTTCATGTTATGCCTCTAAGAGCAACTCACCTTGCAGAAATTCCTTTTGATTTGCATATTGCAATATTAATTTTCATCTTGAAAATTCTTCTATTTTATTACCGACTATTTGGCACTATTTTATTAAAATTGTTGCTCATTTGACTTTTGACAACCTCTATGTATGTCATCTGCTTATTTTTTTCTTCTCTGCACGACAAATCGATCATATACTGTAATATCATTTCCTCTAGCTAAAAATCCTATCTGTCTACATCTAGCTATACCGTTTTAGTCGCTGGTCTATTTTCTGCACCAAACAAAGATTCAGTTAAAAAGCACTTATAAAATTTTGTCAACTAAGGTTTTTGGGAGACACTCATATTTAATGTAGGTTGAATAAGGATAATGTGATGCAACTAAGCTCCGGTGTGTGCTTCTCTTGTTCTGGCCACCAAGATTGTACTATGCTAGGGCAGAGTTGTTGTGTGACTACATTCACATAACATCTCCTAATTTTATGAGTATCACATGATCCTAAGGTTGATAGAAGTACTGTTAATTATATACACCAATACTTCTACTTGTTTCTGGATTATGTACAGTACTGTGCAAAATGCTTGAGTCACCCCGCATTCTTTCCTTTTTTTGCTTCCAAAGAACCAAACTTTCTTGTACTTTTATTAAAGTCGTGAGGAATAGTTCTCCGCGCCTCCTGAAGGACTTTTTTGGCCTGCACTTGTGGCAAGTTTTCATATTTTCAATCCTGACCGTGTACCTGAACAGTTTCACAGGAAGGTTTTTTGTATGTTAAGACCTATGAATCATTCATGCATAAATCCATCTAACATAAGGCATGAAGGCATGTACCAGTGAGAAACAGGCGCAGTATACTGGTGACGGTGATTAGTATACTGGTGATGCTGTTGGAACGTACGAGAAGGGAAATGAGGTGGCTGCTGAGGGTGTTGAATAAACAACCAATTTTTAAATTGTACCTCTGGGAACATTGCAGTAACTCAAGACTTTTGGACACTACTATATTACATGTGATATATTAATTCAACTGAAGATATGAAAGATATGAATATTAATTATATAAGTAGTTTTCCCCCCACTTGATCAAACCAACACCACAACCACCAATAATAACAATAACTATATACTACTACTACTATTACTATTACTACTACTACTACTACTACTAATAATAATAATAATTATTATTATTATTATATTTCCTGGATAGGCTAAGTACAGTATAATCCTAAGTACAGTTTAAACTCAAAGTCTAAATCATTGAAACAATTAACAACTTCAGTTTTGATACAACACACTGAAAGTTTATATAATAATAATGCTTACACTCCAATCGCTGTTTAAACGGTTATCATTATTTAACTCTGAAGTACACAGTTACAGAAGATAGATGATTTATAAACACATTATCCGGTGTCACCCAGAAGAGGATGGGTTCCCTTCGGAGTCTGGTTCCTCCCAAGGTTTCCTCCTCATCGCGCCTCAGGGTTCTTTTTCCTGCCAACATCAGCCCTGGCTTGTTCATTAAGGATACATCTTAATTTCAATACATCTGAATTTCTGTAGTGTACAATGTCTACTGTTAAGTATTGAATTTCTATGAATAATAGTCCTTATGTTAATTCATAATAATGATTTCAATACAATAAAAAAAAATATTTGAAAAAAATATAAATAAATAAATCCCACCTCCCAATACATGTCAGGAGGTGGACTGTTTACTCTAAGTCTGAATGAGTATGTGAACGTGTGTGTCAAGTGTCCTGTAACGTACTGCCATCCCATCCATCTTGCAATCCAGCCTGATGTCCATTGTTTCTGGGACAGACTCAGAGCCTGGGTAGGTGTGCAGAGTTTTCACGTTGTGGGTACGGGGCATTAAGGAAAATCCCAAAGTTTCATACATAACTACTGATTCATTCCTTTTTAGATAACAAAAAAAAAATTAGGGGAAAATATTTTCTGGCTATCTCTGCTTGTCACAGAGTGACACAAAGACGATGGCTCGGTTTCATGAAACACATACAGAATTAATGGCGTGATCGATGATGATGAGGTTTTAACATGCATGGAGTGTACGTATGTGTCTGAGTCGCTGTGCTGTGCTGAGCAATATTCTGACATCGCATTTGACATTGGAAGGTAAACATGGATAATTACATGGTAATTAGAGTATTGTATATCATTACATGATTAATCAGATTATTTATATGAGATATGGAATACCCTTAAATCAAGCTAATGTAAATTTTACATTTATATATAAGTTAAGATTTCTTATGAATACTAGAATATCTTTAATAGCATTCACTTTGTTTGCAAAGCTATAGCCTGATTTAAGCTTCTATGTTTTATGTTTTTTGGTGTTCTACAAACAATGGTGAATGAACCTGAGTAGATCATGTTGCTATTAGATGATGAACAACAGTTACATTTAGTGAAATTATTGCAGCGCAGAAACGAGAGAAGATGTCAGAGGAGATGGTCAATATGGCTCTCCACATGATTCAAAATGGAGGCGTAGACGAAGCTGGATATGCATTGGAAAGGCAGATCAATCACATCTGTTGCAGACTGTAGTTACATTGCTAGGGAAGTTTTTCGTAAAGGCTATGGCTTAGGGTATAGTATAGGGTACTGTATATGACTACGCAAGACCTCTGATGTAGACTTGACGCAGAAACTTCAATCAGCCTTAAGAATTTTCGTTGAAATTCTTCCACAATGTTATTGCGTGTAGTTGAATTTAACATGAAGAAAATCTAATCGGGTTGATGCACCAATCAAAACACAGAACACTTTAGATCCCGCCCACCTAGCCTTGTAGACAGAAAGAAAGAAGGAAGGAAGGGAGGAAGAAAATTTATATTACTGTTATTACCGTCATAGTGTATTTATTTTACTGTTAAATATATTATTGTTGTTTATTTATGGTCATGTTACAGTATTTATGTGCTTGTTTGCATATTCATTTAACATAATAAAAAATCTTCTTGCATCAATCTGGAAAAGATATATCTAAATCACATTCATGGTGCCATAGGTGTTACAAATAGGCAAGCTTCAAATACTCATTGTTTATTCTGGTTCAGATTATTCAATCCTTTCATGATCAGGTTTTGGGTAAAATTTGAGGTGCGGTGAAATTCTTCAGTTGGTGTCGGAGCTAATTTCAAGATCTTCTCAATGTTTGCTCGATTAATATGACTATAGTGATTATGATCCATTTCACACTCACAATCTTGGATCTATTATCTAGTCCTTCAACTAATTTTCCCATCAGAGTGTCTTTTTTTTTTATTGTGGCAATAAAGTGCATTCTTGTCTGTCTGTGCCTCCAGGGGTGAGTGAGGGACATTAAAGAGACGTAAGCCTCCTTTGTTTGAGAGACCCGAGTCTTTCGAAGAGAACACACAAACACCTCCTTTCTACGGAGAGCTAATAACACAGATCATGTTTCACTGCAAATTGCTTTGCATCGATTTGCCCATGTGAAATAAGCATCTGACTGATTTTCCGATGATCGTACAACTGTAAGTGTGTTTTGGAATCAAGATATCAAGGCACAGTCTCTCTCTCTCTCTCTCTCTCTCTCTCTCTCTGTCTTACACACAGACATGCTGCAGTGCAATGCACTTCGGAATTGTTAATGATTTTAATTAGGAAGGTGCAGCAGGAGAGCGTATCACTGCCATGCTGACACTCCAGGGTCCTAAGAGCCAATTAAAATGTAGAGCTGATCAAACAGCCTGGCATGTTTCTGCAGGGAGCTATAGTCCCCGTGCGCAAGCTCTGGCGTCGCTGCTTCTCCCTCAGTACAGCATGAGAGAAAAAGGTTTGTGAAGTCACCCAGCTGCAGGTCCAGTTAGGATACTCGCCTTACACAAGGCCAAGGTGGAAAAGGAGAGTTAAGACGTAGATACAAGCAGTGAAGTCGGGAGAATTAGCTGAATTTTTTTTTTTTTATTAATCCTTGAATGTGCAGTTCATACACACATGAACTTAATGGGGAGCTTGTTTGCAAGTCTGTAATATGCCTTCTTAAGCCTGGGCCAGGTTACAGAATAATCAGGTCAGTTTTTGTGAAGTTCAGAAGAAGACTTCAAGTTTCTCTTCAACTATTTTATGGTTTTCATGATTATGATCTTAACTGTGTAATAATAATAATAATAATAATAATAAAATAAATTATTAATCTTAAAATCTTGACATCATGCATGTGAGTCCAGCTGTCATGTGTTTTTGATCTAAAGACACATTTGTTCATGAATAATTCTAAGAGATCCCAATATAAACTGGTGTTACTCCCCGCCCCCCCCCCATCCCCCCCCCCCCCCCCCCCCGCCCCCCTTTCCTTCAAAACTCATGTATGGTACTATATGCTGCGATTTACCGTGAAATCTCCTTCCATGACATGAAAATTGCTAGGGGGAAGTGTTAGACATGTTAATGCCACAGAGCGGAGGTTTTTATTTATTTATTTTCCTAGTTCACTTGAAATTAATTATGCTTACTTTTCTCATAGATTTGATTGTGACAATGTATTAAATAAGACATTTTCATGCTATCAAAATGTATTATTCTTATATAAGTCTATTACATAGGAAATACATATTAAAATCCCATACACTTGTTCCTAAAATTGTTACCGTTGCCTGATGCACTATACAGAATATGGTTACTTCAGTACAAGTATTTAATGACACAGAAAATGTTAGTGGCCCAAGTTTTATCATTTGACTTTTCTTGTGTAGGTCGATTTTACTGGTGTAAACTCACTGGTGTAAGTAGCTCCAGTCATTGCATACTGTATGAAATCAGGTTTTCCATGGCATGGCAGTTTCCTAAAACGTATAGGAATGTCTTTAACTGTAAGATACTAGACTTATCCCAGTAATGGAACAGATTAATTTTATAAATATAATCCAACTGTTTAAATGCTGGATGCATTATTCAAAGGTTACTGGCAGCTTCATTCCTTAACTTTCTAAAACCAGAACACATTCTCAGGCCATGCATAAGTTTGACTTGCTTATTTGGCTGTCGTCAGGTATTCTGCTTTTAGCAAAACTTTCGCAAGGGTAGCTTTGGCAAACATCTCATTGGAATTACACATAATGAATGATGGTATTATATTTTTTTATGCTACTGTTGCTGTACATTGAATTTAGAATTCAGAATTCAATATTTATCATTTATTAAAATGTTCAGTTTGAGAAACAGTTTTGTTTGGGTGGTTGACAGGATACCGGTTTAAAACTAATTTAAGGTCACTAGTTTTATACGATCAGCAAACTAAATGAATCCAGTTAATGCAGCAAACAAATTGGCTTAGTAGCCCTTAAAACACGGAGGGGCTTGTAGCCATTTTTGCATTACTATTGTTTAATAAATACATATATAGCTCACGATTGTGCAGTATAGAGTGATATATTCATACTTTTTTTTCAGCATAACCTAGGCAATATGATGAAATAAACTTATAAACCAACTATACAAACAGGGTCACATAGGCAGAAAGAAATCACAGATACATATTTTTATGGTTGTTTTCGGTTCTTTCTATGACAAAATAATAAATAATAATATAAGCATTTTATGAGATCTACATTTTAGCATTTCGTTCTCATATTCTGGTAGTGTTTTTTTTTATTTTTTTTTAATCAAACATAATAGAACTGTTTCATGCATCATGTCCACTGAAACTATTGCTTGAAACCCAATGATCACTGCTTGTGGCTACATTGCACTAAAAGTATTGCATTAATTTTACTGCACTAAACCTAGACCATCCATCCATCCATCCCCCTCTCTCTCCCTCCCTCCCTCCTTCCCTCTGTCCAAGCCAACACTGCTAAATGATGGTTGGCCACAATGACTATGACTTCATGCCAGTAGTCATTTCCTTTTGCAGATTTAATCTATTGTGTAAACCAGCCCTAATAATATTCAAGACTGTTGTTGTGCTGGTTTTGGTGGTCCAGTGGTCTTGCCCTCACTGGAAAGGTTATTTTGGCATTTGAAAGCTTTATTCTCCTATACATTATACATTATTGTGTAACTGTGCATGTATGATTGAGAGGATTCCAATATGATACTTATTGTTTTTCCAGCTTTTCTACCGAGTCTCAAGACTTGTGCCATGTTTTTAAAAAAAGATTTTTTTATGGAAAATAATCATTGTCAAGTAGTAAATAGACAGACAGCATTGTCGAAAAAATATAAGAACTTGAACCTTTACTATTTTTATAAAATCATGCTGCTATGTTAGACGTTTAATATTAAATTGGACTAGACACAGAATAGGAAAAATATCTTATCTTATAATAATAATAAGAAAACTTTGTAAACAATGTCCAGCCAGAGTCATAATTAGAATGAATACATATATTCATACACCCAATATTACTGATTACTACTGTTATATACTACTGTTTATATATATATATATATATATATATATATATATATATATATATATATATATATATATATATATGTTTTTTTTTAAATATACAAGCAGCCTGTCATTGCTAAGCTCTTGTAGAATGCAAACAAATAACTTTTACTTTCATCAGTTAGAGGGGTGTAATTTGACATTTGTAACAAAATTGTAATAGACGGGTGCTTAATGTGGCCATTTTTATTAAGGCTTTTTTTTTTTTTTTGCAAGTGACAAATTTGCTCAGAGGATTAAAACCTTAAGATGGAGGTAATTAAATTGATTTAAGAGGAGATGCTTTCATCGTTTTGCTCGAACTGAGATTCAGAGAACGACTTTTACTGACTAAATCTCCAATTAAATTTTAGGCAAAGGCTTTTAACCTGAGCCAAGGATTTGGTACTTTATTTCCATATGCTATTAGTTTTTTTTTTTTTTTTTTTTTAAGTGGCATGGGGAGGGGGGGGGGGCGTGGGGGTTTAAGGGAAAGTGTACCAGGAACTGGGCACATGTAAATAAAAAATACGAATAAAACAATATTCCACTTTTAAAGTGAAAACAGACAAAGAAAGAACATTGGGACCCTTTTCACTGTGGGACAAAACAGAAAGGACTGGCAGTTCCTTTAAAAGAACCTCAGGCGTTCTCTAGGCTTTCCATGTCTTTTTTCTACATTTATTTCTGCCTGTCAATGGTGAGTCTTTGGAATGTTTTGAGGGATTGAGCTTTCCTTTTGCGCTGAATGAAGGTTATTGATGAAGAAGCACATATGATTTTATCTGCGACAGACAGAATATTGTGTTGGCCATGAATGCAGCCTGCAAACTGACTTTGCTGGCCTATCTTCACTTAAATATGAAAAAGGTGACTTATAAAAATGGAATAAAAAAAAAACATTGGGCTTGTTGAAAACCTATGGGAATATTCGGAATGATTATGAATATGACTACTGTATTATTGCAAAGACATTTGGACGATACTTATCATCTCTCAGTTCCTTTCCCACAAAAGGAAACAGTATGAGTTAGAATTTACTGCTTATTTATCCAAATGTAAGTTCTCACTTTAACACCCCCTAACACACATGCTAGTCCTTGCCAGCTTTATACACACACATAGAATCTTTCACAACAGTACAAAGCATCAGTGTTCTGAAAGCACTGACACAACGAACTGCTCCTACTTTCTTCTTTAAACCATCTATCAGAGTATTGTTGTATCTCCCAAATCCCCCCTATATTTCTGTCGCTCCACTCTCTGTTTCAGTCCCCAGCTGATGAAGGAGGCTAATGAGCATGAGGCTCTGCTGGTTCCTCCGTGCATTGTTCTCTTTCCTCCGGACTGCCTTTGGCTTCGTGTCACATCCTGTGGGTGTTTCACATGCGTGCACACACACACACACACACACACACACACACACACACACACACCTGCTTATATCATTTGTAGCCGCCATTCTACCAGTGGTGCAAAAAGAAGTACAACAATGACATTTTGCTACAGTTACAGTCAGACACCTTTTTTTTTTTTAAATCTTAGCCACAGGATTTCATTTGCCACATGTTCTCTGATAACTTAATTTAACAAGTCTACTATAATGGTCTAACAGGTGGCCTATTACAGCTCCCTTTTAGCTACAACGATGCTTGAAGGACATTGTTTTTAAGACTTACATCCAGCAAGTATGACCTCTTCCCTATTTAATTTTTTACCCACTAGGTTATATTATCAACATTGTGATTAATCAATAATACAGCACACACTCACACTGTACATTGTGGGACATGGTATTCTGCTTGTTTTCATAATTTTTTTGGAACTGACATTAAAAAAACTGATAAAGTAATGTAGTGACATTAGACAAAAGTTCCATTTCAAGACCTTGTCATTAAAAGATTCTGTGATTTTAAAAATATTCAGCCTGACCCTCAAATTTAAGGGCAGACTGAATGTTTGAAACGTTTGAAAACTTTTAAAAAATTTTTTTGTCTCATTTTCAGTTGCTTGTAAATGACATATTTATTACATGTCAAAAGGTTATGCAGACTAATTTATTTTAATTCCTATTTATACAGTATGTTCAGCATCCGAATTGTTTGCACAATTCGATTTACACATCTACACAAATTTACACATTTACACAAAAATGTGCTAGGTGCATAAGTATTCTCCCCCCCCCCCCACCCCTTTGCTATGAAGCCCCGAAATGAGATGTGGTCCAACCAATAAACTTCACAATTCCTATAATTAATTGCTTAATCTGTCTGCAAGACCAAGGAGCTCTCTAAACACCACAGAAACAAAGTTTGTGGAGACGTATAGATCTGGATTGGGTTATGAAAAATCCCAAACTTTAACCATGCCATGGAGCACCATTAAAGCCATTGTAAATAATATGGCACCATTACAAATCTGACAAGAAAAAGTCGCCCTCTAAAACTCTCAGACCGGGTAAGATGGGCATTAATCAGAGATGCAAGAAAGCCCCCAAATCTAACAATAAAGGAGCTGCAAAGATCCACAGCAGAGATGGGAGTATCTGTCAATAGGACCACTTTAAGCCATGCACTCCCCGGAGCCGGGCTTTATGAAAGAGTTGCCAGAAAAAAAAGCCGTTGCTTAAAGGCAAACATAGGAAAACATGTTTGGAGTTTGCCAAACAGCATGTTGCTGACTCCCCAAGCACTTGGAAGGAGGTTCTCTGGTCAGATGAGACTTTAATTGAATGTTTTGGCCATCATGGAAAACGCTATCTGTGGCACAAACCCAACAGTTCCTATCACCCTGAGAACATTATCCACTGTGATGCATGGTGGTGGCAGCCTCATGCTGTGGGGATGCTTTTCATTTTCAGGGACCAAAAACTGTTTAAGATTGAAGGAAAAATAAATGGCACTAAATACGGGGTAACTCTTCAAGAAAATCTGTTTCAATCCGACCGAAATTCAAGAATGGGACAGAGGATTACTTTTAAGCAGGACAGGACCTGAAGCAGTTTGGCCTTGAAGAATGAGCAAAAATCCAAGTGGCTAGATGTGCTATCTAATACACATAAGAGACTTGCAGCTGTAATTGTAGCAAAAGGTGTCTCTGCAAAGTATCGACTTTGGGGGTTGAATACTTATGCACCCTCCAGATTTCTGTGTAAATCAAAAGGTACAAACCGTCAAATAATCAATTTTAATTCCAACTTGTAATGCAGCAAAACAAACACAAACACCAACGGGGCGAATACTTTCACAAGGCAATGTAAATGTATATATGCAGATATATGAATATATACAGATCAGCCATAACTTTAAAACCATCAACATTAAAACCAACTAGGTTTTAGGTTCCCCTTGTGCCAGGGCATCGCTGGTCCATCAGGGCGTGCCTCCATGGGATCTCTGGGGTGTGCTGTGGTCAGGGGTTATCGTGGTCCAGAATGGTCCAGAATGGTGCTCTAGCACCTTTGATAAATAAATAAAACATTTAATGGCAGTTCAGACCAAATATTCTAAAGAGCTATGCTCTATGATCTTATACTAATGCAAAGCAATTTGTTAAATTAACTTTTCATGAGCTTGGCTTTATTTCAGGTTCATAACATTGAGATACTCACACAAAAAATCAGAATGTTATATATGGCTTCACATTACTATCAAAAGTCACGTGAGTGGATAAACCGCAGCATGCACACTTTAGTCTCCAAACCCTGTTAATCTGAGCTACTTTAAGGTGAATAATTTTCCCGGTGCACCACTACACTGGGTTCCTCACCTGCCAAATCCCACTTTAACCCCTGGTTTAAGCGTCTGGCACTGAGATGTTAGCAGCAGATCCTTTGGGTGCTCTGGGTTGCGTGGCAGGGCCTCCAAGGATTGGCTTGTTTGTCCAGCTCATACCATGGATGCTTGATCAGATTGTGATCTGAGGAATCTGGAGGCTTGGTCAACAACCTTAAACTCTTTGCTTGCTAAGCCCTGTACTGTATGTGTTTGTGCTGCGTTAGCTTTTCTGTTGGGCAGACTGGCCTTTAGTCCCCATAGGCATAGATGGGTCACCTATACTCATATATAATTGATCATTAATATTATTAAATTCACCTGGCGGTTGTGCTAATGTTCTGGCTGATTGGTTAAATACAGTAAATCTCAATGGTCCCAATGTTCCCGTTTTCAGTATGAAGGGGACTGACGAAGGGCAAGTGTAACATCCTTGTGAGATTTCTTAAGATGGATTTCTGGTTACAGAACTAAAAATATCACGCTGTTTCCTGTTGCACAAGGAGCCCTGGGTTCTACTCAGTATGTGGTCATATACGCTACAAGGCATACTATTACAGTCTTACTCTTTCGTGGCTTTAGCTATGTATTGCATAAATTATGACTATTATTTTTGGTTTTTGTTTTAAACACAGGATACCTATGTAGTGTGACCTACATAATCCTAGAACAACCTTTCATCATTTATAATAAGGTGTAAATAGCCATCATCTGGCTTTTATAATAATAATTAAAAAATCTGCAGTAATATCAGAATGCAGAAATATCCTACTGGTTTATGATATAACCTGTTGCAGTGTTTGTCTGGTGAGTGTTGTATAAGCTCACAGGTAGGCTGCACTGTCCTACTGTTTGCCATAACACTGGGAAAAGTCATGTAGTATCAATTATCATATGAGATAAAGTGTGTCTGAGTGAATTTAAAGAGAATACCTTCTTAGCGTGAGTCCCCTCCCTCACTCCCACCTAGGGATGGAAGAATAGCCAGGTGGTCCACAATTTTACATTTCATTACAGTAGCAGAAATTACAAGCTACAATTTACAAAAGATTTTATATTTATTATTAGGTTCTTATCCCCTATTTGACTGCCCCTTGGACCAAACCGTAAAAACCTAAAAACTTTGCAGTCTATACATAATGTCAATTTGGACCCAATATTAGCTTTCTGTGGGTGAACAACAACAGGAATAATAAGATTTCTGACTGTTAAAATGTCCAGATTATCACAGTACACATTGGAATGACACATTTAATATTCGCGTAGCTGGATACTGCTGTAGTGAATGGAATTATTTTTTCAATTTAAAGGGTCCCTGACACAATTATATACTAATGTGATTAGAAATTATATATATTATATAGTATATATAGATATACTGCAGAATGATGCAGAAAAAAAAATATTCTTAGTGAAGCAACATGCCATGAGAAAAAAATGGAAAACTGACTTTTGGTTACCATATTGCACTTAAAAGCACCCTGCACCTGACGCTGTTGGTGTTTGCCATTGGCGGGCATGCAAAGCTATCCTGACTGAATGATATAAAAGCCAGGGGGAAAAAAGTCTTTTAGCATTTTCAATTATGGCAGCTTAAAGCGGCTTCCGATCTAAACCTGTCAGGGCATGGTCATTTTAAATTATTCATAAAGATTATATGGATTTTTTTTCTCAAATGGATAATATGAGTCAGCTGGGCTTCATGGTGCTGGGTTCGCTGTTCTATACTTGTTGCAGCTTTTCAGAGTTATTATGAAGATTTATGACTAAACATTTAAACATATACATTCGCAAGTGAGAGCTTAAATTGTTGAGTCAACATTTTATTATTATTTTTTATTCAAAATGCTTATATAAGATATATTGATTACACCAAGTATCAGCTCATCCATACAGGTTAAACGCATGGGCTACATTTGTCTGCAGGAGCTAACTTGTTTATTCCATAATTTTGTACACTGTAAATGTCCACTCGTTCATTTTATTCAGTCTTTGTGTTGATATCATTTCGCGTTTACAACGCAATATGCAAGCTGTAAATGGTGTTACAGACTCAAACTTGTTCTATATTTATATATTTTACAAAACATTCACACTCTTACAAAAAGAAAGCACCATTCCCTGTCATTGAGGTGGTACTTTCAAGCTTACATCTTTTCTACATTTAGCATGTAGCTTTTATCTAGAAACGTGCATATAGTGTACCTTGACTAATCTTGACTACTACGGTACAAATACAAACATTAAAAATTCATAATAACGATTTACACTATACACAATTTCATGTGAATGAGACCTACAGTATGTGTATGTGTCTATTATAAAAGTAAAAGATATGAGGATAAAGAGATAAGGTGTAATAGTTGGACAATGGATTGTTGTATCAAAAAGCCAAGGATTGAAATGAATCAAGGCAACAATTGCAAACTGACGATTATTACTTATTATGTTTCATATGTAAATTGATTATTTAAAGAAATGGTATGTAAATAACTAAATATTTTTAATCTGATATTAATAATTTAATATGTTAGCAAGATGATTTGCCTGAAATGAGGATACTTTTAAAATAATTCTTCGCTACATCATCATCATCGTCCTTACTCAAAGGTGGTCACATATCAAACTGTTTGAAATCCTGCTGTTGTGATATCATCAAATATCACATTTAAATTTATATTTAAATAGGGATATAAATTATATTGTACTCAGTGAATGCCTAAGGCTGACACCCCTAGTGTATAAACACACACTAGTCAGTATAGTCTCAAATGCTACACACTGCATAATAATAATAATAATAATAATAATAATAATTATTATTATTATTATTATTATTATTTTGCCACGTTTCCACTGACTGGACTTTCGAGACAGAAAAGCAAAAAAAAAAAAAAAAAGAAATTTCTTGTCGTTGGTGGTGGACTGCCGCCGGAAGCGTGTGTGTGTCAATCGGCCATGCTTTGCTGGGCAAGGACAAATCCTCATTGTCAGACTTGGTGTGTTTCAAAAGAAACATCCATCTCTCTCTGCTGCAGTTATTACTGTGTACGGGTTACTCAATCACAATGATTAGAAAATTTTAAGAGAGAGAGAGAGAGAGAGAGAGAGAGAGAGAGAGAGAGAAAAGAAAACAAGGCCTGTGTATGATTTCTTTGTGTTTTTAGCAAATACTCACTAGATATTTGTCCTTCTGAAAATATACTTATATAAACACTTTTTTTTTTTCAGGCAAGAGAAAATAAAATCAAAGTGCTGCATTTGCCTGTGTGTGCAACGAAGCAGATCAGTATCCTTCACTGATTACTGTACATTTCTGACATCACAGTGATTAGCCACTGCAATACGGCTATTTACTAAATAAATCAGATCTCCAAGTTAATGCAGTAATAAATTACCTACAACTGTATTGTATAGTAATGTGTATATTAAATATTATGTATTATTATGTTATTATATATGTTTTTTAAAATATATATTTTACAACACAAGATGCATGCATTAAAAAATATTATTCTATTGTGATCATGCTGGACTAAACACAAGCATTTAATTCAGTGGTCCTAAACGTCAGCATAAAAAAAAGCTTCTTTTTTTTTTTTAGAATGCTAGTCAATATCTGAAAAATAGAAAAAAATACTTCAGACCCAGAACACAACCTGGAGGATTAGATTAGGCCCAGAAATGAACAGTAAACTAGACTGCAAGCACAGCTTGTGTGTTTTCCGCACAGACCTTCCTAGTTGATCCAATTCTCCCATTTTTTCCCCTTAAGCATAAATGCTCGCGTTAATCCGCCTAGTGATTCGTAGTTGGCGTCCTGGTTCTCCCTCGAGTCGGTGCCATGCTATTACATTAACGACAATCCTACCATGTGCCGCTTTTTAACAATATAAATAGGACTATTTCCCCCGGTTTTGCCGAGGCGGCTTCACTTCACGCCTGACACAAATGACTTCTGGGCCATAAGGGCCCGCCTTTCGGGGCGCCTTGAAACCTTCCTCTCTTATCTTTCTTCATCTAACTCCGGGACGCCTTGAAACCGTATAGCCAGTTATTGCTTTTTTTTCTTTCAGACAGCCCAATGCGGACTGGACAGCAGCCAATCAGAGCCTTGTTTACACTCTGTGAGTGACAATGCCTTGGCGCCGTGCCAGCCAATCAAATCCTGTTCTAAATGGTGCACTTTTTTTTAAAGAATCAAATAAAGAAACCTGCACACCTTGCCTTGTCAAAAAAATAGCAAAAATCTATCTATGCAAATATTTTATTCAATATTTATTTATTTGATAGTATATTTAAATTGTTATATATATATATATATATATATATATATATATATATATATATATATATATATATATATACATTTAATTCCCCCTCCTGAACATAATGATATGTTTGAAATAAGACCATTTGAATACCAAGTTTGAAATAACCATTTTGTTAAAAAAATAAATATCCATCCAGGAACCTCTGTAGTCCAACTAGGGACTGTGGAACCCAATGTTTACCATTGTATTTATTTCCATTTCCATCCTACACCGTGGTAGGATCTCTGGTCAATATTCTCTGGTCAATATTTTGGATCACCAGTTAACTTAATCTGCATGTCTTTGGACGGTGGGAGGAAACCAGAGTATCCCCTCAAGCACGGGGAGAACATGCAAGCTCCATGCACACATGCAAACCTTGAGGCCGGAATCGAACCCAGACCCTGGAGGTGCAAGGTGACAGTGCTAACCCCTAAGCCACCCTGCCGTCGAAAATAAATTTATATATAAATAAAATAATAATAATAATAAATTCCACACCCACAATCTGCCCAGTTAAAAAGGTATTTACTGTGAATATCAGAAACTTGATAGCTGTTTGAAAGAATCTATAAAATAAATAATATTTATTAGAATAATTGACTGAATAATTGAATAATTTATTTATTATTTTATAATTTATAAATGAATCATCTATAAAAGGTTATTGATCAGGCCCGCCTTTACAGTCTGTGTTAGATTAATTTTTTTTATTTTTTTATTTGTCCATTTAGTTTCAGTAACAAAATAATAACCAATATGCGCAATATTTCAGCTGTAAAAGCATGTATCATATGAAAGTGTTTCAGAGAGACCCTGCGCTCATGATCACGACAGTCACTGGGTCAGTGTACACACTGTAGATTAATGTTTGAATAAAAAACCCTCTTAGTACAAAAGTATTTGGAATAAAATCTGTGTTTATGTTGAATTTGGCGCTGCTCGACGCGCCTTCTACATCCTGCTTTTCCATTGGCAAAAATGCGAACCAATCAGAGCTTCGAGTGTGTCTAGGAAAGCTGCACGCGCTCACTGACACATACGGGTTTGACCAATGGGAGAGCGTGTTTACTCTCCGTGGGTTGCGAGGCACGAGCTGCGCTGGGAGAGAGGATCGCCGCTCCGAGCCTCGGGTCTGAACTCAGCGGCCTGCACCGGCGCTTTGGCAGATCGAGACTCTACAACACACAACCACACACACACACACACACATATATATATATAAACGCACACGCGCGCGCCTGCGGAATACGAGGATTACCTTTGAAATGTGATTTTTGAAATATGATCAGCGAAATTCTTGATCTAGTTTTTTTCTCTACTTCTAATTAATTGTATTTATTGTCATGCAAGGATTTAACAAACCAGTAAGTAACCGGATCTATTCATTTTTATCTACAATGCTGTAAATTTCAAATGCATTTTAAAGAAAATGAAAACTCGATGTTGCCTAATATTTCGGATTAACAATGCTCATATAATTGTACATAAACTCGGCGCTGGAATTAAAAATCTGCTCATGTGAAAGAGAATTTAATATCCGCCTATGCGAATTAAAAAAAAAATAATATTCATGTAACGCCTCATACAAATAACTTGCGTTTATTTTTCCTCCCTAAAAGGTTTATTTTTAATTTTTTGATAATAGATTGCTTTAAATATTTGATAACACATTGCACAACTAGAACAATATTTTCAGTGCCTTCAATATTTTCAACCATTTTATTTTTTATACTTACATTCGAAAGCAATCTGCACTTCGGGAAGCTTTGAGAAATAAATGAAGAAAGAAATAGTTTGAACCTTATTTGTTCATTTATTTTTAGATGGCTTGTTTTTTTTAATCGCTCTTGATCATTTTGTCGTATTGAGTATTAATCCTGTACATAGTCTGTAATCACATAAATTGTAATTCGTTCTACGTTTCAACGTGACGTCAGTTATTCTCATCATAAATATTTAGTTTTTAACAATAGGATATTTGTATATTAGCTGAGAATGTTTTATTTCCCCTGTGTGTGTTTTATGTAAGTCCCTGAGCCTATGGGCGAGGCCGTGCTACAGACCGGAACCTTGTTCGCTTGGTGTCCGGATAGCGTGCGCTTCCACCCGGACAGCGTTTCCGCGGGCGCTCGCTCTCTCTCGCTGCTCTGTTTAAAACCTATGGAACGATGTTTTGTGTTTCTCCTGGCTCATTTATCTGACTACACCTTAAATATATGTATTATAAAAATGCTAAAATGTTGGTGTTGGCTTATTCTTCGTTTTAATTACAAATAAAATATATATCGTGCATTTCGTATGAGCCATTGTTAGACAAAAAAACAAAACGGATTCCTTCGTTGCCTTGGAGTTAAACAGATCCCTTGCGCTCAGTATTCGCTCTACAAGAAAGATAACGAGTCTCTGGATTGTGGTGTGTTTGTTAGGGGGATTTGTGCTCGGTACTGAGTAGTAATGTTAATGGCTGACAGACTGCACGGAGACAAAGGCAGCTCCTTCACAACGCCTGGAATATCGTAGATTCTCCTGAAATGACATCCAGCACACACAGAAACACAGCTCCACTCTGACTCCGGGTTCCTCGAACAATGTTTTACATTTTGCGAATGCCACGTATGGAAATTTGGACTGATACATTGGATAAAAATATTGAATTCTGTCTTGTCCTGGTTGGCATGTTGTCCAGCCTACAGCAGAAGACATCTGTCTATGAGTTTAAGCAAACAGAAAGACCTATAAAAATCACGCGCTCCGTATATCACTGGTACATGTAAGAATTCAGAAATAAGGAGCCGTGTCAGATCTCTCTTTCTCACACACACATTTTGTTGCCTGGTTTTACAGGCCTTGTATTCTATCGCGTGGCGATTGAAGCCGTTTTGCATGCATCGATCACGGAGATTTCGGTAAATCCTTTCCCCGTGCTGATGGGCTGTTTAATTTAAGACCAATTACAGCATAATTAATCATCATTTTACGTCCATGGGCTTTATGAGAAGCTAAACATGATTTATGCCTAAATGTCAGTTTTTTTTTTGTCACTAAAACATTCACGAACGTTTATTTTTGCATTCTCAAACACGACCACGCAGAAAACCAGAATCCCGTCATGCACCACGTTAAGGGGTCGAGCCCTGGCTGCAGCTCCTACCCCGGCCATGCAAATGGCACAAGTCTCTGTGTGTGTTTTGAGTGGATTGTTGAATTAATTGCATTACTATGAAAAGTTGTAACGCGTAATTTTTGTGTGTGTTTTAAATAACAATGGACATTCAAATGCAGTTTAGAGTAGAGCCCAGGATGCGTTGAACCGCCTTTGCATATCGTGCTGTGTGTTGTATGTTTGAAGAAAAAAATAATATTGCTCTACTGTGTCGTGTTTCATTTTACACGAAATAATCTGTGTTGTTATGAGGCTTTTTGCACCCCAATATCTTAGTCTAATATATATGTATGTTAATACTAATGTATATGTATCTTGATCATTGTGTGTGTGTGTGTGTGTTGTACATTGCTTATATATATATAAGCAATGTACAACATATACATTGTATATATACAATGATACAGTGAAGCAATGATCAAAGATGACATCTTGAACACATCTTGAGCATCACTGTGTTACTGTGTATCAGATGCCCATTGTTTCTCCCTTAGCTGTTGTACTGATATACATGCGAAAAATTAGGCACGCAGTCGTCTTGCACTGTCTATGTGTACACGAGCTGATGATTCCCAGTGAACACTCCTGCACGCCAGTCAAACGTATCTTTCCCCTCTTCTTATTTATTTATTTATTTGGTCTTTTTTTGTTGTTGCAGAAAACATGATCGGGATCCGCGCCGCCAGTCGGAGAGGCGAGACTTCCTCAGAAAGCGACACCGACTCCCAGCGAGAGGGATTATAAATATATGGCTTTGGTTTGATCGCTGTGGTCTCCTCCGCCGGAATATTTGGGATTATAACGCGCTACGCAGCGGTTATGGAGAGCCGGGATTTCGGCGCTCCGGCGCACCTCCTGTCCGAGCGGGGCGCTTTGGTCCACCGCGCCGCCTCGCGGATCACCCCGAGCGGCCACAGCTCCGTGCAGCACGCCGCTGCCTTCCCGCCGGGCAAATACTACCCCTCTCATCTGCCCATGGCCACACACTCAGGTCTGTCTCTGTCTGCTCGGCAGTCTATAGCATGCTTTACAGGAAAAGCGAGTTATTATGGCGCTTACCAGTTCATGCGAGTATGAGCAACGTCCAAATATATTACAAACCCAGGAGCCGCATGCATCATGTGTGCATGGATTTGTGTATGTTTACAAGCAGCCTGGGTATGCAAGTTCAACAACATGCTTTGTGTTTGGAAACGAAATGCATTCAGATTCATCAATTTTATAGTTAAAAACAAACACACAAAACAGGCAACTTAAGAATGTAGAATTTGACTTAAACATTTTTTAAATGAATTTACACATGCATCTTTATATGCATACATATAGATACGTTGATGGATACATTCATAGATAGATAAAGTAGATGTGTTCTTAATAAAGAACAAAAAAATACAAAAATATATATACACAAGCGCATCATGTACAGATGCTTAAATTGAATAACATTGTGTATAATATAAAAAATTCATAATAGATGTTTTAGTATTTATTTATTTATTTATTGAATTGTTGTTGACAGGATATAACGCCTGACATGATATAATAAATTCCCTAGTACACACGAGTGTCATACTATTTCTCCCTGGTGTTTCTGTGCAGTAGACGTTGTGTCCAGAAGAACGTGTCATGATCAGAAGTTGAAGCCTGCAAAAACTGAAAACCTCCTTTGCATATTGAGTATTTAAGCTTTAAGCATTTCTACGACTATCAGTGTAGAGTAGACATGTTGTAAGAAAATGTTTTGAAGCTTCCTCAGTTGACCGTTAGATGGTCAGTCTTGGTGCGAGCTGCCAGGTCAATTTGCAATTATCTGACACTTAAGGAGGAATTATTGCTTCTGGGTAAACTGATTCGTCGGTGTATGTCCTATTGTGGATGTAGTTGGCGACTGAATTTTCCATCCTTACTATTTACCAGCTTAGGACGGGTGATATGTAAAGAGAAACTTTTTTATATTTCAAGCAAATGCAACTTGAGTGTGATAATCGGTTGTGCTGATGTGGTGTGTTCCATTCAGGAAATGGAAACTGTTTTTATGGTTTTATGACATTTAATAAAGCAAGCGCTGTAGTTATATTTGATTTATTCTTTACGAATTAATTCACGAACATTGTTTTTTCATATGAAAAATTTTTCATAACTTCAAATGAAAGATACACGCTCCACCAAATATTAGCAATGTTAAAACACTAAACTGTATGCCATAGGTCACTTGGAGTGTTACTGCTGAATGCATGTGTAGTGTACTAATGCTGCAGTTTTGATTATGATCATGCAGAATATTCCATTTGGTTTTTATCTAGCGTGATAAATATAGAAGAATAAAAATAGCAAAAAAATTGAATCTGAAAAAGCTGTAAGTTATTCGTTAATTAACCTAGAAACATCATCGCGTCATCATTATTAATGTGACACGCCAAGCATATCGATTACATGAATGATTAATGCAGACTCATTTTGCACTTGAGTAAAAATTGCATTACTACATTTTTAATATTATTTCCACAATATTATTATTATTATTATTATTATTATTATTATTATTATCCATGCAAACATTTATGTATACATTTATAATAATAATAATAATAATAATAATAAAATTAAAGTCAGATGCTGAGCATCAGCTGCATGGGAAAACACACACACACACACACACACACACACACACACACACACACACACACACACACACACACACACACACACACACACACACAACAGAGATATTTTTAGATTTAGCTGCTTGTCTTTGTTCTTGCAGATGTTGCGACAGAGAGCGTTTAGGATAATGCTAGCTAAAGGGTACAGGTGCGTCACTAACAGGATGTGTCATGTCTTTTGTAGGTCTCCCATGGCCCATGCCACCACACACATACACTCATACTCAAATACACATATACAGAAACACACACATACACACAAACAAAGAGAGATAAACACCTTACTTCACATGCTGTCTGTGTTCATGGAGTGAAATAAATGGGGTATTGTTGTTGAGGATGAAACAATGCCTATGGCGGTACAGTACAGGCTGTAAGTGATTGGTCAGCATTACAGATTCTGCTGATACAGTTGTGTTCTTCAGTACATTGGATCTGAAATGGGGGGAAAATGACAGTGAGGTTGAATTGCACAATGTCAGCATTATTTCAAGGAAATTTGAATCGATATTGGTAAACTGTGTTTTTGTTATTATTATTATTATTATTATTATTATTATTATTATTATTATTATATACACCAGGGATCAAAATATGTTCCATGTATGACCACAAGCTTAAATGTTCAACTCTTTTACGGTTGAGACATTTGTGTCCAGTAGACTTCACCAGATCCTGGGTATCAGCTCTGTTCCACAAGGCCTGTAACATCACTAAGCTTTCACCCTATTCCTGCTCGAATGAACGATCTTTCTTCTCATTTTACACACCAGTGTAGTACGATTTCAATCCATCTGTAAAATCCTGCCCTTGAACCCTCAAAAGACATATTGGAGAGTTCTTCTTCTTATGGTCTGTGCTGGTTCTCCTGATCATACTATTTTTTTGTTGTTGTTTTTTTTTCATGGCTTGATGATTTGCACTGACAATATCTTTGATCCTCATGTTGCGACACACCAGCAGCTGACCCCAGTGGGGGGGGGGGGGGGGGGGGGGGGGACACAGCGTCTCGGATCTATGCTAGATTTGAGCACTGGCGTATGAATCAGTTACGGCGAATAAAATCTGACTAGCCGATTTTCCAATTTCGGTGACCTAAAATGAATAGACTTTAAAAAGCAAGCTGTGATTCCTCCACGGTTTACCCAGTACAGATGTCAAATTAAAGCTCGGATTTTCCAACGTCGGCCTTTTTTTTTTTTTTCTTTTCAAAACCGATGTGCTGGATATTCCAGAGATATAATGGCACAAATTGTTCAATGATTTTTTTAGATCTAGGTCGCTAAGCTTTGTGGCTTATATGTAAGTGAATGGCAAATGTAGACTGTGAACCAAATCTGGGATTTACAGCCATTCAAATCATCAAGTCATATAAGCTGTTGTTCTTTTTAAATATTGGGGGTAGCTTTTGATACTTTTTGGCAATTGGTCTATATATATATATATATATATATATATATTTTTTTTTTTCTTTCCATCCCATTCCAGCATGTTACCGCAACACACCCACTGGTTCAGTTAGATTCTTTGGAAACAAAAACAACAACAAAAAAAGATGCTGCATATTTCAAGACTAGATGTAGAAACCCCAATTCCCTAAATATCAAAGTTGCAAAGACAGAGGCTTCTCTGGCAGCAGCACGCTTGTGTCTCCACCCCGCCACCGTCGCCTCAGAGAATTATGAAATAGCAGCTCGTTTCTGGGGAAGTGGCTAGCTTTCACTTCTCCCAGCTGCGGTGTTTCTGTCGTTCCTCTCGGTGAAACATGCCTCGCCCAGCAGGCTGGGCCGCTCGCAGATGGAGCGACGACTTGCTGAGATTCCCTGACAGTTCCTCATAAATATCACGCTGCATATAATAGCCATTATCTACCTGCAGCAGCATGCCATCTGACATTTCATCCATGTGAAGGATGCAACCCGGGGGGGGTAAGGTGGGCGGTGCAGGTGTCTTTGTGCTCATATGTACATGTACACGGGCACGTTTTAACAGCGGAAGCTGCACTCTAATGAGCAAAACTTTCTTTAATGATTTCAAATGACGCTTTTGTCTTGCAGATCTGAACGAAAAAAAAAATAATCTCTGTCTTTCAACAAGCTTCAATTATAGATTATAAGCTACTTAGAAGGTTGAAGTTATGGTTATTGATCAGAGGGTTTTTCCCTACATTATGTGTTGTGCTTCTTCTAATTGTAGTACACGCCTGCTAATAGGTTTGCGTCATTAGAGGACGTGTGTATGCAGGCTTGTTTCGCCTGATCTAACAGACGTGCATGCACACACCTTTCATCAGGGAAGTCTGCATCATTATTAGCCAAGCCAGAGCCATTTCCTGTCATCTCCCCCTACCTTAGGGCCATTGTTACAGCTTTGTGTGTATGTGTTTGTGGGTGTGTGTGCATGTGTTTTTATGGTGTGCTGTTTAAAGATAAAAAAAAAAAAACACACACACACCCTCCATCCTCTTTTATTGTGTCTGAGGTAAGACATCCCTATTACTCCCCTGGTTTCCGTATCCTGCCTGCATATCCCAGCAGGCTTGTGACCCGCATGCGTTCCTGAAAATTTTCACATACGTTTTTTTTTTTGGTCAAAATGAAATAAAAACCTTAACTCTGCACTTTGTATTGAATGGCTCTTTCCCTAGGGTTAAGTGTTATGCAAAAGCTGGTGATCAAAGACAGACCCAGGTGTTTGGTGGCGTTTAAAAAAAGTGTGTGTCCCGTTTACGACCCGTTGTATTTGTAAGCCATTTTACCACTGAAGTGCCATGCAATTTTTATAACCCTGATAGCTTTGCCTCGTTGCTGAGGTAGCGCCGATTTATATTTTAAATCCTATTCATATGAAGTCGAATCGTCTCGTGATGTGCTGTTATTGGAAAATATTCAGCGTAACACTTTTTTTTGTTTATTCCTTAAATATAGGAAACCTATTTTTTAAACTTTCTTTGGTTTTATCCTTCATTCTTTGAGTGCATGCTCATTCCTACCCAATTGGTCTGCACATTTGTGAAATTAGGGGAAAAAAAATCAAAACATGTTCACACTTTGCGTGTTTGGCACGAGGTCCGTGCTGGCAGAGATGTTTGAGCCATACGAAGAATCCGACGAGCAGTCTCGAGAGCTGGATAATGATGCTAGGATTTGTAGTTGGTTAACGACGACCCTCCTGTAGTACCTGGTGTAGCGTCTCCAAAACTGTGATTTTCTATATTAACTGGTAGACCAAAATCATTACCTGGTTTTCTATTATAGGAAACATCCTGTTATACCAGAAGCTTTTCTACGTGGTTTGTTCTACTGTGTAGGAATCCGCTCAGAGATGGTGTGGATGTCTGCCTGTCACTCTACCTGCTAGATTGGTAGAACTATTAAGATTGAAGGTTATATGTTGATGGTGTCAGCGGTGCATGGCATCATCGGGGGTGAGCGTCTGTCTGAGGTGTGTGTGTGAGCCGTTGATGCATATGTGCACTAAGCGACTGCCAAGTGCCCTAGAGTCTGTGAGCGTGGCTCACCCTTCCCACAAGGTGGACCAGGCAGGTCAAACACAAAGGAGACGAGCAGGCCGGGCAACACCTTCCTGTATCGCATTACCAGTCTTTCATTTCAAAGCGCCACTGTCTATTTTTACACTTCAGCTGAGTAAGCGCCATTCAGCATAGAGAGAGGGGGAGAGAGAGAGATGCCAAGGCAACCAGAACAAAGAGATGTTTAGAAAACTTGGAAGCAGGTGAAGTGGATTCTTTCTTTTCTTCCTTTCGTTCCTTCTTTCTTTCTTTCTTTCATTCATTTATATCTTTCCTTCCTTCCTCCCTTGTTTCCTTTCATTACTTCCTTTATTATTTTCTTCCATCCATCCATCCATCCATCCATCCATCCATCCATACATACGTACATAAGGACCTGAGGCATTATGTATAAAGTTTTGCAAGGATTTAAAACCATACTCAAAAGATAGATAAATAAATAAATAAATAAAATAAATGAAGTCACAATATAAAAAAACAAAAACAGAAAATTAGAAAGATCAGAAAGATTCACTGTCTTGCTTGGAAGTGAAATGGAGAAAAGGTTAAAGTAAACCATTTGAAAATAAAATAAATATACTGACTGTAAGATACAATACTGTGCGAAAGTTCCTCAGTTCCTCCTCTCAATTAAATTAAGCAAGACCATGTCGATTAAATTAAAGAAACAGGAACAAATATTCTACTGCAAAAGCTGCACAAGTGCCTTTTTAGTGTTTATGTAACACCCTCAGCAGCGACCTCATTTCCCCACTCGTCTGTTCCAACCACTCAGCATTCAGCATCACCGGTACACTAATCACCGGCCTGATCATCTGTCTGTCATCATCTGCACCTGTTTCTCACTGGTTCACGCCTTAGGTTAGATGGTTTTAGGTTTGAGTGATTCACAGGTAATTTTGTAGCTTAACAAACAAAAATATTCCCGTGAAACTGGTCAGGTACAGGGACTAGACTGGAAATCAGAGTCCTTCAGGAAGACTTTTTCAGTACTGTACATACATTGATTGTTAAATCCATCACAAACTATCACTCTATACAAAGAAATAAGAAATATAATGGCGTATCTTTGAAACATGTCTTCATGGAAATGTTCATTAGTTTAGTTCCAAAACATTTGCACAAAATTCTCCCTATTACATGTATACTGTACGTTATGCTGTTACCTCCTATGGCATACATTTCACATCTATTTAGAATCTAAGGAATACGCTGTGACATGAAAGAAGAGTAATTGGCATCTGGGTGAGTCCAGGATGAGTCATTGCAAGCAAAAAAAGTCCAATTTAAATGAACATTTCCTGGACTAAACCGCATTGGAGGGCATTTGATATTGTTGTTGTTTTACAAAGACAGTATAAAGGACGAAGTCGTATCTTACAAACCAGACAACAAGCATGCACAACTCCAACCTGCAGTCTGTTTCCAATACTTTCCCTCAGAATGCAACATTCATCATTGATCAGAAGTGAAAATTCTTGCTTCCTGCTGACATAAGCAAATTCAGTCCTTTGTTGCATTGTAAAGGCATCCGGTTGCATGTATATCCTGATATTGCAATATTCAGACGGTTTCACCATTTTTGAAATGTCTTCAATCAACTTTCCGTACGGAAAAGCTGTAAGAAATGGACTTGCGCGACCTTTTTTGCGTGTTTCAAACATTGATACATAAGTCTTTAGATACGTTAGCGGCGTGTAGCTGCTCATAATTATTGACTTTATACTGTATATTCATGATGCAATAAATTTTTTTAATATAGCAGATTTTTGAGAAACCATGGATTTAGTTTGATTGATTCTTACGAACTGGGTTCAACATCACAAAGCTTTAGTTTCTCACAAAGCATGTTTCGCTACAAGGTCCTTTCTGCTACGAATGCTGCTGAATACTGTTTCACACTTTTTTGTGAGTTGCTTTATCTGACTTGTTTTACACCTTACTACTCGTTATCGGAACAATATTTACCTCAAAATTTTTCGATCTGCTTAGTCCGTATGTATTAATGTGTTGCTTTTTCACAATGTGGATTGTGGAGGGGATTTTATAAATGTATATTCAATAATATTGTCACATTTTTCTTCAGAACAATCTTATGTTTGATTATATATATATAATTTATATAATTTAATATATAATTTTTAAAACAATTTTTTGGAGGGAATCTCCAGGGTCAGCATTGTAACAGAGGTGCAGCTATAACTTTGTTTTCTAGACGGAGGGTTATCCGGGTTAACCTCTCGGTAACATGACAAGCTGCATGTTTTTGTCTTATTAGCTCCAAAAGAGAGAAAAAGTGCTGACGACGGAACCGTTTTAAAAGCTGTTTTAACAGGTGTGATAACAGGAACTACACTGACGACATTCCAGAACATCCGGTGATAAAAATACCACATGTTAAGGTTCCATTCCACCAACCTGTCATTGATTAATTACAGCAAGTGTCTGATTCTAGACATAGCAAGGCATAGGAAGAGAAATATATATATATATATATATATATACATACACACACACACACATGTGAAGGCCAGTGGTGATTACCATTGCAGTTATTCCCATTTATATATATATATATATATATATATACACACACACACACACACACACACACACACACATGTGAAGGCCAGTGGTGATTACCATTGCAGTTATTCCCATTTCACGACCTCTGTTCATATATATTCAAGTCTGGACGAATTTGCAATCCCTAAATAATCCCTAATAACAAAGAAATAATCCGTAAATAAGTAAAATGGAAGGCATGTGGTTAACACTTTGGCCTGTCAAATCTCTGGTGGAGTCATGGGTAGTTATGGATAGTAATATAGGTATAGCTATACACGCTCTACCAGCAGACTGTGGAGATTTTTCAAATGAAATGAAATGAGTTTCAGAGAGGCCCTTGTGGCAGTGAGGGGTTCTGGGAATCGAGTTTTTCGATTGCTGATGTTCAGGCGTGCACAGATCTGGTCGTTTCCTTTTGTGCGATGTATTATTTGAAAATCCATCTTGCTTTAACACCTTTGAGTTTTGATTTGTAATGGTTTTAAAATAAAAGGTTCTTCCTGTCTGTCTGTGTCGGTCTTTCCCGTCTCACGGCTTCACATCGGGCTACCCCATTCGCACGTGACATCTGTTCATCATTATTAACGTTGGAAGCACAAAAGATTACCAGATTACCTGTTTTTAATTTCAGGTTTTTATTATTGGATTCCCAGGGAGAGGGCCGTTGCGAGACGGGGCGGGGAGGCGTGCGGATACAGACCTGTTTCTCTGTCTCTGTCTCTCTCTCTCTCTCTCTAGGGAACTTGTGGAAGATGTGTGATGATGATGGGGGAGCATTAACACTAGAAACCCTCTCACCCCTCACACCCCCCACTGTAGCTATAGCCTCTGGGGCCTAACAGGTGCAGGCGCTGATTTCTTTCGTCTGCTTCACTGACTGCCCGGCTGCCCCTTAGGGTCTTCTCAGGTCCCAGCACACCTCAACTTAAAATGTTATATCGACAACAATAATGATAATAACATCTACAATATCAATAATTTAATAGGGACAAAATGTCAGTGAACTCGGTAGTGTTACTGCCTCACAGCTCTTGCGTCCCTGGTTCAATCTTGAAACGCATGCACATTGGTACACTAACAGGTCAGTTCTTTTTTATTTTTTTACCTGTAATGGGCATGTGTGTGGCATGTGAGGTGAATTTCCCTGCCTTTTGCACATTGTTCCTGGGACAGGCTCCCAGCATTGATCAGGATAAAGCTCTTACTAAAACGAATGAATAATAACTTCAAGCTTTAGCCAGAACAAAAACTTGGAGGCTTATTGTTCTCCCCCACTCCCTCCCTCACACATTCAAGCAAGTCATCAGAGCGCCATTGCCCAAGCCGCTAAACACACACTGAGCGTCACCATTAAATATACATGTGGCATGCGTCTTGAGGACAAGTTGCATTTTTTTTGTGTGTGCAAAAACAAAGATTAGCATCAGGAATTCCATTTTAATCAGTCTCCAGGGATGTGGCATGCAGTCAGTACATATCTCAAATGCAAAGGGACTTGTTGCGCTTAAAGCGTGCATGCGTGTGTGTGGTACATTTGTACAGATCCTGCTCCTCTTCCACTGACACTGATTAAAACAAATGGCTGATCCTTCTCCTGCTTTATCTTGTTTCATGAGAAGTGCACTGTTATTATTGCATTATCATTATACATGTATGTGTTTAGCTCAAATTTGTTCCTCAGAGTTTTCCTTTCTTTTCTTTCTCTTTCCCTGCTTTGGCCACTAGGCTACACTGCTTGTTGCCTCTCTCTCTCTCTCTCTCTCTCTCTCTCTCTGTATATGAATGACCATGTTCCCTCATTGTTCTTGCTCACACTGTCAAGGCTAAAGAAACATGAGCACTGTCCTTTCTATGCAATAAGGAACGCTACATTGCCAGGGTCACACAATCTTTGTTTCCATCAAGTGTTTATTTTTTTGTGGTACATCTACACCGAGGACTCGTCTGGTTCACAGGCCTAACGTTCTCTGTGCAAATGGAAGCAGTTTGCCATGAGAAATCGTGCCTGAGCATAGCACATCGCTTAGGGAGCAGGCAGTGGGGTGAGGGTGCCGGAGAGGGATTAGTGTTGTATAAAATCTATCCAGTATTAAAGAGACAGCAGAGGCCCAGGAGTTAATCCCCTGCTGCGGGGCAGGAGTGATGGAGGGACAAGGCTAACGGCTGGAGAAAGGAGGAGGGCTGGATTTATGGTTCTCAGGTACCAATTTTCAACCGACACAACGGCAGTGCCGGAGCCAAAGCCATTATCGTCTGTAAACAGAACTGAGACATTGTAGTAGTAGAGAATTACCTGCCAGATAACAGAAGCATTTATTTGTTTGTTTGTTTGTTTGTGTGTGTGTGGTCAGAATGTGTTTTGCACTTGTTCATGCATTTTCTTGCAAATTTTTATCAAAAGAAATTCAACGAATTCATCATGGTGGCTAATTTGTGTCTCTCTGTGTATAGTGAAATTGTCAACCTGCTCAATCGTGTTTACTCGTTTCATTCATTAATTATTTAATTCATTCATTCATTTGGTTATCTTTTTATCAATCCATCCATCCATCCAAGTATTCCTTCATTCATTCTTCCATCCATTGATTTAGTCATCCATTCATCTATTTAACATTCCATCCATCCATCCATCCATCCATCGATTAATTAAATCTTTCATTCAACCTTTAATCCATTAATTATTCAAGGTTTTATCCATCCATTTACCTTTCCATCCATCCATTCACTTTTCCATCCATCCATCCATCCATCCATCCATCCATCCATCCATCCATCTTTTATTCCACCTTATATGATCCATCCAGTTAGCTACCCTTTCTTTCATTCATTTATTCATCACTTCAACTGTTTCCCTTGTCCAGAGCAACCATGCTACCTCTGACTATACACATCCAAATTAAATCCAGTTGAATTTTCATTCACACTGGGCTCAACCAGTTTATTTATTTATTTATTTTTAGCTGCCTGTATATGAAGCGTACTTATTTAGCTTTAAAGCTGAACGTAAGCGTCGCTACAGATTCACAGGTGGTTTGTTGGCTTCACTTATTTTCTCTGAAATAAAGCCTGCAATGCATATTCCAGTAGGTGGTGGGAGGTAAATGAGTTGAAATGCCAAAATCCTGTTTCTTCTGTAGTTTAGCAAAACTACAAAGGCAAAAATAGCTGTTTAAAAGGTCGGCTTGGAGTGAATTATATGGACCTTTTAATTGGACGTTAAGAACGTTTAGCTGTTTTCGCAGTGCTGCCAGCAGCTCTTAATTGTTCGCTATAAAATAGTTTTTTTTAGTCCTTTCTTTTCTTCTGTGTCTCAAAGCAACTGAGATGCCTGTACAAATAAAGCATGTCTTGTAAAAGCCCTCATGTGCTAGTTAGATTTTTCGTTAAAACAGTAATTTCCATAGATATTTTGGAACGTGTTTCCATACACATGTGCATAATCCCTTCTCAATTTCTCATCTTTTTTTTTTTTTTTTTCCTTAAGTAGTTACCAGAACCAGATTTAACGTTAGAACTCCATTTTTGACGTGTAAATGCAAAAAAAAAAAAAAATGGTGTCAAATCAGTCATTAGAGGCGACACTGGAAAAACTGAGACACCGGGGTGAGACATGGCAGGCAAAGAATAACACTGTGGCCTTCAGTGTCTGTATACACCAATCTGATTGTTGTTTTAGGAAGTCTGTCTGTGTGTGTGTGTGTGTGTGTGTGTGTGAAACACGTGCATGCGTGCCAAGCCAAATGAATAAATTCAGCTGTGTTTAAGGTGCGTGTACATGCAAAGGTGTTTCATCTGTAGAATAAGGTGGGTGGAGCGGGGTGAGATTAGTCGTAGTTGTTATCGTGTTTTGTGGTTAGTCGAGATTAGATGGAAATAGGAACGGGGAGGTTTAGCGTAGCGTCTGACTAATAGCCTCGAACGCTTTGAAGTGATACCCAAACATAGAGATTCTCAGGCAAAAACGAAAAAAGGGGGGAAAAAAGGCACTGGGGATTAAATTCGCTCTTCCTTTTGTGTTTCTTCTCTCTCTCTCTCTCTCTCTCTCCCTTACTTTCTGTACAGGGACTGAGCTGCTGTTCTACCGTTAATAATTTAGTATTTTCTGCTTTTTAATCCTCAAATATGCATGGCATCGCAGTTAATTCTGTCCACATGTGCTGTGATTTATTAATAAAGAAGTCAGAGAAAAGTTAAAGTTAGCGTATGCAGCTCGTGAACTATGTGTGAATATATCTCCGTCACTGTGGATATACAGTAGTCGGGCTTTTGTGTGTGTGTTTATTAGCTTTTAGACAGTGCGATGCTTCCTCTGAGATGCATCTAATTACAGTGAGGTCAGGCTATGATTACATACTCACAAGCGACTCTCTCTCTCTCTTTCTCCTTAAGCATGTTTCAGAGATGTCCTTGTGTAACTGAGAATCTTTGGCTGTACTGGAAGACAGAGGGCTTTGTGTAACGTAATCTGGACATATTACTGTGTCCATGGGTTTTGTGTGTATTTCAGAAAGAAAGGCGGACAAAGATAAGATAAGATAAGACAAGGCGAAGAGCAGGCCGTGAGGTCTGTGGCTATCGCACCGGCTCATGCGGTTGCCTGTCTCTCGTTGACGATCTCGAACTGGAAACCCTAAACATGTTAATGTTGCTTTCACAAGGCAGCTCTCTCCAGGAAACTTTATGACGTTCCATCAAATTTAGTGATCCCTCGTTACGCCGTGTCCCACCTGCCAGCGTCGGAGAAATTTCCTCCACTTTTACACCACAGCCTGGAACTCTGATTTACATCATGGCCTGATAATCAAATCCTTCCTTCCTAAACCGACAGCAGCATGCGATGGGAGCACATTTGGGAATAGATTGTGAGTGCTACAAATTTGGCAAAAGCATGGTATTAGCCAACTATTTGGTACAAGTGCACAGATCCTGCACCACTCGTAGTGATGACGTACATAATGGGGTAAGGGATCCCAGGCCAGTGCTGGAATTGATGACCTCTGCTTTGTTAATGAGGGGAATGATAAACTTTAAGGTTTAGAATGGAAAACGGAGTGTTGAAATTCAGCGAGACGTTTTTTTGTTGCCTGTACTAGCTAGTCCTGTTCTAGCTCGTTTTTACCTCATCATTGCATCGATGAGACATGGAGACTTTCAGGAAATCCATACACCAGGTTGAGAGACACACCTAAAATATAGGCAACAATTTGAAAAATGAAAGGTTGGTCAGTTGGGGAAGGACCCACAGATAGAGGTTCTGCCTCAGTTGCTGCTGTTATTTCCACTTCATGCACCAAGATCGGTTGTTCGTAATCAAATCATCACAAATGAATCGGCTATTATTTATGAATAGCTATAAAAGACACGAATGTGGACTTGGCTAAAGTTGCGTTCTTGTCTAAAGTTCATTCATTCATCTTCTATACTGCTTATCCCATATACTGGGTCGCAGGTAGCACGGAGCCTATCCCAGGAAGCTTTGGGGACAAGATGGGGTACCACATTCATTCACATTCTCATTCTACGTGCAATTTGGAAACACCAGTTAGCGTAATCTGCATGTCTTTGGAATCTCTGTACCTGCAGGAAACCCACCAAGCATGGGGAGAGCAATCAAACTCCATGTGTACAGACCTGAGGCGGGAATTTAACCCTTTACCCTACAGGTGTGAGACCATAGTGCTAACCACTACGGTACCATGCTGCCTCTTGTCTAAAATATTGTTGTAATTATATGAAGGGATTCTTGGACCCCATTCAGGACGTCTCGTATCTTGTGCACACAGTTCCCTTGGATTGGCTCCAGCTCCTCCACAACACTACAGGTTATCAACGATATTCAAAATGTATGGATCCTTCGGTGTTTAACCATGTAGTGTCTTGCATGACTCCCAACTTCTTCTACATCATAAAATTCTTATTTAAATTAAATAATGAAAGCGAACGTTGGTCGTGAGCTTAGTCCTCCTCTACACAGGTGCACACACTTCTCCAGACGAAGTGAGCTCCTGAAGAAGGTCTTTGAAGAAGCCGTCTTTTTGGCTCTTGTGGAAAATTTCCACCTTGGTAATCTTGTCATCATTTATGAAACACCTGCCATGAAGTGATTTCTTCAAGTGATGAAGAAGATTTGGAAAAGAAAGGTTGGACAATTGGAAAAAAAGGGTTGCAAGTCTCATCTCTCCTTTTTTTCTTCCACTTCTTGCACCTCGATTGGCCGTTTCTAAGCAAATCACCATTAATTTATATGAGGTTTACGTAGTTTACCATGGTTTCATATAGACAGAACTGTGTGTACACTTCCTTCAGTGGCACGCTCTGATCGTTGTCATGGGCTAAGTGTACAGTACATATCAGGCTCCATCTTTTGCACACTTTTCAGCTCACAAGATTCAGGCTCTTGAAGACTCTTCTGAACACTGACACTAAGGCTGTGTATTCTGCCGATTGAATATATTCTCACGATACACTCGTCTGAGATATCGATTTAATCTGGGAGCAGAGTTAGATTATATATTGTACATAATTAGATTCAAATAGGTGGCACGGTGGTGTAGTGGTTAGCACTGTCGCCTTGAACCTGGCACAATAAGCCTTTGGAATACAACAGATTAATTGACACAACACCATGCCTATGAACTGGGAGTGTGAGGGTTACTACGTGTGAAGCCGGCCCAGACATCTTATCAGACTGCTGCTCATATTCCATCCCAGGGCAAGTGGACACACTTAAAGGAGTCAGCACTAACTGCCCTCTAAGCTTGACCTGTGCTGCCTTTTTGAACTCCTTGCCATAGGTGGCTGTGATGTTCGATGCTGTAACATAAACATTATTTCTTCAAATCCAATTGGAATTATTCTAATTAGAAACATCAGTCATCATCATAAAAATCGGATAAGATCAGAAGCATTTTAATCAGAATGAAACTTTTCTCGCATATGCAATGTTACCAACTCATGGGACAAACATGTTTAGAAAGAGTAGATTTATTCCAATAAGAGAATAAGAAAATACGACCATATCGAGCTGTGTGCATTGCTAATATTTTCTTCTAGGATGGATTATCAAAGGTTTACACCACCACTTTGAGTTTGATTATACTGATTATTAGTGGAATGTTAGAGTCCTTGTTCAGTAAAATCCACCAGTTTGGTGCATCGTCTCCTTATAACAAAGTGAAACATTTTCTGGTAGAAACCCATCTGTTGAAGTTATGTGACATTTTTCACAGCAGGTTTTCTGCATATTTGTTATCAAAGGTTTACACCACCTTGTCAGTCAGATCGGCTGTTTCTATGAAAGTCTGCTCATGGTTAGTGATGAAACGCACTAGATTTTTACCGAATGCTGGTAGGCTGGCTTGCGAAATCAGGCCATGAATGATTAACCTGCTTGTTTTCTGCAGTAAAATATAGTAAGTCAAACATCCTGTCGGAGATTTCCTTATACAGGAGAAGCGTCTCCAACCTCATACTGTTGACTCGTCCATAAGAAAAAAAAAGAAAAAGAAATCGCTGCGCAGCCGCTGGCGGTCTCGCAGAAACTAGGCCTGCCCAGTCCTGTTTGATTATGTGCCCGTAAACCGTAAGAGCAGTTGTTCTCGTGTGTGCTTAGATACGTAAGCGTATCAGAATGCGACAGGTGTCCCTCTCACACGTGTGCCTGTTAGTTCTCACTGTACGCGAGTGTTTTATATGATAGCATGCACGAGTGTGCGTGTGCAGGCTTTAAAAGAGGCCAGTTTGAAGATGCGCTGCTTTGAAGCGTGGCGTCGCTTTAATTCTTGACTGATTTTATGGGCTTGCCTTCGTGCCAGCTCACTGCCGCCCGGTGCGTCTGGACGCCATTCCTGCACACGCCATCTGCACAGGGTGTGTGTGTGTGTGTGTGTGTGTGTGTGTGTGTGTGTGTGTGTATATGTGTAAATCAGTGTGTTTACATAAAGGCGAGGGTGTGAGTGGTCTGTCAATGTTTGTGTGTATATGACCGTGTCTATTAATGCGTTCGGATGGTATGTATGCTGTGAGGGACGTAGACGTAGAACAGTGGTTAGGGTGCCGTGTTTGAGGGAGAAAGAGAGACAGAGAGAGAGACAGTGAGACAGGGAGGCCTTGTCCTGCTCTTGGCTCTCTTGATTTATGAGCCTGGGAAGGAAATCTTTCATTTGTTGCCTTTCATCTCTTTCATCCATCCTCTCCCCCTCCCTTTTACTGCCTCAATAGAATCCAGCCTGGTCTCTGTGTCCCACACATTGCCATAATGCAGTGACAATGGAACAGAAGAAAGAGAAAGAGAGAGACAGCGAGAGTGTGATAGAGAGAAATATGGCGAGAGAAAGAGAGGCCGACAGGAGTATGGGTAGATGAATGAGGACGATGAAGCGCTGTTTTCAGTGCTTTATTAAATTCTTCTACAGAAAGCTTGGTAGAGGTACATTTAAGAGTGTGTGTGTGTGCGTGCGTGCGTTTGTGTGTGTGGACATGAGTCATTAAGCAGGCTATACCCTAATCTGTGAATAATTCACTGAACCCGTTGTTATGGCGCCTGCATGCTCTCTGGATCGCTGTTTCTCAGAGCAGTAGAAAAAAGAAAAAAAAACTGACAAAGCAGCGAGGAAGAGAAGAAGAGAGAAAAGACGTATTCCTTTTCTCTTTTTCTCCATTTGCCGACTCTCAGTTCAACCCGAGGTCAGGCCCTTTCTGACAGAGTGCACTTAGGTTCTAACTGTAAATACACCTTAACTTTCACCACATGTAAACACTGCTGCGTTCACACAGGCAGGTCTGTGGACACACACTCACATACACACACGACTCCCTCTGTTTGCCCCGCGCTCCTGGACCCGTCCGGCAGAGATGTGGACCCCGTTTAAGACGCCGAAACGGGAAACCGTCAGCCCGTTCAGCCAATACGCACACTTCCCCTGCTGGCTCACCGAGTCGGCGCTACATTCTTCACCTCTGTGTGAACCTTTGTGTCAGCCAAGCGAGTCGAAGCTCCTCGAACCGAACAGTTCAAGTGCAAAATCTTAATGTTAACTGATGTGAGAATTGTCAAGAATCTGATCGCAGGCTTGTATGCACAATGCTAATGCGTAAAGCAGAAACGTGTCACTGGAGGGGGCGCTGTTCAGATTATAAGGGTTCGAATACATTTCTCCAGTGAGGGTCTAAGGTGAGGAGTCCGACACGCTTGCCCTGGTGACACCTTGATGTTTCATGCATCTTATAATAACATGTATTTCGACTTAAATGAAATGTGCAGTCATCCATATCGAATTCTCTTTGCTTGAAGTGAAACAATTCCATGTGGCAGTTTAATATCCTTAACAGCACATGTGACTTGAGAAATTCAAAAGGCTTTTTGTTGTTAATGTAGCTTGCAGAGAATGCATATAAACTTGTCTTGTCGTGGCTAAAACGCATCGTAAAATAAGAGGTGACAATAAATATGGTTGAGCTGTAGCTAAGGCAATTTTTTGCGCAATATTGTTTTTTATTTCTTTTTAGGCCTTGGACTTGGGAGCCAGTAGAAACCAATTGGAAGAGACTGTAGTCTCTTTGGCCTATTTCAAAATATATTTATATATCCATATGAAAAGAGATTCATCTTTCATCATATAGTCTCAGAAGCATATTGCTTGCACAATCTGAAACTGTTCATCCATGTTAACCAGTGATTCCACCAGACCTCACTCCTATAACGCTGGTCGGTGGTTTGAGTGAGTGGGTTTATGTGTTTTTTGCAGCATTTACTTTGTTTTTTTGTACTGTAAATGGAAAATACTGGATACTGGTTAATTTCTGGTTGCCAAACGCTAGCTATGTTCACACAACATATTTACAAGTAACCTTTATCTGACTCGAACATGGATGCTTTGTCCTCCGAAATGGCACGCACATTGATTTTCTGGGTCAAAACACGTCATGAGTTTGCGCGACCGCTCATTCATTTCAAACAGTGGATGAAATTTCCACAAAAATATGCCTGGGATTTTGTTCTGAAGGATTGCAAGCAGTTAGTCTGCTGTATTTATTGAGGTCCAGTAGAAGGAAGAAAGCCAGACTTTAGCTGTTTTATTTTTCTCCATTGCTAGAGAAATCCCCGCAATGCCGAACCTGACAGACGTCACCGAGCTCCCCACGCATGCACAGAGGCCAAAAGAGAGCTCCGATCTGGCCGTTCTCGTTCAACTCGCTTGACCGTGTGTCCGATATGTATCCGATCTGGACCACATATGGAAGGGTGTCAGATCCGATCTGAAAAACATCAGACTTGTGTGTTCAGACAGCCCTAAAAAATCAAGTAAAGTGTAAACGTAGCCATAAACTCAGTTTCCTTCCATTTATTTATTTATTTATTTGAAAGCCCTTTTCTTAATAAAATTTAATTCTTTATTTTATTTTAATCAAGCAAAAAAAGGTTGGATGCTTATAATATAACAGGTATTATCTATTTTTTACTTTTTGGTGTCTTTTCAGCTACTTCCATTAGGGTTTGCTACAGCAGGTGGTCCAGGTTTTGTGCCAGATGCACTTCCTGATTCAATGAACGGTGCGATTCATGCGATTATGCATTTTAAGTGACCTTTTGTTGATCGTTTTTTGACTCAGAAGTGATTTACACTTTTTATAATATTTATGTTTAATGAACTTCCAAATGTTTAATGGTATAAAACTGACAAAATAAAAAAAATATATATATAGCACAACTTTTAGAGAAGATAGAAACCGCTTTGAGGAATAAAGCTGCTCGAATCAAATCAGACAGTAAATGAAACAAAAATCATAATGCCCAAAATGCAATTGAATCGACAGTTGACCTATGATTCACAGCTCTGATACAACCCACTCCGGTTCATCCGGGCTTGGGAACCCCAGTGGCTGGGGTTAGGATCCCTGACTCAGTATCGAACCGGATAACGGCAGTGAAAATGCTAACCAGAAGTGAACCAGGGAACTTACCGCTGATGTTACATCCTGTATACAGCATGTATTCATTTTTGGAGCTTATCGAAAAAGATCTTGCACTGTGTCAGCTGTTGACATTAGTGGTTTTTGCTGGTTATATTATGACGTGTGACTCTAATTAACATAGCCAGGTTTTCCAAGAGAAACTCTTGATTGGGAGCCGGAAGCTTTATTCTTTTATTGGCTGAGATGACTGACATGAGGAGGTGTTGAAGCGTCGAAGTCATGATTGGAAGGCATTTTTAAAAATAATCAGTTTTATATATATTTTTTCTATGTTATGTCTTTTTTTTTTGCCATATTCCTTAGTGTTTCCTTGGTATGTCTCCTCACACACACACACACACACACACACACACACACACACACACACACACACACACACACACACACACACACACACACTTTAATGGCATTCATATTCAATGTGAGCAAATACAAAAATAAGAGGAACATTCTACTAGAAATTATAAAAGGCACAGTAACATGGTTTTAATAATAATAATAATAATAATAATAATCTGTCTGTCTATCTGTTATGCTCACTCACTCACACACACACTCACTCTCAGTGTGGCACTCTGACACTCGGTCTCTCACTCTGCCTTTTTCTCATCCCCCCCTGTAATCCATAAAGCATCCCCAAATCCACACTTGCACTCACCCCTACCTCCCACACATTACCCACCACAGCTGTGCTGACATGGTTTATAGCAGCTCAAGCTCCATATATACAGTTAAAGGGGGGGAAAAAAGACGGTACTTTTACGAGTTTCGCCAGACCACGCCATCGCAAGTCGGTGGTTAATGGCTGTGGAGGGATAAAGAGTTTCCATTTTAGATAAAACTGTGCCAGTGACGTGGGAACTCATCTGGAAAAACTTTATTGGAGTTAGTGTTGGTCTATGTGTGCAATGTTTTATGCCCAGAGTGAGCGAATTAAAGAAACGCTTTCCGGTCCGAGCTAGCGCCTCTGAGTGTGACGGGGTGAAATGGGAGTCGGGCTAAGTGGAAGTGTGCTGGTCACTTTATGACTATACCAACCTGCTATGTAGCTCCCGCTCCAGCCACTGTTTTATTCCAAGTCTGCCATACTGCCCTGACCCTCCCTTTTCTATCCCTGTAATCAGATACCACAGGCTTTTGTGAGCATGTGTGTGTGTGTGTGCTCGTGTGAGTGTGCGCGCACAGTGCTTAGTGCCCTACAGCATTTGATGCCCTGATTGCAGTTTTAGCTGTTGGCCTAGTACGTAGATCCCAGCTGTAGTGCATCTGTGTACATCTCCCTGACTCCCTCCTTTTCCTCTATTTCACTGTCTCTCTCTTTCTCCATCCTCTTCCTCTGTTTCACTTACTAGACATAAAGCAGACGTCCAGCAATGAATGCTTTACAAACACTGATAAATGTGCTGAAAAGGAGAACAAAGTATAATACTAAACACAGCAATCCAGGTTAGAGTGAGAGACCTATAGCGTGAAAGCGATAGAAAGAGAGAGAGAGAAAATCCCAAGGCAATCTTTCCTGCCTCTTTTTGACCTTGGGACTTTTCTGTTATTTCTTTTGTCATTTAAATTAGCCTAACTGAGAGTAAAAAAAGCCCTCATGTCTGATGAGCCAACTCTCTTCACGTCTCACCTCATCTGCTCTTTTGCCCGTAAATCTGATCTTCCATGCCAGGGCCGGGTCATCGGAAATGCTCCCAATTTTACTCATCCAATCCCCCAGATGTTGAGCAGACCGTGTCCCGGCATTCCTCGGATGACCAGCATTGGCGAATGGAAAGCATAACTCATGTTTAAGGTCCTGGATTTGCTGGACACGAAAACAGCAAGCTTGGGACTTATGGAGACGAGAAGGAGAGCAAGGAACCGTAGTACACAATGTTTTCAGTCAGCTCCCCAATGGTCGTGAGCACATTCGGTCCCCATGCATCGTGAAATGTCTTATGAAGTCTTACTTTGTACTTGACTGTTGTTTTCTCAGGATTTCTTCACCACTGTTTTGTCTGTTTTTTCTCATGGTGATTGTTTACGCTGTAGTGCTAAAGCTGTGCTTCTAAAGATTGACCAGAATCATACGCTTGGTCATGTCTGCATGTGTGTTTGCAGAGGACACAGTGGGATCTTGTAGAGGACATGAAGGACACATAAAAGCAGGACATTCCAGCTTTGTGCCAGTTGCATGCTGGGATTCTGATTGATGTGCCCTTTGGATACAGGGAGGTGTGGGACTTTGCTTGGCTGTGAAGACGTGGCCTTTGTTGGCATTTCTGACAACATTCATGTAGAGAAATAGAGCCAGAAAGTACACGAAAGAAGAAGAGAGAGGCAGCTTTGTATGTTGGTGGGGAGAGTAGAGGGAGGACAAGAATATGGGAATGACTGAGAGATCGAGGGGAGAGATGGGATGAAGAGTGGGGGACTGAGCTGCGAAACTGAGAAGAAGAATGAGTGATTGAGACAGTGAACCAAAGTGGCAGAATGGATGGAGGGGGAAGGCAGACAGACTTTGTAGAGTAAATCAACCCTGAAGACTCCAAAGGCACACAGTGGATTTATGCACCGTTGCTCCGTGGATCATCCATTTTTCATAGAAAAGCTTCTCTGGAGATACTTAGTCTTGCTCCTAAGTCTTGTGGCTGTAAAGTTGCTTATGTAAATTCTTCAGTCCTGGCAGAGTGTTTGTGTAGTGTATCCTGTCGAGCCACATAGGCTGAGCTCAGTCGTCTGGTTACCTGCATATTCACCATTATTAGCCTGGAAAAGACCACCCAGCTCTTGATTGCAGGGGGTTTACTTTGATGTGGAATGGCCACATGTGGGGAGCATGAATACAAACCCCTCTTAAAACACACTCGTACACTTTAACAGGCTTCTGTGTGGCGTCGGCGTGCGTACTCAAAGACTTGTGTAACATACATCCACCCATGCACACCCAGTCTCTGTGTTCCTCACCCACGCCAGGCTCTTGTGGCCACCCAAATGCTAGTAGAATCTACAGATCATAGCATTCTCTAATACCTCTATTATGTTTTAGACCTGTAAGAAAATGCAACAGGTATGCAGTTTCCATGGACTTACCATGATGCCTTCATGTTTTAGGATCGCATAACCGTTTGACCAAGACTTCCTGCTTATTTGGCTTTAACACGTAACATGTTTAATACTGCTGTTCAACTCTGTCTTCACTGGGAAACCACGTGGATTGGGCAACAGCAATCCTGAAACAAACCAGAGCTGTAAAATTCCCCGACTCCCCGCCAGTGGAACGAGCAAGCCATGTGAAATTGTGTTGGGGAGATATCAGAGCTGTGGGAGCCGCTTTGTTAGCTGCACTATGACTCAAGCCCAGCTCAGCTCAAACAGATGGCGGCTCTTAAAGATGGAGCAAAGCAAGAGCGTGGTGTTCTGGGAACAGCGGAGAACGGCCCACTCCGCCTACACTGGAGCTGATCTGCATGCTGTTTGATGAGTACCAGTTGGGTTAGACTTTTGAAGGAGCAGTTTGCGAATCCAGTACGATGTCCATCAACACCACAGGACATCAGTGGGACTGGTTCATCTGTTTAGTTAATGACAGACACCAATGGCTTTCATCGCGATGTCACATGCTTCACTTTTTTATTTGCTAGCATGAAAAATGAGGTCTAGCACGTAAGAATAGTGTCACTTATGTTATGTTATGTTCAATAGTCTTGTAACATGGTCTTACCAGTGGTGATTAAAGTAACAAATAATACGATGTGATTGCTGGAAAACTTCCAGATACAGATTTAGGTCTAGATCCCAGAATCCATACCCTGATTTACATCAGTTACAAGAAAGAATTGATTTAAAGAAGTGCTTAATATACAGAAGGGCTTATATCCTCTTAGCAAGTTGATGGGGATCTCTAGTTTCTAGACTAGCCCACTCTGTCCTCCCCAGTGGGCTTTATGATGGTGGGAAAAAGGAGTGTGTCATTATTGAATAGGACCAAAACAATTTTTATGGCCCTGAACAGCACATATCAGCTCTGCTGTATGGGCCCCATGGGTGGCTAGATCAAATTTTTCCCTACTGTACAACTGGGAACAGCATGAGAACTCAAGCAGATTGGATGGACTGTAACTGTGTCAGAAATTAGCTATAGTTTCAGCTAATTAGTGGCAGTGGTACAAGCTACAAAATCTAAAAAAGTTTGAGATGATTTATGATAGTATTGGGTACCTAATATAGCCTGTTTATTACGATGGCTATCAAATTTTAAATGTCTTTTGGAAAATGTGGTATCTAGAGCTTTTAAAATAATAACCAAAAGAAATGATGTTGTATACTGTAATATGACCCTAATAGCCTATGTTGTTTGACTTCAGAGCAGAGCAACGAAACATTGTAGTATCTTAGCTTCCCTTGTCCAAGCTAGCCTTTCATGCATGGAATGACTTTCCTTACAAAACAAAATGAAACAAAGTGTTGTTTAATACAGCTTCATTAATTCTATAAGTGATCTCAATGAAGAGCACATGCTTGCATAGTGTATATCATTTTATAACGAGCCCAAATAACATTTTATAATGAGCCCACCTGAACTTCAGTTTTGCAAACATTTATGAATTTGTTTGATTCCGGCCTCAAGTCTGTCTGTGTGTGTGTGTGTGTGTGTGTGTGTGTGTGTGGAGTTTGCATTTTCTCCTCATGCTTGGTGGGTTGTAATGGCCAGTATTGACTTTTATCTGAAATTTGCGCTTTGCTGTGGGATCAGATCGGAATGGCTGACCTTTTGTTCCTGTAGACATGTGTGAGCCTTCGGTGTCCATGCTTCTGTCACCAGTTTACTGGTATATAATCGATAATTAGTGTTAATGTGTTAATGTTATGGCTAATTGGTGTAAGTCAACACATTGACAAATTGCTTAAAAATATAGCACAGCTTATGAAGAAAACAGAAATCGCATGCATCTTGTCTAAATACTCACATTTTGCCAGTATTTCTTCTTCTTCTTTTTGAGTTTCATCAGTGGTTGGTGCGCTACCTCCACCTACTGGACTGGAGTGTTGAGCAGAAAAAATGGTATGGGAAACAATCAACAACACAAAATTACAGAGCATTAAATGGGTATTGGATAACTTTATTAGTTAAGAAACGGAGCTGCTTAAAATAAATAAATAAGACAGTAAACTTGTAAACAGTCGAATCTGTTGAGTCGAATCGAAAATCAAAAATCGTATCAAATCAAATCGACAGTCTACATGTGATTCAGAGCTATAGATAGGCTATAAAATAGATGAAAAGGAAACAAAATGCAACATAATTCAAATCGGACTCAACAGCCATTGGAATAGTAGGAATTTAACAGTGACTAAATCATACCTAGCCTAGCAACTTCTATTTGTATCCGCGTTTTAAAATATACCTGCATGGGAAACGTGACTCTGTGTGTGTGTGTGTGTGTGTGTGTGTGTGTGTGTGTGTGTGTGTGTGTGTGCAAACATAGACATTCATTCAGCACTGAAATCCTATGCTTATAGAGGTACTTTTCGTACGTATTCCTTAATGGGACTTTAGCTAGCTATTGCCAATATGTTTTACTACTTTCATATTGCTTAAATTGAGTGCTTAATATCTTTCAGAGAATGTTCTTTCTTTGAGTGGCTTAATCTGCGTTGGAGTTATTAAGTAAATGTGCTGCTTGAGAATATTGTGATGTATATGTTAGGAAGAGCAGGATCACTGAGATCTCATGCAATAACTGTATCCAGCACAAGCACCCATTTGAGATAGGTGCAGATGAAGCTGATGGATGAATTAAATGTGTTGTCTTAAATATCTATCAGCCAATCGCTTCTCTCCATTCAGTGAAAATCCTTTCATGTGACCACCAATAGGTGGAAAAAAGAGGCAGTACAGGAAAGAAAAAGGAGAATTTAATAAAGTGAGTGTGGGATGAAAGAACAACACGGGGTGTTTTTAGAGAAAACAGAGCCGACGGAGCTAGGTCCAAGCCAAACGGCAGTAGTCTGGAGTGTTATGGTCTTCCTGTGATGTGAGGTATGAAGTAGTGGTGGGAGCGCAAGAGCATGCTGTGATGACTTTCACTCACCATCTCTGAACATGTTTCCAGAAACTGGCTGTTGTAGCAGCGTTACGGTCCAATCCTGACTCACTATGGCATGTGTGTGTGTATGTGTGTGTGTATGTGTGTGTATGTATGTGTGTGTGTGTATGTATGTATGTGTAACAGGACTAGAATTACACCACTGCTGTCCAGACTTTCTCCTGTCATTCTTTCCACCATGAACCTCCATCTCCTGACAACAGGCAGTGACTCAGCAATTGCTCGCTTTTGTTTCAACTCTGTCTTATGTCTCTTGCTTGTTCTCATTCTGTGGCTTTTTTTTTTTCCTTCTGTGTCCCTCACACCACAGCTCAGACCCCCTTCAGGCATCGTGTCCATGTGAAAGCATTCATTGTCCTTGAGACGCCATACTTCCTGCCTGTATCCTCCTCTGCAAATGTCTTTCCCTATCCAATTCTGATATTTACCGTGCCCATAAAATGTGTCTCCTGCAGCTCTCTGCCTCCAGACATCAGTCGGTTTGCCCAAGTCTGCCCCTGACTGCTGGCGCAGAGAGCAATGCTTGAGCCTCTGTCAATGAGAAAGCTGTTTCTAGAGACAGGCCCCTATAAATGATTAATCGCCGAAAAGCTTTGCTCGGTGTCCCTGGGGAACGAGGCTGGCGCAGTAGGTAGAGGCCTGCTGCATGTGTTCCCTTTGCTCTGCTCTTCAGTGCTACAGATGTACGTGTCCCTCCTCCTTCGCTTGCATTTCACGCACAGGCGCTAACTCTTGCACGTTAGCATTCGTGTGTTCACACGGATCCTGCATGAGCCTGTCTGGCTTGGCCGGCTCCATAGTTATTGGCATGATTAAGTTTTGAAGACCTAACTGTCTGGCTGGCTCTAGCCATTTCACAGTTACCTTAACTGCCTCCAATAAAGCTTTAATTTGAGCCACTTGTTTTTAAAGAGGCTCCTGAATAGTTTTTGTCTTGATTTGTTGTGGTTGAAGAGGTTTATCTCTATTATGTCAACTTCAACTTATGTCATGTAAACAGCAAATTTGAGGGGGGAAAAAAATCGTCTTTTGACCTTCTGCTCCCGTTTTATTTACATTAGACTGCAAAGTCGCAGAATGCTCTTCACCCCACCCTCTTTGATTTGAGCTGGAGTGGCTAACCACCAAGCCACTGCACAAACACTGGCTGCCAACCCTGAAGCGAATGGCCACAATTCTCCCTTTCTCTTTCACACAGGCTTCTTTACTCTCTCCCTCTCTCCACTTCGTCCTACCTACGGTTTCTAACACACCCTTCTTCCCACACATCTCCTCACCACCCCCAGACCAACCACATCTACCAAACTCACTCCACAAGCATGCACAGAGACGAGTGTTGGAGGCGTGTGCTTGCCCTCCTTTGGTCTCTTCCTACTCAAGCCCTGGAAAAACTCCAACTCTGCTTACTCTGGTTCTGATCAGACCAAACCCGCCAGCCCCCACGATACACACACCCACACACAACCTCGAGGGGGTCCACCTACACTTAACTGTCCTCCCACAGCGTCCTGAAAACAGCGTGTCCGTTCCCAGTTGCCTCTAGACCGGCAGGAATGTTTGGCTACCAATCCATTTAATGTTTTCAAGATGATTTTGACCGTTATAAGGAAATCCCCCCATTTGAGTAGCCATTTGAAATTCCTTCTGCTTTTTTACAGCACGGAAGTGTGCTCTGAGTCACTGGGTGAAAAGCGTAAGCTGGCTGTTCTGTCTAGTCTACAGAGCCTTAACTGGCGTACCAGTGAGTACAGTAGTGCCTGAGCTTCTCGTCTTCGGGCCAGGCATCGTCCTCTCAGGAGTGTAAAGTGCCGTGATTCTCCGATCCGTTTTTTCAAACCATACATTTAGCACCTGCTTTTGTGGAAGAAAGCCAAGTGTGACAGAGGAGTCCTGTGCCCCTGACGACGCTACAGGGATGTTTTTGCTGGGTGAGTCTGTCAGCTTTGCTGTCATTTTGCTCTTCTTTTTTTGCCACCTCCTGAGTAGATTTCTCCCTGCGCTTCATTTCACCGGGAGTCTGTGTGGCTGGATCTGTGTGCCAAGATTGTGGAACCAAGACAATTGTTTCTCTTGGATCGTGCCAGCATGATGAGAGCTTCCCAAAGCCTCCACCACATGTTAGTGACTGAGAGCTGACGAGGCCATATGTACACATTTTCCTCTGTACTCACTATTTGAAAATCTTAAATTGCATGTCTCCTACATCGGGGAGAGTTGTGTGAGACAAAGTGTGCCTGTGTGCTAGGGGTAGAGAGGAATTAACTGGCGGGTCCAACTGTCACATCTGTCGTTTATCTGCATAGCTGTTTGTGTGGCTCCTTCTGGTGCTCATTGATGCCAAGGTGGGTTTCCACTGGAGTAATCAAGGCTGATATTTAGTTCCCTGTATTAGAGTAGGTGCTTTTTTGAGAAGCAGGGTTGAGCCAACTACAGTGAACACTGGTGATTGTTTAAACACAACCTTGACAGAACAACAAACCCACTTACCCACATGCATTTAGCTATCAAGAGGTTATTGAAAGTTGTACAATTTTAGCAGGGGCGTGGCATAGTTGACTGACAACGTGGAATAGTTCAGTCACCCATAAGTGCTGCCTGCCGGTGGCAGTTGTTTAGATAGCTACATCGATGTTAACCTCATATTTTTACAACAAAGCAAAACTGTTTCAATAGTTGTGCTTTTAAACTCCACCATGTTCTCTTGAACTCTCCTGAAATATGGCACAATATGATTATGATTACTAATTAAAATCTGAATTGTATTTATCCTTTTAATATCTGGTTTGAATTTATTTACTATAGATGAGAACAGATGGATGATTCCCCACACACACACATTATTTGCTACTGCTCCTTTAAGTTAACTGCTTATGCCTCACTTTACCCAAAAAGCATCTCCACTTTAAAAACGATCCCAAAACTGGTCTCAGATCAGAATAAAATGGTGCTAGGACCAATATTGTGTTTTCAATTTTTTTTCATGTGCTTGTTGATGTATTAGTCATGTTTTTGTCCTTCCTGTCCTCTGACACTTTTTTCGGCACGAAAACACGTGCGAGCACAGCTGTGTTTATAGTAAACAAGAACATTTGAAAATGCATATTAATTGTAACTGTATACATTTGTGTATAGAGGTACGGGAAGGCAAATGCTAAACCCTTAATTATATAAAAGGATCTCGGTTGCAGGCACGTGATCCGCGTTTCCTAAGTGTCCACAGAAACGTTCTCTGGCACCGATGAGGGCCGTATGCCAAAGCTGAAAATAAATGCAGTCTGAGGGAGAGAACGCAGTGGAGGGGAAAAAATAGGCAGTTATGATCACTGGCTTAGCCGCAGCGAGCTTGCCGAAGCCCATGTCATCCTTTTAATAAGCTGCTAAGCAAACAGTGGCGCGGGTCCCATTCGTGTTCTTGCACCCTAGACCTTCACTCCATTCGGCTGCTTTCCTTGGCAGCAGACCCTAACCTGCTACTTTTGCTCCACTTTGGTCTGTGTGGGTGTGATCAAATTATTAAAGCGGGAGAACTAGCACAGACAGGAAGGGGGAGAGTAATGTGCAGGGAGGACGCGATGATGTGGCTGCTTAGAACACCTGTTCACTGCAGGACATGCTCTAGGTTAAGTGTGTGCATGTTTGTGACTGAGGGAGAGAGTGAGCCAGAGTAAAGCAGATGCAGGGAAGACAAAAGGAAAAAGTTGATGGTGGGTAAAAATAATGTAAGAGAATTTGCTGGACTGATTTTCACACTCGTCAAAAAGATAGAAAAAAAAACATGTTGGCGTGTGCTAATGCCTGTGAAGTGAATGTCCTTGAAGAGGTGTACTCAAAGAGGATGTTTTGGCAGTGATCCATCACTCCAGTCACTGTTATATAGCAGAAGGTGCTCTCCGAGTCATTCAGCCACAATAATTGCTCTCTGCAATTATATTCACATTGCAAAAAAAACGCCATGCCATTTTAGGTAAAAATGAAGTTCTTTAAATAAATAAAGACATCAAAATGATACAGTTTATGCAGAAATGTTAAACTTTAGGCACAGAACTAGCCTGCAACATCGCATGACAGTTCACCAAGCGGTTAGTGAAGGAAAAGCTTTGATGCAATACCACAGTGTTTGTACATTTGATGGCAAAAAAAGCCACATTAGAACACTTTCGGTTGTACAAGCTGAACGATCGAGGGTCATGTTGAGTCAACCAAAATAATGCTTTTTCCCCCTTTTTTTTTCTTCTTTTTTTCAGGAAGTTATATAAATTATATAAATATTATATTATATAAATTATATAAATAGAAATTCTTCAAAAAAAATCTATTTTAATTGTATAGTCGCTTTTACCAACTATAATTATCACAGAGAAGCCTTATAGATAAAAAAAAAAAAAATGGCAATAGCTTTAAAAAAAATGTAAGGAAAAGGGTATAAATGATCATTATCAGTTTGTTCCTGAAGAGCAAGATGGGGACGACGGTAGCAAAGGAAAAGCTTCCTGAGATGAAACTAGAAAGAAACCTTGAGATGAACCAGACTCGGCATGGAACCCATCCTCATTTTAGTGATACCAGAATAGACAGTATATAGCAGGGATGATTTGCAGTCATACAGTGTGCTATGACAAAATAAATTTAGCAGCTGGCAAATGTAAATCACAAGGTGTTTAAAGTTGCACATCAACTGTCTGTGAAATCTTGCTGTGAAGTCTTGGTTAAAAACATCACTGTCGATTTCTTTCTTTAATCCGCGTACACTGTCTGGACAAAAAAAAAAAAAGTTAAGGGAAGGGTCTGCATCAAGCAAAGAAAATGGCTAAGGGCTGGAATCTGGTGAATTGGATCACTTTTAAAACGTTAACGGGTTGTGCTGGGCAGTTAACTTTGAGACATAAAAAAGATCAGACATCTTGGTGAAGTTGCATTAGAAAATAATCATCAGTAGAAATCAATGCTATGTTTAATAGTCAAAGTAAGAATGATTTTATTTAGAAATAAATAGCCGTTTCCCCAAAAGAAGTTCAGTTGTTAGTGCGACTAATCTTAAAAAGGCTTATATTTACTAGGGAGCATAAAGGTTGGACTTTGGACATTGGAAAAAGGTCATGTGTTTTGATGAGTTCAGATTCCCCCTATTTCCAGGATGATTGGCACATCACTTCATGCGCTTCCTTTCTTATCCTGGAAATAGCGTTCATAGTGTGCACTGTACAAGCCTCTGAAGGCTGTGTTATGAGGCAGTGTCTGGGCTTGCTTCAGTTGGTCTGTGTGCGGATTCAAAAACATTAGTTATCAGTTGACTACCTAAATGCAAGACAATTATGGCAAAAATCGACTATTTGAATCAATATTGAGATCACAAATATTTACTATGATAATTATCTGACTCTGGAAACACCATGCATTTATTCAACTTTGAATAAAACAAGCTAGTGTTTTTGACGCTGGAGATGTACAGTATACCGTGGAGATAAATTCCACAGCCTAGTGAGTTCAGTAAGCCACCAAAGCACCCTGCTATAAAACATAAAGTAAAAGGATGTGATGGATTTGATCACAAAATGAGAACATCAGGGAACGCAAGGACGATGATCATTTAATCTCAATTATCTTGTTTTCATCTCAATTATCTTGTTTTCATAATCGTAAGGAGCTGAAATTGCAGTTCAAATTGCAATTCAATTAATTGCTCAGCCCTACCTGAATGTACCGGATGACCAGATTATCACATCAGCATATTTTTCCAGGCATATTCCAGGACTCAGATTGTGAAAGCATGGATCTGCGAGCATGAGGAATCATTTTCACACATGAATTTCACACCACATTGCAGGCCATAATCAAAGCTAAATGCGGTTGAATGAAATATTTGTGTGCGACATTTTTTTTTTTGGCAAAGCTGTATACAATTAACCAGTAACAGATTGCTGTTGGAAAGGGGACTGTGCAGGGAACTGAGTGAAACCATGGTGGAACATGTCTTGGTCAGGATATTTAGCTTATTTTCTGCAAGAGAATAAAGAAGAAAAAGAAAAAAAAAATAGAAAACTACACATTATTGTCCTGTATGCATCGGGGGTTATGTTGGCTAATTGTTGACACTTTCTGTATGTAAGCTAAAAATACCTCTTTAAAACTTGCTAGGATAGAAATTACTACTCGCCATGTTTTAAATCACAGCATTTTGAATAATAACCCCGTCCACTACTAAATGGCTGAACGCATTATGCTGTGAATAAGCAGATGCATAGTCTCAGAATCTGTATTTATGTGTTTATCGTTTATGTAAACACAGCACATATATGTTCATGCATATTCAAGCACCACGTTAGGGATTTGACGTTGGGAAATGGATCCCAGGCATATTTGACAAAAGAGCCTACCAGGGTAAGGGGAGAACAGTTTAAGCCTTGCTTAATCTGAATGTTTTTTTTTTTGGTCCCCATAATGCATAATGGACAATCAGAGGGCAGTTTACAGAGGTGCTGTTCTGAATGGTCAATTACTCATCATTGTCTACTTAAACATACTGGAGTGGGTGTGGAACAGATTGCAGAACTGCTACATTTATTACAGGGCTGAGGCAAACAGAAACCCTGAGAGTGGAGTGAGTGCTCTCTGAGCCTCTGGGTAATGTAGTCTATACATCTTAGTGTCATTCCGTATAATTAAGACAAAGTGTTTACCTGCCTGAAATTGAGGCTGCATGATTACGTTTGTCTGACTGCTGGTGTGCTGCTCGAAATGTTAGGTCAAAGCATGACAAGATTGTACCTGTCGAGTGTCAATCAGTTGCTTTGTTTTCTTAACAGAATACTTTTGTTCATTAAATGTGCAAGGATGGGAAAGTGAGAAAGCGAGTGCTGGGGAGAGAGGAGCTGGATGGAAAATTCCAGAAGGACAACGAATGGCATGGCAGAGGAGAAGATAAGAAGTAGAGAAATGGAGCAGGGTTCAGGGAGAGATTGAGGGCGTGAGAATGAGAGATTGAAAAAAAAACCCCCAAGATAATGGACGGAGAGCAAGAGAGGGAGAGAAATGGGGGATTAGAAAGGGAACACAAGGGAGTATATGAGAGGGAAGGAGACTGAGAGTGTGCATTCAGCTGTAAGATGAGATGTCTGTCCAGTCGGGTGTGAGGAAACCAGGCTTGGCCAATATGTCTTTGATATAGCTATATATACATATACTGTATTTGTATGTACCTGTATATGTGCATTGAAATGTGTCATTTATGATCATTTCAAATATATATATATTTAGAATTTTCACTTAAGCATACCTGAATGAACACCAGAAACTGGGTCATTCATTCATTCGTTTATTTATTCAATGCAGTGGATCTGGAGCAAATCCTGAAAACACTAAGCAGGAATACATCCATGGCACCAAGCGCACACATATCCACACATTCGCTCACACCTGGAAGCGATGTAGTATAGCCAAATCACCTGCTAGCATGTTCTTGGAGGTGGGAGAAAACTGGAAAACTGAGAGGAAACCAGATACATTTCACACATACAATACCCTGAGCTCAGGATTGAACCAGGGACCTTGACGCTGTGAGACACCAGTGATACCAGCTGTGACAATCTGCCACCTGTGCTGAAAAGAGATTTTTAATATAAAAGATGCCATAGCATATACCTATGTGTCCCAGTCACTTCTTAACATTTTGGTGGTGCTCTTTTGATCTTGCGTTGTCCTTTTTTGAATATTGGTGTAACAGCCGTTAATGGACGTATTTCCTAATTATTTAACCATTCTTTAGTAAGAGCTTAATCCTGGTCATGATACCAAATTCTGCTGCCTGGAAGCACAGATTGTAAGGAAAAAGAACATAATGGGCACCACATAGCACACACCAGCTCATACATCACATCTAGTTTACCTGCTGGCACGTTTTTGAGAATTGAGAAAAGGGGGAAAGCCATGAATTCATAGGGAAAAAAATGTAAAACTCCACCCACAGCTCATGATTTATCCCTAGACCCTGAGTTTAGCACTAATATTGCCTGCTGTGTCACTGTACTGCCCATCTCTTTTTAGCAAAATTCCCCTAAATCTTGCTAAATATCTGCATGGTTGGAGCAGTGTTAGTACGATAAGTTAACCAGATGTTCCTGCAAGGTCTATAGTCAGCAAGAGAATTAGAGCAATATGCCAGGTGTTGTTGCAGATGGAAAACCAATCAGAAAATTAATCCATATGCCCAGACCTGTCCACCATTACTATAGCTGCCCAAATCTCATAGTCCTAAACCTTTTTTTTGTTTCTCTTCTGTCTCCTCCCCCCTCTTTGCTTTTTTTTCTATTTCCTTGTGCGGATGCAGGCAGCGGACTGATGGGCAACACCTCTGCCTCGTTTATGGGGACATTTCTGGCCAGCAGCTTGGGTTCCTCTCCCTCACACCCACCTCACCCCTCCAGACCTCCGTCCTCCCCCTCTTCTCCCCCATGTCGTGGAGGGCCACACTCCACTGCCTCCCAGATCTGGTTCCCACACTCACATGAAGGTAAGCCGATCTGCTCCCCCACTCGTCCTGTGCATGCATGCATGTATACCACTGTATGTATGTTTATGTGTTTGTGTGTGAAAGAGAATGAGACAGGGAGTTTACGTGTTTGGAAAGAGTGTATGCCTGCTGGTTTTCTCATTGAGTTTACAGTCCAAGTAGGACGTTCTGGTTCCCACTGTCTTCAAGGACCCACCCTAGTGGTTTTCCAGATTGTGACAAGAGGGCAAAAGTTCAGCTAAAGAATCTTGTGGTCGTTTGTACACGTCAGCAAGAATGCCATTTCTGCACACACATATACAGACACACATGCAAACATACACACACCCCTCAGGCAGTAAAATGTTACACAGTCCACAGTGGTTGCAGCTGTCATCTGAATGATAGTCTGCCTTTTCCCATCATGCTATGTCTCTCACTCCTGACCCCAAGCTTTTCCCAGCCAATGGTCTGCTAAAGCTGCGATCCCTTTTCCCTCCACTTCACTCGGGAGTCTGTCCAACATTACTTGCAAAGACAGGTGACAGGGAAAAAAAAACTACTGGAAGAACTCCCAAGAAAGATGAAGCAGTTGTCCAGACAAACCAAGGTGCTGGTCAAACCTGGATCAGAGACAGACAGGGTGGAGTCGGCTATATTACAGTGTGCAAAATGCTCATAAACCATTTGGATTTCATCCCTCTGTCATTTGTATAATTATGATCAACATAGTTGTCAAACCTTGGAGTTATGTTAACAACCTACTTGCATAAAAGCATCTCCATCAAGTAGAACTCCTTTAAGGAAGCTTAAAATTCATAACTATCCAAACAACCACTGCGGTTTCACCAGCTTTCCAGTCAGAATTGTCATAGCTTACCTCAATTCTAGGAGTGAACACCAATGAAAAGAGTTTGCCTTCAGATTGGATAATGGACATTGACTCTAGTGATATCGCTGTGTCAGCTAAAGTGTTGCATTGGGTTCATTCTCTGTAAGAATTCTTTGTTAGTGTTTTAAAAAATGATAGCATATCTCGTTGGAAGACTTGCGGATGCCCTCAACTTGCTAGGACGACAGGGGTGGAAAACAGTCGCCCTATCTGTGTCAGTCATCTTCTCTGAAGAAATGGCATGTTAATAAAAAAGGCGATGATAGTAGGGACGTTACTAAAAGTAATAAGGATGATTATGAGCAGGATTATTATGATGGGCTATTATCTCTATTGCAGTTTAATTGTGTAGAACACTGAGGGAGCATGATTGAATCCCAGCCCGTCATCAGCTGTGTTCGACTCTCTCCCTCTTTAAGTTAATTGCATATTGTCTTTTCTCCGGTTTCCATCGAAAGCAAGTCATCAAAACGAGGGGCACAATTACCCAGGCTGTCCTCTGCTCCTTGGGTGCCTACAGTCTCCCGCCAGCAGCATTGGTGTATGAGTGTGTGTAATTGTCTTTGGCTTTTGCCTTTGTAAGGTTTTTTTTTTTGAGATGTGAAAGTTTCTTTAAATAGTCCTTTTCTTACATCAATCTTGCATCATGTTTTTTGCTTTTGTCACAAATATAAAATTCAGTAATGATGTACTAAATATACAAAATCTATTCTAAGATGTAAAGAAAAGCAATACCATACACAAGGGAGTGCTGTTGTGCTGAATATTAGCACAGTTAGTGATTGACAGGCAGCCAAAAGGTGAGGAGAATAAACATGGTGGTGGTGGACAATCCTGAGGAACTACCAGATTCCCACTTGTTCTTTTTTAGGATATCAGCTAACTTTGGGGGTTCTGGGCTTGAATACCATATAGAGTAAAATGGAAAGCTAGGGCGCTTTGTAGGGTGTACAATCTCTTGTTCAATAACCCAAGTAGTGCCCTTGGTCATGGGTTAAAGAGGAGTTTGGGACTCAAACTTGTGTTACAAGCTAGTTAACATTGAAACTTGCATCAGCTGTGAACAAAACATGGATGCTTAGGAGGAATTTCGGGATGACTTGGAAGCAATTTGTAAGGAGACAAAATCATGATAATTATAAGACGTGTTTTCTTGCTGGAAATGATGTCATGACTGTTTTGGCAGGCAGCTGCTCTCCCCGCTCTCCAGTACTGCGGGCCGAACCAACCTACTCTGTACACCAATTTTCCACCAATGCTGCAGTCGACAGCTTGTCTAATTAACGATTGTTAGAACACCTGTGATACAGAGTGTTACATATAATTAAACATCCCAGTGGTGTTACACTGTATGTCACCCCTTGTGGAATGCCTTTCATCTAGTCAGATTACTTGGGTGGTGTTGTAATCATAATGCTTAGATCACCTAGACCAGTCAGTCAGGTGCATGTCAAGCTCCAAGTCTTGTGTATACATAGTTCTGTTTGTATGTTCCTGGTCCATGTCCTTGTTTAAATGGTGCATATTAATCAATGAAGGAAACGAAAGATAGAATGGTTGGGAATGTCTTGGATACAAGTATGAGTAAATTGGCTTTTGGTTTTCAAGCTATAGTTTATTCGTGCTCTCAGACGGGGGAATTATCAGCATTCTATGATTAATTATTGTAGTAAGTAGCTTAGCTTTTCCCCCTAATTATGAATGTACTTGGTCTGTCATGGACTGGGAGGTGTTTCAGCTTTGTGGCAAGTGTTTCCAGCATACGCTCCAGCACCCCCATCATCCTGATCGGGATGTAACAGTTACTGGAAATTCATTCTGAGTTTGTTAAGCAGTGACATTTTCTGTCCGTTCACATCTCATTCTCTGAATTCTAAACGATAGAACAACCCTAGACGTTTTCATCTCTTCATTTATTGAGAAATGAATTTCTTTGTTGAAAAATGTTGTCCTTGGTTTAAAGGCTCAACAGCATCGTAATTACTAAATCATCATTTCTGAACTTCCATGAGCCTTCCTGATAATTTCTCAGGAATTGTACTACGCCTGAACCTGCTAGTGCGATTCTCCACCGGCTTATATTTACACTCTTGCTGATACACTACCACGGAAGTCCCTGATACATGTGCATTAAGTTTTTTTTGTTTTTTTTTCAACTTGTACAGCAGTGTTGCTCTGTTCCTTTCCTTTTTACTGTCTTTTCCAAGTTGGCAGATTATGACTGTATTAACTTTACAGTAACACATGAAAAGAATGTTATAAATAGGCTTATGACATTGCCAGCATGAGGCCTGGCAAATACAGTCTATAAACACAGACTATATTTAATTTTTTTTCGAAAAAGGGAGAAATGAAACTCTACCAAACGCAGGGAGAAACCTCAGGGCTGGAAGCCTGCTGGCTAGTGTCCAAATTATGACTTTAACTAAGCCTAACACAGGGCCTGTCATTTCTTCCATCTTGCGCTCAGCTCACTCAGTTTTCCCATCTTCCATGGCTCGCACACGGCTCTTGTCAGCTCCCTGCATATTTTCAGTGCCTCTTCCCTATGATTTGTCCCCACCCTTTTCTCTGTCTCCCTTCCTTTCAATTAACAATCGCAGGGAACAATATTTCACGTTTTTCTTCTGTGCCTGGTAAGTGTCGCTCTGTCACGTTTTCTCAATTAGTAGTCTTGACAAGCAGCTCTGCGTGTTCCTCTTTTCCCCCCCTGTCACTCTACTTGCTATCTCTCTATTTCGTCTCAAATGCAATTTACTCTAGCCTATTTACAGTTGAAAGCTTGTATTTGGTGGCATGTGCGGAGATTGGAAGAGGCATAAGCTGTCCACTGGGAAAAAGTGAATTGAATAGAAAAAAAAAAAATCTAATAAATCACATATATGTACGCACTAGTGCCTGACCAGTATATCATTTCACAGATTGAAATTGGCTAATATTAAAGCAATACATACCGATTAGCATTAGTGGAAATCATGCTAATAAAGTACTTTTAACATCTCTTAGTCAAACTGTAGTGAAACCATAATAATACATGCAGTTAAAAAAAATTGTGGTTAGGATAATTTGCCTTTAATTATTAGTTTAATTTAATCTATCCATCCATCTATCCATCCATCCTTATATGCAATATTTTGCAATACAGATGGTTGCCTGTTTTTTTTTTTAAGACATCAAATAGTCAACATTTAGAAAAATCCAAACTTTAGACATGAGGAAAATTTGCAAGAATGAATTTATTTATTTACTTTTGATATTGCGAAAAATATATTCTATACACAAATCACTAAGGATCATGTCGTTCGCATGTCCTAGCACGTTGTAAGTTTGGTGATCAAAAAATTCCATAAACCAGTCAAATTGCAACTTTGAGGCCACGCCAACACCTCGTTGTTTCTCAAATCATTCTAAATGATTTTTCAGAGCGGCGTTATCAGACCGAACAAGTTTACTGCCCTTAGGGAATACCATCGCTTGGAAGCAGTGTATGTGTGTGTGTGTGTGTGTGTGTGTGTGTGTGTGTGTGTGTGTGTGTGTGTGTGTGTGTATGTGTATATATATATATATATATATATATATATATATATATATATATATATATATATATATATACAGTACAGACCAAAAGTTTGGAGACACCTTCTCATTCAAAGAGTTTTCTTTATTTTCATGACTATGAAAACTATGAATTAACACATGTGGAATTATATACATAACAAAAAAGTGTGAAACAACTGAAAATATGTCATATTCTAGGTTCTTCAAAGTAGCTCTGGTGTGCCCTGTCAGGTTTAATAAGTGGGATAGTCATGAAATGAAAGAAAACTCTTTGAATGAGAAGGTGTGTCCAAACTTTTGGTCTGTACTGTATATTATCAATATATAAATATATATTGGTGAAAAAGAATAATTCAGTATAAGAATAATCAGTTAAACTCCAATGTGCAAATATGCTCCACTTTGGCCATTCACTGCAATATTAAAACTCCTGATTATCATCATACAGTATGACTGTCCATAGTTTTTAGTTCAGTTAAATTCTTCTTTCTCCCCAGCTGTGGCAGGGTTTACTTTGTCTGTCGATTCTCTTTCTTGCTGACTGGTGTTGGGGCAAAAGACCTTAGGATCCCATAAATTCCCTCCACAGGTGCTGGGTAGTCTGAACAGGACAGCAAACCTGCTGAATTCAGTCTCTTTTACTGTCTAAAAACCCTCTCTTCTTTAATCAAGCATGCCAGCTGGCATTGCATTACCAGAGTTAGTGTCAGCACCCAGCAGTAAATATATCCAACATCAGGTGGACTGCAGCTACCTTCTTTTCTTGCAGCTCGATTAACAGTTGAATGAGCCTCTTTGCCACCGCACAGCTGCCCACGCTCTCTATGCAGTGATGCCCCTGTCCAGCATTGAGCAGTTTCTTGCTATCAGTCAGAGTCAGACCGCAGTGTGAAATTCAGATTACTACCCAAAGTAAGGGAGAAAACACATGCACACTCTCAGCAGGGCGTGCTACATTCTAGTATGCCTCTTGCGAAAACTTAATAGAAGTCATGTTTAAACAAATATAATTTTCCCTCCTTATTTTCATTTAAGTCCCAAACCAATTCTTATTAATGGCAGTGCTCTTTAATGTTGCCAGGCTTTATGGGAGAAAAAATCTAAATCCAATAATCATATGTGGCAGTTCCGTCTTCAACCCAGGACTAATTAGCACTGACAAATTCTTTTAATGTATCTTTTTTTTTAATCTCTGCTTAATAAAATTAAACATCTGTAGACCATTGTTAAATGGTATGGTTTTGTCATGTAAAAATTTAATCAAAATACGTCATGTCAGATGTCATGGGTGGAGTGAGTCTGATTAATCCTGAATAAAGATCAGCTGTTTCTGAATATCTTCTTGACATTTTCTTGGTTTCATCTAACTGCTGAGACCATGGTGTATAAAGAGATTAAAAAGCATGGACAGAATTTTATTGGGATTTTATTTGAAGGGTAACAATGTGGAGTGAAGTACAAACAAATTTCCAAAACATTAAATGTGCCATGGAACACCATAAAGGCCATTATTAGCAAAAAAAAAAAAGGGGGCTCTACAGTGACATTAGTAGGAATGGTAATGATCATCAAATAATGATGAAAGAACAAGATGAAAATTTATCAGGGAGGCTGCCAGAAAATCTACAGCAGTGTTAAAGGAGAGCTGCAGGAATATAGGACAAGTACTGTTCACTCCCTATTTGTGCCAATCATCAGTAGCTCCAAATACCAACCTATTATGTTACAAAATCTGAAGGTCAGCTGAAAAAAAAAAATCACCAGCTGGAAAAAAAAAAAATCACCTTTTAACATCATAATGACAAAAAAAGCAAGCTGATTTGAACAAAGGAATGGCGTGAGAAGTTGGTCAATGTTTTGTAACGTCCCGGTCAGATCCCAGATCTAAATCCAACTGAAAAACTGTAGAATAAATGAATGTGGGTTGCGTAAAGGAGAGCCTCATGCAAATTTAATCAATCTGGAGAATTTTGAAAAAGAAAAGGGCAATAAAATTGCAAAAGCCAAATCAAGATGTGGTAAGTTGGTAAACACCAAGTGTCGTCTTGGAAGCAAAACCTGCTTTAACACAGTATTAGCTAAGGGATATGCATAGTTTCTTAACCAGAGTTTTGCAAAATAACACATTAACAACAAGGAGAAAATGATCTTATATTTTACTTTCGATTGCAGTAAACGTCAGATGAAGCTATTTCACGGTCTTCATCTCTGAACTTCTCTGTACATCCGAGTCGGTCTATATGGCTAGTCGATTTCAAACAGAAATAAGAAAAATGTATCATCCCAACTGGGTGTTCCTGTTTCTTTTCACAGCAATTGCTATTCAGTAAAATGCCATTACAGAAAGGAATGCATTAATAAAAAAATTTAATGAAGTATTTTAAATTATATCACATTATAGTGCATTCACTGATGTTTCTGGCAGGCGATCCGATCATGGCTCCGGCATACTGAGAAAACCTTCTACACTGCCTGTATCCAAGCACAAGTAAAATGCAGGGATATGTGCATTAGTGTAGCAGGGGTTTATATAGAGAAATTTCGGTACTTTTTACTCTAATAGCTGTGTTCTATTATTCTGCACAATCAAAAGTCCCGCTTTGACTTGAACACCCCTTATACTTTTAAATTATCAACGTTATGTTGGAGGATAAAGGTATAATGAACATTCTTTCTGTTCTTTTCCCCTCCACTTGGTATTCTTCATGCAATAACAGTGAATATGAGGTACTGCTGTCTTGGCCAAAGCTATTTTTGGACCTAATGGGTGATGGAGATTTATAGAGGAATGGATTAACTGGGTTAATTATCTGCCTTTGTCACGCATCTGGTGAATTAGAAATCGTCTGCTTTTAAAATTCTGCCTCAGATTGCAATATAATTGATCTGAAATACAGTAAGATCAGATTGTACAGACTTCTCAAATTTTCTTCTTAAATGATGGCATTTGACATTGAATGGTGCCTGCAGAATGTGAACATTATTTTTTATTTTAACATTTTTTTGAGAAAGCCATGTTTCTTTCTTCTTTAAAAGTTTAACTATGCTTTGAAGGAAAGCTCTGTGCGATTTTTGTCTAAATGCTGTATACATGGATTTGTATCCAGTGACCTACCTTGTTTAACCCTTTCCTTTGGCTTCTTAGAAACCTTGATGCGTCCCCAAAGGCTGTTTTTTTTACTTACTTACTTACTTACTTACTTACTTACTTACTTACTTACTTACCTACCTACCTACCTACCTACTTACCTACCTACCTACCTAAACACCCACGCACCCACCCACCCACCTACCTACTCACCCACCCACCTACCTACTCACCCACCTACCTACTTACTTACTTACTTACTTACTTTACTATCTATCTATCTATCTATCTATTTGAATTTATATTATTTAGCTTTCCTAGTTCTCTATTGGTTGTCTGAATGCATTGAACAGAACTCATTTCTGAACTGAAGTCCAGCATCAAACAAGAGGTTCATTGTCCCACATTGTAAACACATGCAAAGTGAAAGCGAGCAGCAATGTCAAGGGTTTGTTTGCCTGGAGTTTGAGAGTTGTCCCTGTGCTTAGTGGGTTTTCTTCTGGTTCTCCGGTTACCTTCCACAGTCCAAAGACATGCAGAGTGAGCTAACGTGCGTGCGTGCGTGCGTGTGTGTGTGCATGCTTTTGCCCTGCAATTGGTTGCCACCCCATCCAGGGTGTACCCTGCCTTGTACCGCAAGTCCCCGGTGATAGATTCCAGGCCTCCCGTGACCTTGTGTGCAATAAGTGGTGGAGTGAAAGCAAAGACATGAGAGACATACACAATCTTTATCAACTGACCAAAGATAATGGTGCTAAACGCTGCAGGTTTTGCAGAGCTGTGATTAGATACTTGCCATAAATACATATACCACACCATACCATGGTCCAACAGTCTTGGAGGGATCTATCCAATGTGGGTTAGTGTCAGACCAGTTGAATGGCCCCCAAGGTCTCCCGATCTGACCCCCTTAGACTTTTATCTTTGGGGTCATCTGAAGCAATTGTCTATGGTGTGAATATACGAGATGTGCAGCACCTGAAACTACGGATACTGGAAGCCTGTGCTGGCATTTCTCCTGCGGTGTTGATATCAGTGTGTGAAGAGTGGGAGAAGAGGGTTGCATTGACAATCCATCACAATGGGCAGCACATTGAACACATTTTATAAGTGGTCAGAAACTTGTAAATAACTCATGAAAGAATAAAGTTATGTTAAAACCAAGCACACCATTGTTTTTCTTGTGAAATTCCCAATAAGTTTGATGTGTCACATGACCCTCTAACTATTGAAAAAACAAAAGTTGGATCCAAGCTGGCCGACTTCCAAATGGCCACCATGGTCACCACCCATCTTGAAAAGTTTGCCCCCTCACATATACTAATGTGCCACAAACAGGACATTAATATCACCGACCATTCGCATTTTATTAAGGTGTATCCATATAAATGGCCCACCCTGTAGATTCAAACATTTTGTCTGTTGACAACATCATCTTCCCCATCAATAGTGAGTCAGAGAGAATAGCTCAGTGAGAAGTATGTGTTTGGGACATACTTCCAGTGAGATATTTTCTTAGATTTTTTGCATTAAAAAAACAAGGAATGGAAAATATGACATCTGATACTTGTAGGTAATTTTGTATGAATCACACTTGCTGTAATAAATGAATGAAAGGATTAAATTATGACCAGAATTTAGCAGCTAATGGAAAGCATACACTGTCTATTTTTTCCTTTTATGCCCAGTAATCTTTGTTTACATTTTCTTCCTTGATCTGCCTGACTTACTCTTTATCTCTTTCTGTTGTCTTCTTTTTGCTCTTGGTCCTTTCCACTCTTCTTACTTTTCTCTTAGCAGCCCCAGGGTACCCACGCTTTTCAGGAAGTCTGGCTCACACATTCCTTCCTATAAGTCATTTGGATCACCATGCCAACAGTGGGGTTCTCTATGGTCAACACCATTTTTATGAAACCCAAAAAGGTGTGTAAATCATCTAACATACTTTTTATTGTAGCATATCCTTAATTTATTGTTCATCTTCTCTTCTGTTTTTACATCCAAATATATACAGCAATTCTTAATCATAAAAACCAATTAAATACTATTTTAGCACTGTAATTCCCTGAATTATTAACTATCCTGTTTTATCATTCCCTAGAAAACTTCTACTTAAGAAGCCTTCCATCCCAACCATCACTTATTTCAGCCAATCACAGCATTCCACCTATGTCAAGGACAGAGCCAGGGAATACACAGGGCTCTTGCAGTATGGACACACGAAGTGTTGTGAACTTACACAAGGGTCTTAAGGAAGCCAGTATAGACAAAGGTATGGTCTCAGGTACAAAGGACAAAGAAAGGCCCAGCAGTAAGCATGAATCTAAAGATCGCCACTCCCACCACCACCAACATCAGCAGCCCCAGCATCTCCACTCACACCAGCCTCAACACCATTCTCAGCACCCTGCCAGTATGGACAACATGAATGGCATGGAGAGGCATAAGGCATCCTTACTTATGGAGTACAAGGACCATTCTCAGAGCATGGGGAAGCCTCTAAGTGCTTGTCTACTCAATGGGAAGTTGCAGAATGCAGACTCTCGGGCTGGAGTTGGGTCCAAAGGATCCATGGCCAGCTATGGGGGAGAGAGCATGGGTAGGGTTACTGGAGATTCAACAAATGCACAAGCTAGACACATGGGTAACAGCAGTACTGGGCGCTGCACAAAAGAAGCTGTGAGTGGGGAGATGAGGATCAGTGAGCAGCCTCCTCTCGACTGTGTGGAGAGGGGTCAGGTGCTACACCAGTCTTTATCTTACTCTGTGCCTCCTCCTTTGCCTGTGGGTTCAGCAACTAGTGGGGGACATCCAGGCAGCTTTCACTGTTTACAGATACATCCTAGCCATCCACATCACACCCAACACCCACACCACAGCCACCATTCCCACCATCACTCTGATTTTTTCTGCCCTCCCCCTCCTGGACCGATAACTAATTCTTCCTTACATGAAAAAGGAGTTGGAAGTGGTGGATCAAGAGAACCCAAAGCAACCAGACCCACATTTGTACCATCTGTAGGCCACCTTGGGGAGAAAGCTGGAGGCCTCTTTCAAATGGGAAATCCTGAATGCCAGGTGGTGGCTGGTGGGGGAAATAGTACCAAAGAAAAGGTCATGGAAAAAGTAGGTGGGGGTGTGGTGCATCCAGGGAACTGGCAAGGAACAGGAAAACAACAGGAGCACCAACAGCAGCAAGCTCCACCACAAAAGCAGCATCCGTACAGAAAAGCAGAAAAAGCCCCTGACTGGATGCACAACAATGATCATCATTTACAACAACAGCAGCAACAGAACCATCCTCAGCAGCATCAGACTGTGCGCTCTCATAGTGCAGACTGCATCAATGGCATGGACACAGAGGTCTTTAGATCTACTCTGACACAGGAGGCCAAAAATGGCCATCTGTTAACTCATCTTAGTAGTGTTAACACACAGTCCTTTAGGGATTGCTCACATTCTGGGTCAACTCCTAGTTCCTCACCCCTAGCTAAGACGGTGTCTCAGCAAGGGCCTGGTTCTGGAGGTGGGAGCTGCTCAATGCAGAGAGAAGGTCAAAAAGTTGCCCGTATCCGCCACCAGCAGCATGGTAGAACAGGTTCAGGTGGTCCCTCAGCAGAGCTGAGTCAGACCAATAGCAGTCAAGAGATAAAGCGGAAAATGGACATGTCTGCATACAGTTATAATAATGGACATCACCATTCACATCAGCAATCACCTGTGCCGCCATGGGCAATGCACCCCCATCATGTCCATCTGGAAGATGATCAGCACAGGGCCTATATGGAGTCTGTCAGTGGAACTGCCAGTGGTAGGCAGCAGCCCCATCAACATCAGTCAGCTAGAATCGGCCCCCCACCAGCTCCTGCACAGAACCAGCAGGAGGTTTTGGGGCCACAGGGAGAAGGTAGTGCCATGAAAAATCTTCTAAAGTATAGTAACCAGCAACAGCCTCTTCTTCTGTCCCAGAAAACCCCATTTGGAGGATTAGGAAGCCTCAAAACAGGACCCAACAGCACCAACTGCACCTTGCAAACTGGTAAAACAACCCTGCCTTCCAGGAAGGTCATAACAAATGAAAATGAACGGCATGATTGTGGAGGACGAAGCAGGGAGATGGGGGAAGTGGCTCATGGGGAGGGGGAAGTGCGGCAACCACCGGTGGGTATCGCAGTTGCTGTGGCACGGCAGAAAGAACCAACCTGCAGACCTCCTGACAACCATCCAAGCAGCTGCCAGGGGCGGGTCCACTCTGGCATGAAGGGTAAGCACAACTTTTAACCTCTTAGACACTAAATAAACAAATAGAAAATCAAGCATTCCTGCTTGTTTGTGTGTGACCTCTGGAAGACCTTTCTGCTGAAAAATAAACAACTTGCCTTTCAAGGCCTAAAGTGGAAACAGTTTTTCCTGCTGCTTGTTGAAATGCTTGGACAGGGAAAGAGAACGCATACAGAGGCTGCTGTGCAGCTGTTACTTTACAGACTGTTTTGATTATTGAAAAGACACCATCTCAGCTATCTCTGTTAGAGAAAGAGCCCTGAAATAAAATGTAAATTTTTTTAGGTCCTTCACGACCTATGTATGCCCCAGACTCTTCCAGAGAGGATGACAGGAAGAGAATGAGTGGGGAGCACCTAGGGGTTAGTGGGGGTCATCCATGCCTGGATAGAGAGCGTGAAACATTTATCAGGTAAATTATCTAAATGTTACACAAGGTCTCTTTCACACAATATACACTTTTTTAAATAACTTGCATAGTTTCTGACCTTCAACCTCTGTTCATCTACATTTTAAGGGACAACAAGGAAAGGGTAGAATTTGCAAGGATCCATCCCTCTAACAGTTGCCGCAGTGACCTCCCCTCCCATCTAATGGTGCCTGGTGGCACTTCTCTTCAATCGGGCCAGTTGGGAGACCCTGCTGCACATGCCCACTCTGCGCACCACCACTGGATGCCCCGCACAGCAAGTCCATCCCTCTGGATGACAGGTCATTCCTATGGTGTGTAATAGAAATAAATAGGTGTAGGAATTAGGAAGAGAAATTAGACATGAACTTCCATGAAAGTTTTAATTCTTCCTCTTATCATTATTGTTATTATTATTGTTATTATTATTGTTATTATTATTGCATTATGCCTTCAAAGCTATATAAGAATAAAAATGAGACAGACAGTACATTGTGTACTGTACCATATGGTGCCATGTCTATATTTGACATTGTAAATAAAAATAATGTAATTTAGCATACTGTGTATTAAAATCTTTCTCCTATATTTCTATTACTCAGGTATAAGTCACTCCAGTCTCCACCAGAATCTTCCCCCAGGCTTCTCTGCAACTATGCCTGCACCCCTTCAGCCTGTACTACCCCTGCCCCAAGACCCTTCTGCCCAGCTGGTGGTTTTACCCACTGAGCATACTGCCCATCCAGCCACACATCACTTAGGTATGCTGAAGTTTGTCTGCATTGTACAAATTTTTCTCTGTTTCGCTTTATTCCCTGTTTTTCCACGATCATTTGTCTGTTTTATTTTTGGCTACTACACTGCAGTTTTTCTGTGCTTGGTCTTGTTAATCTTGCGGCAGAGACTAATTTAGGTTTAAAGACACCTAGAGACTGACTATAGATAACTGTAATGCACACAAGAAGTTAGCTATGTACGTGAATGTGGCCAATAGGCAAAACCATTGTGCATGATTTCCTATAGGCTTCCCACCCCTATCTCCACAGGGATGGCCTGCTGCTTTGTCAGGATGCTCTTCCTGTTCCCAGGTCTATACATAGAGACTGCTTCTGTGATAGCACACATAAAGTTTCTCTAGGCCTTCTAGTCCACATGTGCCCCTTTGCTGCAAACAGGCTGTGAAATTTAATTAGCTCTTCATCCTTGACAGAGCTCGCTTCCTTCCTCTCTCTGTTGGAGTCTAAGCAAAGTCGGGAAGCGCATCCACAAAAGTCTTCCCTTGAGTAACATTAGCCAAGCCGGGTTAACATTTCAGAACAAGGTCCATGGTGCATCAGGGAGGGTGGGGATTGGGGGTGGAGGTCCTGAGCTGGAAGGGTTAGCCTGAATGTGTAAGATTTTATAAGAGCTGTGTGAAATATGGGAAAGGAAGATCAACAACAGGCCTTGAGAGCTATAAAGTTTGTCTAAGTAAGCCATGCTCAGCTGTTGCTGACCCGCAGCATGCACACTAGCTAAGTTTCTCAGTCCTCAGCAGAACAGCAGAACTGCTCTAGCAGCAGTATAAACATGGGAACTGGGAGATTTCTTGCATTATACGCCTCCATAAAGACCCACCATGTATCTTGGTGAAAGGATATTTTTAAGGAACACACCTATTTTCTTATCCAAGACTAGCCAAGTTAATGCTAAATCTCAGGCTGGTCTGAAGTAAATGTCTCCATGCTGCGCATCATCATCATCAATCATCAGCACTATTATCATCACAAAATAACATGTTTCTCAAAGATTCTAAAAACAGATTTGGAGCAAGGCATATTATATATATGTGTCAGCATGTATGTGCGAGAGAATGTGGGAGTATTCTGTTTGGTTTAACAGTCTTGCTGCAGTGCCCTTAATGTAGGCTGTGGTACAATAAGAGAGCACTGTATTTGTGTTTGTGTCTCTGTGAGCAGGTACTTGTATAAGCGAATTTGACATTGTTGATTGATTTCTGTATATACCAAAATAAAATTATTGCTAAAAATTTTACTCCCCCTTTCTTTTGTGTCTATTAGATGTGATGGAGCAGCCAGGTCTGTGGCCCCCAGTGTACAGGGCCCGGGGGCCTCCCTCCCACATGCAGCATCCTGCTGTGTACTCTCGCTCCCAGTTTCTACGGCAACAAGAACTGTATGCACTCCAGCAACATCAGCAGCTGCAGCATCAGCAACATCCTGGCCATCAGCAGCCGCCTCAACCACCACAGCAACACAGAGGAGCACACAGTATAGAGCCTCAGCACAGAAATCCTCATAACCAGGCATGTTTTTACAGGTTTACCATGTAATGATAGAAATGCGTAGCAAATGGGCAAAAATGAAAAGTATTAACTTTTTTTTTTCACAAACATTTCTGCCGCATCATTTAATGGAAAATGGACACTCTTCATAAAAAAAAATATGCTAATACAACATAGGATAAGTTCATCATCATTCGCTGCAAATTGTGGATAGGGTACCATGAGATGAACGTTTCAAAAATGCACAATGCACAATTTTAATGTATTTCCCAATAGAAAGAATATTAAACTAGCTACTATTGTATTGCACTTGAAATCTGAAGAAAGCTGTGTCCGATTCAGCTATGCAGCACTGTTCTTTTGATACTGCTTTCACTAGCTGCCATCAGCTTAATTTGCAACTGTTTATTTAAGATGCAGAAGAAACCTGAGGACCATGGAGCATGTGGCATGGAGCTGCAGGACATTCTGTCTGAGCCCAGGAACCCCAAAGCCACCAAGTCTTATACCTATGGTTCTTCAAATCGGGCTTCATCACCTCCCAGGGCCTCTACTGCACACATGTCACCCTGCTGTCAGTCGCCATGTATGCATCCTCATCCGAAAAGCACACCCTCCACCCCCTGCCCTGTCCCGAGTCCTGCCGCTACTGTCCCCTGCTCCCCTGCTATCAGTCCTGCCCCATCACAATTACCCAATATTGCAGAATCTCAGGACAAGAGAGCAAAGGGGCAACCGCCACAAGACTACCCCCAGTCTATGGAACCAGGTAAGGCTCAAGTCTCAATTTCGTATTGTTTCATGCAGGTATACAACTTGAGACTATTAAACTTGACAAGTGAAGCTGACAGGATCTGGCTTCAGAACCTTTTTTGTGTGCATCTGTTGGGCCTGACTAGACGAGAGGTTGTGCTGACAGGTAGTTTTGCCTGACTTGATGTCAGCCTTAGAGACCTTTTGGAATTTGTATTGTTGAATTTTAAAGAAAACACGTCAAACCAGTCTTTGTACGCCCACCTTCATGTCTTTTCTTCTGAAGCATAAGTGACTCCAGTCGTTCACTCTACAAATCAAGAACACCATATGCAGATCGTTATCCACACTGAGCTACTCAACACTCATGCAGGAACAATCTGGCTGCTTTTAGAATCTGTGGCTCTGTGTGGGTGGCTGCATTGGCAAGCGCACGATTGATGCAAGCTGCGGAAAATGGCCGGCAGCTCGTCTTCCAAGTCTTGCCACCTTAGTAATGATGAGAATCACTTTGTGCAGAGACCCTACTTCAACTAACCCCCTCTTTGTCCACAACTTTTTCATTATCATTAACACCTCACTAAGTGCTTTAATGTGTCAGATGATATTAACGTGCCAGAGCATTTGAGGAAATGCAGCACGGCTCTACTTCAGAGCTTCTACCCAGCAGTTCTGCAGATGCCTAGTGTGGTAATGATCAGCTCAGCAAATTTAAGCAGATGTCTTCCTTCCCTGGCTTCTCTCACAGCATTCAGCATGTATGATAAGCAGTGTACTCTGTTTAGAGTGATGAATTGTTGCATTTTTATTTTTTTTTCCCCACAGATCTTCCACCTGAGTACACCTATCCTGCAATCGCCATGGGATACAGAGGGGGGCCTTCCCCACAGGATGTACAACTAGCTGAGCCAGCTGAGCTGGAAGCCATTCCAGTTGAGCCTGTTGAGCATGCTCCAGGCCCTATGTCCAGTATTGGGGAGGGGCCTGAGTGCCATGCAATAGTAAGGCCCATTAACGAGTCCCAGTTGCCAGTGGAGCAGAAGAATGAGGAAGATCTGGCACAAGAACAGGTACGAGGTGCACTGGAGCAGAGTGCAGATCCGGATCCAGTGGACTGCTGTGTGCCTGTGGAGCATGAACAAGCACAGGAAGAAGCCACGATGCTCATTTGCCACCCTGAAGAGGTGTCGGCCTGTGAAGCAGCACCTTGTCCTGGTGGCTGGTTAGTAGAGGAACCAATACATAAGGACTCTACCATAATTTGTCAGGCGGAAGGTGGCCTTCTTGAACAGGACAGTATTGTTTCGGAGCTGAAACCCCCGACAGCACCAGCTTTAGAGCATCCATGTGGTTCAGTTAATCCAGTTGACCTCCAAGCCAGCACAGCCCCTGAGGTAGTGGCAGACGAAAACAAAAAAGAAGCTCAGGAGCAAGACTGTTTGCAGATCCTTTCTTCTCCTTCATCTCCTATCAGTGCCACTCCCTTCCCACAGCCAATTGTGCCAAGTTACTGGAGCCTGGAGCTCCTGATTGCTGCTGCCTTCTGCGGAGACTGTCCTCCCCCCTCCCCACCTGCTTCCACTACTTCTCAGGGCTGTTCTGGCCCCTTCTATGCCAGTACATATGGCATGGAGCTCCTTAGTGAGTTGGCTGATCTGAAACGCCAACAGGAACACCACAGTGCAGACAAAAGTGAAGGTGAGCTCTAGCAAGCAAAAAGTCGAGCTACAAAACAAGCTAGTAAAGTACCTTACTAAAAGTCCAAAAATAAACCACCTTAGGAAACGAGAAACAAGAGGGTTGTTTAGGGGGCAGGGTTACATTTCTTGTTCTTAAGGGCTTAAAGTCCCAGGAGAGAGCTGAAACAGGCTGGGTTACTGCTGCTACCTTTTGTCACGAGGAAAAAACTTCTATGCCTTTTGTTTCACAAAAACACTTTTCACAAAATAAAGCCAATCTGTTTTTTTGTTTCTCATTTCTGACATTGCTTAAACCTGCTAACATTGTTAAGGCAAATCAGCCAATTAGCAAATTGGTCTAAAATGCTTTAAAGCTATTGAAATACTTATTTAATCACTTGATTTAGATACAGACATATGCATAATACTCCTACTCTTGCAAATCAAACTTTAAATGAAACCATCTGCTGCTTCATTAAACAATAAAATGAACCCAGCTCCTGACTCACATAGCAAACCCCATTGTTTGGAGCTTTAGGACCCCAGTTTCCTTAGAACTTAATAGTAATCCTTTTCCTTTCCTGACACAGGACAAGAACAGCCAATATTTGACCTCCAGAGTCTCGCTACATTGGCAGTGGCTCGAGCCCTGGAGTTTGACTCCAAGGCAAACAGTATGACAGATCCTGAGAAGCATTGTCCAGCTAAAAGGATCCTCAACCTGCGGCGGAAATGCAATTGGACTCCTCGTCATGAGCCCGTAATTAACATTGTGCTTATACCTGTTAATTCATGTTTGTGCACTTTATTTAGCATTGATGCTTTATTTAGTTTTGTGCTCTTTGCTTAGCATTGATGTACTGCTGCTCTCTAGGTGTGTCCTGTGAAGGGTGCTATGGATGTTATAGACAGTCAGGAACTGGCGATGCGTGTGAGGCTGGCAGATTTGCAACGGCGCTATAAGGAGAAGCAGAAGGAGTTAGTCAAGCTGCAGAGGAAGCACGACCACCAGTAAGGATTCGCAGTCCAGCAAATTCTCTTAAAGGAATTTACAGTCACATAACCAAGCAGTGTTCACATAAAATCCAGCCTGAATAAAATGCTTGACCACACATCGCCTTTGTGTTTTTCAACAGGAAAGAGGAAACTCCTCGAAGTCCTGCACGTCGGGGCCCTGGCCGACCAAGAAAGCGGAAGTCAACAGGTCTAGGGCCCGTGGCTCCCCCTGAGCCACAAAAGAAAGTCAGGTAAGCAATCTCACATCCTACGTCCATAGCATATGTCATACTATAAACAGGAAACAGAGGAGATCATCTGACCTTTTTGAGGAAGTCCATTTGAGTTTTATGATAGCCTGTAAAGACGTTTCACATCGTCCTGGGTGTTGTGGGGGTTCTAAGTAAATAAGTAAGGTTTCTGTCATTTTTTTTTTTTACCGATTAACTTTTTTTTTTTAAATCATAATAAGATTATAATAGGACACTGGCTTTCAAAATCAAGCAATGTGGTAGAACCCTGATCCTTACCATATTACAATCACCTGGTTTCTGTTTACAGTGCATGTTCTTTATCTGATGCAGATATTTCTAAATTCTTATATAGGTAGTAATGTGTGGATAGACTCTTGTTGTATATTTTTTTATACCTGTGAACTGGAGATCATAAAAAACCATAGTGGCCATAGTGGAACCTTGTTTTTAGACATCCGCTCTGTCTGTGGCTTATTGGCTTACTAGTCGTTCTGTCTCTGTCTCTCTCTCTCTCTCTCTCTCTCTCATTCTGTCTCTAGCTCTTGGTCTTTCTTGCTTTTTTCTCTCTGGACCTCTGGGCAGTCTTCCATTGTGTTCCCTGCTGTCCTGCTGCTGTGTCACCTCCGTTCTGTTTCCGCACTTGTAGTCATGTCCCCACGCTGGCCGCGACATGATGCTGCATGACAGTGGCACTCAGATGCATGGGCAGCTAGCCAGAATCCCTTTAGCACATGCTAGGAAAGTGTGTGTGTGTATGTGTGTATGTGTGTGTGTGTATGTGTGTGTGTATGTGTGTGTGTATGTGTGTGTGTATGTGTGTGTGTGTATGTGTGTGTGTGTGTATGTGTGTGTGTGTATGTGTGTGTGTGTATGTGTGTGTGTATGTGTGTGTGTGTGTGTGTGTGTGTGTATATGTGTGTGTATATGTGTGTGTATATGTGTGTGTATGTATGTGTGTATGTATGTGTTTGAAAGAGACAGAGAGAGAGAGAGAGAGAGAGAGAAGAATGAGTTCAACTCCCTGATAATCAGTTCTGTTTAATTAGATGCTGGGAGAGCTCCCAATAGGGAGGGGCTCTGTCACATCATGTTTGTCATCGCGTGGTGCAGCAGAACTTGCCTCATGGGGAAAACACACACCATTGCAGCTTCGGTCCCTAGCTTGTCAATCATGCTGCCCCAGGGCCCAGTATCACATACGCAACCACGCATGGACACATGCACAGACGTTTAGCACAAATACAAATGGACACGCAGACAGTGCGCTGCAAAAAACACACTTGCTCTAATTCTGTTATGTAAGAAGCAGGACATGGGGGAGAAAAATGTCAATGAGGTTTCCCTCTTTTGCACCAAGGGCTCCGCTTGCGCTTCACATTAAGCTCCCAGTAACAAATGGCACAGCCAAGGGAGGAGGGAGGTTAATCTCTTTGTTTGAGTGCAGCCTGCCACACGTTTCTGTGCTTCTTTGGGCATGTTGCCAGGGAAATGCAAGGGCATTCTCTCTCTGTAAGACAGAAGTGCCATGGCGCTGATATGGAAATGCAGCCCAGATGCTGTAATGCTCCGAGGCAGAATAGTACAATTGTCACATTTATTCACCCAGTGTGCAAATGTTGTGTTATTAAAACCTGTGGCATTGATTAAATGACAGGACCGTGGGGGTGGTGCTGCTGACAGAGGAGTCGGGAAGAGGAGGCGGGGATTTGATGAAGAAGAAGAGGCTGTCCAATCGGAGCTTTGGCCGCCTTGGAGCTGTTCAGGTTACTGTCCCTTCCTCAGTGGCTTCATCATGTCATTTATCCATTACTGATCTTTATTCCTGCATGCCTGCATGCATTAAGTGTGTATGGCTCACTTAACATTATGTACCTGCATATATATATATATTTTTTATCTTTCAGGTGAAGATGCAATCCACTCAGAAGACCAGCCTCCATGAGCACCATATGGCACAGCTGAAGTCCAAACCCGCTGTCAGTAGAACCATGCAGGACAGTGAAACCTTGGGGTCTGTTCACTTGTACACTTCTCAGCGTAGCCCGAAAGCGGATTCCAGACACTCTAACATGGCAGCCAACGAGTCTGAAGGCCAAAGTGACACAGGTCAAACACAGTCACTGTCGAAATGCTGCTCATACGTGTGAATTTGGTGATAGTTGCCATATTTCTCACTCTGGCGTTGTGTACAGGCAGTGGAGACAGCGGCACTCAGGAGAGCTGGAAGGGCCTGAGGAATAGTAAGAAGAAGAGCGAGGTGGCTTTAAATCGAGCATCAGCCAGTGTGCAGCAGTCCCGAGCCAGAGGACAGGATGCGACAGAGGACGGGGAAACGTTTGCAGAGGATACAGAGTCCTCAGAGCAAGGTGAGTCTGACCTATTTAAACATCAGTCTCTGATTTAAAAAACAACAACACGGGATTATCCTTTTTACACAAGCTGGTATGAACAATTGTATGTTTTGATTATCTGACGTAATCTGGTATTGATATAATCTGATTATTTTATATAAATCGGCACAGACATTGAAGCATTATGATCTGAAATGTGAAAACCAAGTATCAGTACTGTACTGTGCAGGCATTTAAGAAAATCTGAGTTAGTGTGCCCCCGGTGGTCATGTGGGGAGATGTTAATTTGTTAATGCTGACAAGTGAAAGACAAGAGTGTGTGAGATTGTATGCGCAGAGGTGAGTGAGAGGGTGTTGATGAATGGCTTGTAAATGACAAGAGTGTCTGGGGGTGTGCGGACACCTGACACCTCTCACTCCAGCCTCTCGCTGGCAGACACGCAGCTACAGCTGCAGCCTGCTGTCTCATACGACAGCTCAGCAGCTGACTGAGCATTAACACCTACTGCTACACGCACACACACATCAACACACTTACAAACACACACACGCACCCATACAGATACCGCACAGACTACACATAATTAATGCGGAGAGGTTGATGACTCCTGTGTCAAAAAATGTCTGACGCTCTGTGAAACTACAGTCTCATTGTGACTCACCTTCTGCTGCTATGGATCCCATATGGATGCACTAAAAATTGACACTTCGTGGAAACTTTTTTTGTGAAATATTTCGTTGCTTAAACGGATCTCAACTGGTTAGTGTAGATTTGTACATTCGAAGAACTCCTGCTGTGATCATAAAGACCTAGTCCTACAGTATGCTCATCGCTGGATACTTATTCACTGTCGCACCTGGCTACCTTATAAAGGATGCAGATTTCCGCAGTGCTGCTTTGTGACAGGATCTAATATCACATTTGCCATAGAAATGAAATTGGACTGCATATGTCTAGATCGAGTTTGGAGTCATGTGAAAAATATGATGTATATTTGTATCATGTTGTAGTAAAGCTGCTTGCAAAATCATGCTTTCATTGCTGCTTATTCTACAGAAGAGGAGGAAGCAGAGAGCAGTTACAACAACGATGCATGCCATATCATCAAAATCCCACCCTCCAAGGAGCTCCCATCTAGCTCCATCCTAAAAGACCCCTCCCCTTCCTCTGTTGTAAAACTCGAGGTCAATCAGAAGGCGAAGAATAAAAGAGAACGGCAGGAGCTGTACGGTGAGTCCAAAACCCCAAAAACTTAGTTTACTCATTCTTTGTATTTTGCGTTCCTCTAATTAATGAGCTCCTGCAGGTTCCCAGCTACGGTCAAATACAGAGGGCGAGGTGAAAATAAAAAAGAAAAGGCCGCACTGCCGGTCAGCACCGAACAACGCAGCTAAGACCTTGGGCGTGAGGAGGAGACCAGGTCGTCCCAGACTGCAGGAAAAGCTGTGGGCTGGTCACTATCGTAAACCTGCAGGCCTCTTGTCTTTCTCCACCACCAGCGAGAGGCTGAGGAGAGCCACGCGGAAGAGCTCCATGCTCCGTGGAGTCCTTGGCAAGGTGAGACCAGAACAGAAAGTTCATTCGTGATGAAGTTACATATCAATGAGCCACTCTTTACAACATCAGTAACAGCGAATCCAAGCAGAGCCCAAGAGGTTCCAAGTAGAGTCCTTGTAGAAAACCAGAACCTGAAATAATACTCCAGTGCAGAGTAACATTATTGTTCTTTTCAAATGCATGAGTTCTGCAGGTTAGTATTATTCTGTCAATATACTAGTGACAAAATGTACATGAAATAAGAAGCTTTTCTTCTCTAAAGCATGTTTTAAACATTGAGTCATTTTACTGGCTGGTGATACTATGTTTCTTCAAACTGTCTCTATTGTGAATCAAAGGCGTGCACAAGCTTTTATAGAGCTAACATCTGCTCTTGGACATTAAACAGGTTTTCCATCACTATGAGCAAACAGTGATGCTATCTATATCTGTTTATTGTTTCACATATCTGTATTAATATTCTAATTCTAGTGGGAGTGGCCCTAGTGGGAAAGTGCTTTCCTTTTAGAGATACACTATGAAACCCATCACTGTGCCCCTGGAAACACTGGAAAACCTAGGAATAACCTGTAACTTTGGATAAATGGGTTGCGTAACTTTGGCGACTGTCTTTTTTTTTCATCACTTTCTCTAATTCTGCAGACGAAAAGTTGTTGGTCAGCTGTGGTCCAGTCTGCTCAGAATGATGACAACTGTAAACGGAGGACCAGGTTTAGACAGGTACACACAAGATAACATATTCCTAAATCCAAATGCTTCTCCCAGTGAAACAAGATTTCTCTTTATTTATTGTGGTAAACGTGCTGCCTTTTTTCAGCAGTAGTGACTTGTTATTACTAAAACCCAGGACGGCTCGTGTGCACAATAAAAACTGACATAATTATGATGCATTGATTTCAAAGATGTGAATTTGACATTGTCTGTTCCCCCTTATTTTGTGGTTCACTGTATTTGTGTGTGTGTGTGTGGTTTTCTTTCTTTTTTTTTCTCTGGTCCGTGTGGTGTAGTCTAAAGGGCGCGCAGTCAGTCGTCTACTGGAGAGCTTCGCAGCAGACGACGGTTTCCAGCTGGGTGGAGACAGCAGCTTCTCCGATGAGGATGAGGAGAACTCTTCGTCAAGTACCAGAAGTTCTCCAGGTAACTTTCACCCTGCAAAAAAAAAAAAAATCTGTTAAACTCTTAAAAGACTGCCGTATTTCCATCGATTAAACATATGTATGAGATTTGCTCAGGGCGTAGACACCAGGTGTCGGTACACACCTACAACATGGCGAGAAATCCCTCACAAAACAAAGAACTACATTTACAAATAGCTGCCTTATTGTATTTTTCCACCATCTGTATACTGACAAATTCCTCCACCTGTGCTGGGATTGGGCGTTTTACTCAAAAGCAGCCTTCTTGGACAGTTGAAGACTGTGAAATTTCAACGTTTTCTTTTTCTTTTTTTTCCTTTTCTGTATTTGGAGATTGTAACAGTAGAACCATATCCTTGGTACCAATAGATTGAATACACAATATCCAGAATGTACAGTGTTTTTAATAGAAATTGCTGTTTGATAGTGTGTTCTGCATCTTCTGCCCTCAGCTCCTCCAAACTGTCTACTGACTAAAGACCTGCTGACTGAAGGCCTCAAAATTCTCATCAGTAAAGAAGACGAGCTCCTGTACGCCGCCCGCGTGAGAACTCTCGATCTGACGGACATGTAAGCACGATGCAAACACTCTGTGTCTGTGGAACACTTTATTGTCCAACACTAGAACTTAATGTCAGCCCTCATGTATGAATATGTACATGCTCTGTATCGAGATATTTCCGAATCTGGTTTAAAAATAATGGGGGGAGAGGGGCCAGCGTGCAGCGGAGGGTCAGTCACAGAAAGCGAGTGAGAGAAGTGGAGCCGGACACGGGAAGTCAAGCATTACACACACAGCTGAAAATAACTCGGTTGTACTCTCTGCTCCTCCCTCTCTCTGTTTCTCTCAGCTACAGCATTGTTATCGATGGAGAGAGAGGAAACCGCCCTAGAATCTACTCCCTGGAGCAGCTCTTGCAGGAAGCAGTGAGTTCTTGTTCAAATTGCAGCACAAGCCTGTCTGTTCTCTGGGCTTCAGCCTCTCAGGACTATCCTCTTACACACATATACACATGTGCTCACACCCTTTTCCTCCAGAGCTACCATTTAAATCCCCCCCCCCCCCACACTACTTTCACCACATCCTACTTAATATCCCCTTCCATCAAAGCCCCACACTCAGCCATATCCTCTTCCACAAAGGTCTCTCATCAGAAACCATTTCTCTTGTGTCGCCCACTTCACCCAACACCAGATCCCAGGAAAAGCCCTCTCTCAGCTCACACCTCCTCATTAAATGTAATATCCATTAGCCTAATGAGCACCTTCCTTCTCCTCTTCCTGTAATGACCATTATGAAACTGCTCCAGTTCAGTCTCTTTAGAGCCTCTTCCTCGTCATAAAACATGCCGCCCTTCCATTAGAGCCGCATCCCTAAGAACCAGCACTTTCAGCCCACAGCTCACAGCTTAGCTATACTGTATTTGAGGAGCCCCACCCTTTTAAACCACCCCTGTCTCTTACTCCTCATCAGTATACCTAGCAACTTCCTGTTCCTATTCCTGTTCCAATAAGCATGTTAGCATTTCACTTAGCTCCCTCTGGCTTGAGGTGTTAGATAGAGGAATGCGTCGAGTTCTTCTTCTTTGTATTTTAAGAGCTGAACTTATGAGGTTATGCTAACATTGCTGTTTATCTAAGCCATCAATGAAATGGCCTCTAATGATACACTGTAAACCGCAGCGTGTTCTTGGCTAGCGTTCATTTTCCCCTCCCACTTTGCGTCTCCTTGTTCCTCCGGGGGTGGGGGTGGGGATGGGGACTTTTTGCTGACTATTGTTTTGAATAGTTAACGAGTTCTGGTCACATGTCATTGGCAAACGTTGTCGTAATCTCAGTACAATGGAAATTCATTTCTGAACTGCGAAGAAAGTGTCAACAGCTAGACCTGACACGACTATTCGGAATGATTATGTAAACAGTTACATCATTCTGTTACTTTCTGTTTACTTACATATCTAATTCATGTAACCTTGAAAGTGCTTGTTCCCTTAAAAAAACTATTTGGGTTTATGGCTGCCCCTACCAACAACACTTCAGAGGCATGACAAGACATGTTTAATTGTCTCTGATAGTCCGATTAATTCTCTCTTACACCCATCTATAAAAAAACATTCAAATGACATGCACAACCTTTATTTATTTATTTTATTATTATTATTATTATTATTTTCATTTTTTTCATACTCTTAAGGGAAAAAAAATACCCCTTCATATATTTCTTTCATAAACTTCTACTTTTGGTTGGTTGAATCTAGTGCAGCTCCCACACACAAACACACTCCATGCACACATGCCGTGCACACACACACACTCGCAGTCACTCATACAGTTGTTGTGCAGCTGCTCCACTGAGTAAACAGCAGTCTCCCAGCAGCTGGATCTAATTACACATACACTTCTGCTTTCCCTACCCTTCCATGACTCCAGTAGATTTTTACCTTTGACTTAACCTATTGCCTCCCACACACACACACTCACACGCGCGTGCGCGCACACGCACACGTGCTCACACATGAATAGTGAGGGGAAAAACTCAATCCTTCTCACCAGTCACAATCCAGCTTCACACCTCATCAGTGAAAAAATACCTGTAACCGTGGCAACCCTAATTTAAAGCAACTTGAAAAAGGGCCTTGGCAAATGGTAGATGCTGAGCCCTGTCTGCATTGTGGAAAAGGAGAAATGCTGGCAACCTGCAATCACAGCTCTCCCATTCACAGACTCTTTAGTATTACTCAGCAAGTTGGGGTTTACCACATCACAGCATCCGCTGCTTTCAGGCCTTGCTGGCATGCTGGCATGAGATAAGTGCTGCTTTCAGCACTGCCACAGTGACTGGTGTGTGTGTGCTTGTGTGTTCTTTGTGTGTGTGTGTTTGTGTGTGTGTGTGTGTGTGTGTGTGTGTGTGTGTGTGTGTGTGTGTGTGTGTGTGTGTGTAAGTGCTTGTACTTGTTTGTAGCTGTCTGTTTTGCTATCTGACTTTTTCTCTAAGTCCAAACACGTCTTTGTCTTGGACTGGCACTGACTAACAGCGGTGTGTTTTTGTCCGCGTACCAGGTTTTGGATGTGCGTCCTGAAACAGAGGCAGTGCTGACCGAAGGAACAAGAGTGTGTGCATACTGGAGTGAGCGCTCTCGATGTCTTTACCCAGGCTATGTGCGCAGGGGTGAGGAACCTGAAATGTCTCTTATCTGAGGGCATTATTATGGGACCATGTTTTGATTGTTGTATGCTTGTGCACATGCTTTTAATATTGTAGATTCTTTCAATTTAAGGAGTTTTGCGTTTTCATGTTCTAATAGGTGGCTCCAATGATGAATGTAAGCCAGGTGGAGTGATGGTAGAGTTTGATGATGGGGACAAAGGATGGATCTCTCTCCGCAACATTCGTCTCCTTCCACCTGGATATCAGATTCACTGTGAGTCCCTTATAAGCCTCATGTGCAGTAGGCAAACCATTCATTAAAAATGCTAACATGACATTACATTATTTAATTAAATACTTCATGAAAAGTTGTAATTGTCTTCCCCAACTCTGGTAGATGCTGAGTCCAGTCCAACTCCGGTCTCCGGTGGTCGATCAGACAAAATAGTTTCATGTCAAGAGGAAAGAAGCTCACAGATTGACAGATCTTCTGAGAAAGCAAGTAGCACAGAGGAAGTTAAAAACAAGGAAAAGACGATGAGAAAACCAGGTATAGTTTTACCGCAGAAGCATGCGTATCCAATATATATATTTTATGATAAAACATACTCATATATACAGTAAAGCCCTAGGTTGAAATATTTAATGATTATTTTTCAGGGAGACCTAAAGGTTCGGGACTGAAGAGGTTTATCTCAGATAGTGTCTCCAAAACCTCAACTCCACCAACCTGGCCATCAATAGCTCAGCCTAGAAAGAGAGCGCCAGTCAATTTGTTTCAACTTAATGGTACAACGACCAAAAAGACCCTGAAGAACAGAGAGGCAGTGTTTCCTCATGCTTCCGTCTCTGTGACATCAGCTAAATGCATCTTCAATAGCAGATCCTTTGAGGTGGACTCATTTAGTAGTATTGCTAATGGCTACTCATCTTTTTGCAGCCAGACTCCTGGCATGCCTGTAGAGGGCAGGAACAGCCCCTACGGGCAGTGCAGAAAGTCTGACCAATCGGAAGTGCCTCGGGGAAGGAAAAATGAATTCCTGATCAAACTCGATCATGAGGGAGTAATGAATCCCAAGAACAAGAGCAGCAAAGCTTTGCTAATGCTAGGTGGGGCTGGGTTTGGTTCTAAAGGTATAGGTGCTCCACCCAAGCCTGAAGCATATTCTCACCCCGTTATGTTGGTAAAGGACAAAAGGAAAGGAGACAGTTCTCGGGCAGAGCTCCTTCCAGTCCAGAGAAAGCCATCCCCATCTCTGGTAATGGGCAAGCATGGAGACATGGGCCTTAGTTGCCACAGGGACTGCCACAGTTCTTATTCTGACATGGATGAGGAAGATGAAGAAGAAGAGGAAAGGAGGAGAACCAGTCAATCAGTTCTGGTTCCAGCCTCTGGTAACATGAGAATGGCTGGTCGTTTCCTATCTCAACTCTCTGTTTCCTCATCTTCATCAGGATCATCTAGCTCTTCTAGCTCAGGCTCTATTTCGAGCTCCAGCATCTGCTCCTCTGACAATGACTCCTCTTACAGCTCTGAGGATGATGAGAACTCCACACTACTCCTACAGAGCTGCCTAACCCCCCACCACTCCCTACTTCATACCCATAAAGCCCCTACTGGACCCCCACAACACTCATTTGTGGCCAAAGCTATGGCCGTCTCCAGTGCCAAAGGTGGGAATGTTGACAGTGTTGCCCGCAAGCCTCTGAAGAGGAAAGACTGCCTCAGTTCTACTTCCAAACCTTCTAAAGACCTGGTCAAGAGGCAAAAAGTGATGGCCGACCATAGCAGACCTAAGGTATCTTCCTGCATGCCAGCAAGGCAACTGTGGAGATGGACTGGGAATCCCACCCAGGTAAGCCTTTAATCGCTAAAACATATCTTACGTCTGGATTATGTCTGACCGTCAGTTACATTCAGTTATATCTCTTATCGCATTATCAACATTTATGTCATGTTATGTCACAAATAATATTTCTTGTTCTTAAGAGACGTGGGCTAAAAGGGAAAGCTCGTAAGCTCTATTACAAGTCCATAGTCCGTGGCAGGGACACAGTGCAAGTAGGAGACTGTGCAGTGTTTCTGTCGGCTGGCCGTCCTCACCTACCTTACGTCGGCCGCATTGAGAGCTTCTGGGAGTCATGGACCAGCAACATGGTAGTGAAGGTCAAGTGGTTCTACCATCCTGAAGAAACCAATCTTGGCAAGAGACATCATGACGGCAAGGTTAGCATGATAAAGTACATACATCTAACCTGACAGAAAGAAAAGTAGCTTAGTTGTTTTTATAATGTATAGATATGACGTTTGCAGATTTTCTGGTTATAAACATTTCTTTCTTTCTTCCCCTCAGCATGCCCTCTATCAATCATGCCACGAGGATGAGAACGACGTGCAGACAATCTCTCATAAGTGCCAGGTTGTGAGCCGTAAGGAATATGAGCGTCTGAACCGCAACAAGAAGCCTGGAAGCAACCTTCAGGACCTTTACTACCTGGCTGGCACCTATGACCCCACCACTGGCCAGCTGCTTACCGCAGATGGAGTGTCTATCCTCTGTTAGCTTTGGTCTGAGGGTAATGACAATCTAGCATTTTCCTAAGTAGGGATTTGACAAGATACTAACCGAGATCGGGTATTGCAAGAATCACAGCTGTAATTATCTTGAGTTCAAGAGGAATTGAGTTGTGGTGAAATGCATGGCTACAAAGACCAGCCCCCAAAATCTCAGCCTCACAACCTGTGCTTGGTCTCCCAAAGACGAACTGCCGCCACAGGTACTTTGCCTTGTGGTCCGGCTTCTCTGTATAGTACATCCATGTATAATCTCACATCTTACAATTTAACGTCAAAAAAACGACATTGTATTTAAAGTCACCAAAGCAGAACCCTTTTTCGGTTTTGAAAGATGGCTGTCTTGTGAGAATTCTACAACGTAGAAAAAAAGAAAGAAAAAAAAAACAGTCAAGAGTGGTGTGCTTTCTCCCACACCATGTGATGATTCCAGGGATATTTAAGAAAATAATATTTAGATTTAGTATATTAAGTTTATGTATGTGTATATTTAAGGAGCTATTTACTATCAAGCCATACACTTAAGTACCTCTAACCTGTCTTCTTATTCAGGTGTATAGTGTACAGGTGCATGTGTGATCTGTTTTTCATTATTATTTTTGTCATTTGTTGTATATACAAAGGTATTTTATATGGTTGATGTACTGTACATATGAGGTTTATTGTCCGATGCTTGGATTGATTTATTTTTCTATGAGAAGAGATGAACAGAAGATGTATGCATTGCACTGCACATTGCCTGCTGAGACAGAAAGAGAAGATGTTATGGATTTCAGTCATTGTTATGGCTGCACTTTGGGCATTTATTGTTATTTTTCTGTTTTGTTTTGTCTGCTCCTTTATTTCCATCTCCATTATGCTGTTTACCCAAAAAAGGAAATGAAATGAAAAAAAAAAAAAACATTAATTGATATTTAAATGAGAAAAAAAACATCTCTAAGAGGTTTATCCCAAAAACAAAAAAAAGATCAGAAGAAAATAAGTGGAGAAAATACAAGTGCTACAAATACGTACATAAGATGCAGGTATAAAATACCAGAGCGGTCTTGAAATTGCTAAATATATCCCTTGGTGTTGGACATCCTTCTGCTATCAATGTATTTCTTAATATGTTGCCTGTTTTGCTTTACTGACATTTCATACCATTTTTCCAACTTTCTACTCATCAGCGATGGTGGTAGCATATTGAGGCAGACTGTTCTACCAAGGCCAAGGCATTGGAACAAAGAAATGGCATTGTGCCATCCATAACAAGAGCTCTTAGAGAAGCCGTTGAGTCGTTTGTCTTTAGAGACAATCATGTTCATAAAAGAGAGCAAGCGTGGACTGTTTGACAGGCTCACACAATCACAAGATATTTTATTAGATTTTTTTTGTGTGTGTGTGTGTGTGTGTGTATGTGTGTGTGTGTATGTGTGTGTGTGTATGTGTGTGTGTGTGTGTGTGTGTGTGTGTGTGTGTGTGTGTGTGTGTGTGTGTGTGTGTGTGTGTGTGTGTGTGTGTGTGTGCCAAAAACATCTTGTTTTTATTATGCAACCTTCACTGTATTCTCTAAGTATTGATTATTATTATTTTTTTTTTTTATTATTACCTATTTATTGTCAGTGTTGCTGTTTCATCAGAAAAACCAAACAAACAAAAAAAATGTGACGGCGCTTATTTAGTTTATGTTGAACATAGTCTCTTTAAATCAAAGTGCAATGGTCTGGCAAAGAGGACTTATACAGAGAGAACACTGGACTAGTTTGCTGGTTTGTGCCTTGAATTATAGTTAGACCCTTACCTTTTGGCCCCCATTAGCAACTTTTGCAGGGGAAGTGACGTCATTCAATGACCTCTCCCTGACCGTTTATTCTTATCCTCAGTGCTTTTAAGAACAGACACCAAAATTGCATTTGTCACAATACTCGGCCTATTTGTTAGCCTCTCGCCAATGACTTGAAAGTAAAAAAGGACATTCGATGATGGATCGTTTCTCTGCACAATGTCCAGTCTTGATTTAATGGGCCCGTAAGGTTACACATTACATAAATAATTTAAAACTTGACTTGACTAGGCTATTTATTAACTCTCTGCGTGGGTCATTCTAATTGTATTATAAATGTTTGCCTTTGTTTTACTGTCTTGATAAAGGAGGGCACTGGACTGAGTAATTTGAATGTACGTAGTAGAAGTTAAGCACGGATGTCTTCTGAAGACCTGACTGAGTGGCACAAAAATTCTAATCTTTTATTATGAAGGCCAATATGTATTAGTTTCATTGTCCTGCTTAAAATAGCAAAAAAAAAAAAAAAAAAGGATTACTGTTCCATAGTCATAGGGATCAATTTCTCTTTGCAGAAGGATAGATAGTAGAGATTTTTAGATTTTTAGTCTTGTCTAAGAAAGTGATCACCTATCATAATTTAAGAAAAGGTCATTTGCCCATTGATAAAAGTGCAATACTACTTTGACTCAACATTTGAATCATGGTCAGCAATTGTGGCGCTTCTAAGAAAGGCTAATGGGTAATATGAAATGATCAGGAGGACGCAGGAACGTCTTTCCTATGAAACCGTTTTCTTTCCATTTCTACTTTGATTTGTACATGGTAAAATGTGTACTTAATATTCTGCCTGTCACCGAATTTTTATGTTTTAACATTGATGAAAGCGAAATTAAGAATATTCTTTATTGTTGTTCGTTTTGTCAGTTTTATTTCTCTGTGCTGAAAACTGTTGTAAAGATTGTAAATGTGTAAAGTAAAGTCTGGTTTGGGGAGTAAACATTTTACAGAAAAAAAAAAAACACTTTATGAGTATCAAGCTGTAAATGTGTTTTAGTATTAAGATTTTTTTATAGAGGGACTATGAATAAATATCTCATGCTCAAAGAATTGTGCCCTTCTTGTATGTATTGTGCGTACCTAGGGTCGCCTTAATAATTAGCCCTTTAAAATCGAGTAAAAAAAATTAAAAGTCGTGTGGAAGATTTTACCCTTTGATGCTCGGTCATGTTTGACAACTTGAACTGTCCTCCTCGATACCTGAAAAAAATATATATATATTCCAAGAGGCATCAGCCGTTAATGTTGTGAATTTTTATGTGAAGTTTGCGTTTTAGCACGGTGGTGTAGTGGTTAGCACTGTCGCCTTGCACCGCCAGGGTCAGGGTTCGATCCCCGGCCAGGCTCGATTCCCGTCTCTGTGTGCGTGGAGTTTGCATGTTCTCCCCGTGCTTGGTGGGTTTCCTCCGGGTACTCCGGTTTCCTCCCAAGTTAGGCTAATTGGCGTTCCCAAATTGTCCGTAGTGTGTGAATGAGTGAGTGTACACACGTGGACAAAATTGTTGGTACCCTTCGGTCAATGAAAGAAAAACTCAATGGTTACAGAAATAACTTTAATCTGACAAAAGTAATAATAAATAAGAATTCTATGAATGTTAACCAATGAAAGTCAGACATTGCTTTTCAACCATGCTGCAACGGAATTATAAAAAAAAAAATGAAAACTCAAAAACTCATGGAACAGGCCTGGACAAAAATGATGGTACCCCTAACTTAATAGTTTGTTGCACAACCTTTTGAGGCAATCACTGCAATCAAACGATTCCTGTAACTGTCAATGAGACTTCTGCACCTCTCTGCAGGTATTTTGGCCCACTCCTCATGAGCAAGCTGCTCCAGTTGTTTCCGGTTTGAAGGGTGCCTTTTCCAGACAGCATGTTTCAGCTCCTTCCAAAGATGCTCAATAGGATTGAGGTCAGGGCTCATAGAAGGCCACTTTAGAATAGCCCAATGTTTTCCTCTTAGCCATTCTTGGGTGTTTTTAGCCGTGTTTTGGGTCATTGTCCTGTTGCAAGACCCATGACCTGCTACTGAGACCCAGCTTTCTGACACTGGCCTGCACATTTCTCTCTGGAATCCCTTGATAGTCTTGAGATTTCATTGTACCCTGCACAGATTCAAGACACCCTGTGCCAGATGCAGCAAAGCAGCCCCAGAACATAACAGAGCCTCCTCCATGTTTCACAGTAGGGACAGTGTTCTTTTCTTGATATGCTTCATTTTTCCATCTGTGAACATAGAGCTGATGTGCCTTGGCAAAAACTTCCATTTTTGTCTAATCTGTCCATAGGACATTCTCCCAGAAGCTTTGTGGCTTGTCAACATGTAGTTTGGCATATTCCAGTCTGGCTTTTTTATGATTTGTTTTCAACAATGGTGTCCTCCTTGGTCGTCTCCCATGTAGTCCTCTTTGGCTCAAACAACGACGGATGGTGCGATCTGACACTGATGTTCCTTGAGCATGAAGTTCACCTTGGATCTCTTTAGAAGTCTTTCTGGGCTCTTTTGTTACCATTCGGATTATCCGTCTCTTTGATTTGTCATCAATTTTCCTCCTGCGGCCACGTCCAGGGAGGTTGGCTACAGTCCAAATTTCTGAACAATATGTGCAACTGTAGTCACAGGAACATCTAGCTGCTTGGAAATGGTCTTATAGCCTTTAACTTTAACATGCTTGTCTATAATGTTCTTTCGAATCTCCTGAGACAACTCTTTCCTTCGCTTTCTCTGGTCCATGTTGAGTGTGGTACATACCATGTCACCAAACAACACAGTGACTACCTGGAGCCCTATATATAGGCCCACTGACTGATTACAAGATTGTAGACACCTATGATGCTAATTAGTGGACACACCTTGAATTAACATGTCCCTTTGGTCACATTATTTTCAGTATTTTCTAGGGGTACCATAATTTTTGTCCAGGCCTGTTCCATGAGTTTATTTTTTTTAATAATTCCGTTGAAGCATGGTTGAAAAGCAATGTCTGACTTTCATTGGTTAACATTCATAGAATTCTTATTTATTATTACTTTTGTCAGATTAAAGTTATTTCTGTGACCATTGTGAGTTTTTCTTTCATTGACCGAAGGGTACCAACAATTTTGTCCACGTGTGTATGTGTGTGTGTCTGTGCCCTGCGATGGATTGGCACCCTGTCCAGGGTGTACCCTGCAATGTGCCCTAAGTCTCCTGGGACCCTGAATACAGGATTAAGCGGTATAGATGATGAGTGAGTGAGTGAGTGAGTTTGAGTTATACCTAGGGAATATTTATACCATATTTATAGCAGATAAAATATACATAACTTACTGTGTGTCATTATGATGTTGGGGTGCACTGGATCACAAAATTGACTGACCAGGTTGTGTCTCTCTTGTTTGGTAACAGGTTGGATAATTTACTGGATTGGCAACAAAAGTATGTGTATGGAGGTGGGGGGTTAATAGAACGTAAAAAAACAAAAAAATTCTTAAATGAACACGGCATTCAAAATGTCATATGTTTAAATTAAAATTTTTAATAAATTATTCAATACTCATTTGTTAAATTAAAGTACAGCGTGAGGCATAATTATTTAATTTTTTTTATATGATGTGGACACAGGCGTTTTGTTCAGTACTGACTTTTCCCTTTAAATATGAATGAAATAATAATAATAATAATAATAATTTTTTCAGAATTACTTCCAGAAAGTCTCTCCACAGCGACTGCGTAGAGTAGTTGTTGTGTATTGATGCTCTCTCGTTGTTCGTCTGTTGTACGTATCCGAGAAATACTTTGATTAATGTTGGCTGAGTATTTTAGTCTTAAAAATGTTAATCATCGAAGAATGTATTTTTCTAATGAAGCATGTTTTAAATCTGGCGATAAATACACAGATTCAGTTTGTAAAAAAAATCCAGCAGCTTTCCTGGAAACAAGAATACCACATCGCGATATCTGTGTGAGATTTAATAAATAAATACATGATTAAGAATAATAATGTGGCACAGTGAAATTCTTTATTCTTCACATATCCCAGTTTCTTGTTAGTAGGCTGGGGTCAGAGCACAGGGTCAGCCATTATACTGCGCCCCTGAAGCAGAGAGGGATAAGGGTCTTGCTCAAGAGCCCAACAGCGGCAACCTGTGGCTCGAACCGCCGACCTTCTGATCAGTTACTCAGAGCCTTAACACACTGAGCCAGCGCCACACCTTCATGTACAGGGGTTGGACAATGAAACTGAAACGCCTGGTTTTAGACCACAATAATTCATTAGTATGGTGTAGGGCCTCCTTTTGCAGCCAATATAGCATCAATTCGTCTTGGGAATGACAGATACAAGTCCTGCACAGTGACCAGAGGGATTTTGAGCAATTCTTCTTGTAGAATACTACATGATGCTGGTGGAGGAAAATGTTTCCCGACTCGCTCCTCCAAAACACCCCGAAATGGCTCAATAATATTTAGATCTGGTGACTGTGCAGGCCATGGGAGATGTTCAACTTCATTTTCATGTTCATCAAACCACTCTGTCACCAGTCTTGCTGTGTGTATTGGTGCATTATCATCCTGATTCATGGCACTGCCTTCAGGATACAATGTTTGAACTATTGGGTGCTCATGGTCCCTTCAGAATGGTTCGGTAGTCCTTGGCAGTGACTCGTCCATCTAGCACATGTATTGGGCCTAGGGAATGATGTGATATTGCAGCCCAAACCATCACTGATCCACCCCCATGCTTCACCGCTGGCACCATTGAAACCGACGTTTGGCATTGTCATGAGTGACCAAAGGTTTGGCTCTAGCAGCCCGGCCATGTACATTGACCCTGTGGAGCTCCCGAAGAACAGTTTTGGTGAAAACAGGAGAGTTGAGGTGAACATTTCATTCAGCAGTGAGTTGGGCAGCTGTGGTTTTATGTTTTTTGGATACAGTCCGGGTTAGCACCTGGACATCCCTTTCAGACAGCTTCCTCTTGCCTCCGCAGTTACTCCTGTTGGATGTGGTTCGTCCTTCTTGGTGGTATGCTGACATTACCGTGGATACCGTGGCTCTTGATACATCACAAAGACTTGCTGTCAGATGCTGTCAAAATGTGTCCTCTTTTGAACTCTGATACGTCACCCATAATGTTATGTGCATTGCAATATTTCAAGAAAAACTGTGCTATTACTCTTCTAATTAAACCTTCACACTCCGCTCTTACTGGTGGAATGTGCGATCAGTGAAGATTGGCCACCAGGCTGCTCAAATTTAGCCATGACACCTCCAACACTAAATTGGCCAGTGTTTCAGTTTCATTGTCCAACCTCTCTATGTGTGTGTGTGTGTGTGCGTGTGCAGTTTTAAGGAAATCCAAAGTATGGTTTTCTAATATAACATAAATAAAGAAATACGTAATTTTTGTTAGATTTTTAGAAATCAGCTGTATTATGCAAATGTCCTAAAGTGTGTAAATGTAGTTCAGTGTGTATATTTTGTTCGAAAATAATATTTCTATAATTCTGGCCAACCATAATAAACAGATTTTTTTTCTATTTATATCTTGTTTTTAAACTTAATGTTATTTCTATACATGGAAAATTAATGTAGTTTATGCATGAAATTATGGAATTTAAACCTGATTTACATTAATCCTGTATACTGTTAATTTGATCTTTTTTGTACACACACACACACACACACACACACAGTATATATGTCTCTCTCATTTGTTTCTTTCTCTGAGCTTGGTTGTAACAATGCAGTACAATGAGATGAAGCACGTTGCCTTTCAGCAGGGCTGATAACCAGCTCTAACTGGAGGCAGAGCCTCTTTGAAGGAACACACACACACACACACACACACACACACACACATAGTGTGTCTCCCTCTGGTCATGCTGCTAGAGATCCATTAGGGCACTGTGGGGCTGCTGTGCAGCGAAGGTGCTCCTCGGCGCTGAAAGGTTACCTTGGGAAATTAAGGTGTACGAGTGTTTTTCCTCCATGGATTTGTCACATAGGGGATGCCCTCTTGGCTAATGGGACTCCGAGAGCTCAGGGAGTCTGCGTTTGTCCCTGGGTTTGTGTCTGTCATATTAGCGTCTTTCACCTGTTAGAGCTCAATCTGCAGCCTGTAGTTCGTCGTAGCATGACAATGCCAGGACGGAGACTGACTGGCAAAAAAACAAAGTCAGTTTCCTTTCCTTTTCCTCTTGATCAGTGGGACAGCTGGGAAAGCAGGCTCAGTGAAATAAATAAGCCAACTGGATCCATTTGGCTGACTTCTGTCCTGGCCATTCAGACACAAATCAGCAGATACGGATTTCTCAGCAGCCCCGCTGAACCTAATGTTCTGTGCACGAAAGCGCGGCTAATCTGCTAATCAACGACATCATCCTCAGATTTCTGCTTTGTTCTGCGAGTCTTGGCTGTACCACACATGGGGAAAGTTTTTCCCCCTGAAAGTTGGGGGGTGGGGGTGTTTATGACTCGCAAAGCAGTAAAGCCCACTAAATTCTGTTCCTGTGTACATAGCACGCAGTCCCTGTTTACTCAGGTCTCAAAGGCTGTAAAAACTCTGTTTGTGTGTGTGTGTGTATGTGTGTGTAGGGGCTATGAGTGCATTGTGGACCATATTGCTTTGAACTGATGTCACATTTCTTTCTAACAAAATAAAAAAAATCAACTATACTGGGTTGTCCTATCTATATTGAAACGACATTGTCGTCTTCTTTTCCTTCTTCTTCTTCTTCCTTTGCAAAGCGTCTGACCACTTTTCTAGAACCCAGAAACATGTTTAAAGGTCTTTCACAGCCTTCCTTAATGGCCCACCTGTTGTTCGAAAATACACTGTACTGAGTACTGCGCAGTATCAAGCACGAACTAATTAGCTGAATAGGTTTAATAAGCAAGGACTTCTTGCTGTGTACCCTTTGTGCCAGGTTTTACTGCCTATAGTGTATGTGTGTGAGTGTGTGTGTATGTATGCTAGCAGCTGTTGCTGAGTCAGGAGGAAGGGGAACCTGAGCGAGAAGGTCACCAAGCCTCCCTAGAGACTCGAAAACAGGGGACCTGCTATTAATCTCCAAACAATACACACTGCCTCCCTCAGGCTCAGCACGAGGTGCATAGAAAAAGAACAGCAGCGCTACAAACTTCCCTTCATGTTCAGATTTTTATAAGCAAAGCACATCTGAGGTCTGTGTGCCAGAAAGAAGAAAAAAAAAGACAGCTTTGTTTGGAGCAGTCAAGTGACTTCTCTTGTTGGAGGTAAGCAATGATGTCACATGGATCAGGGATACTGGCATCGAGTGTCAATACACAAGGGCCCTTTTACCATGCAGTCTTGGGGGCTAATCGCACTTAAGGATTTATACAATACGCCGAAATATGTCGCCCAGCCCCCCCCCCCCATTCGTTCTATATGAATTCCATATCCTCAGATTCAGTGATGGGAGATTGGGCAGCTCTGTCACGCTGGGTCGCTCCACCCACACACATCTGCTGCTGAATGGAGTCAGTTATACACACTGAATAGCTCATTGTGAAGAGATTCATCGATCCCTCCCCTTCCCCTTTCCTCTTGCTTTTTCTCTTCCTCAATCTCATTCACTCTCTCCATCCCCTTTCATAGTCCGTATCTGACTTTCTTCTCTTCCTCTTAAGATTCTGTGCTAGTGACCGGAAGCTTTTGAGTTCAAGTCACATGACTGCAGGACAGCCACTGTTGCGCCCTTGAGCAGCGCTGTGCTGCGCGTTTGAGGTCAGCATACAGCTGCTTCGCTTTGTAAGCTGTTTTGGTAATAAAGCTCTGCTCATCATCTGCCTTTGATATACGATATACAGTCAACTCCAGAATAATTGGCAGCTTCAAGACAATGAACCAAAAGCATATTGACACTATCCAGTGATAGCACAATATTTTCCCATGAAAGTTTTTTTTTCTTTTTTTTTCTTTTCAAAACACCTGATTTCAAAATTTCCTTTATGATACATATTTAATGCATTTATATGCACTAAATATGTATTATTATGCATTTTATGCATTGATCAAATCTGGGGAATGAGATTCAGAAAACAATATATCAGTCTTTTGCAATGACCAGTAATCATGTTTTTTAATGCTAGAACCTCCTTGTACTTAGTTGAATTCATGGTGCTATCAATCTTCACAAGACCTTCAACAGCCCCAAGGTAACAGCAATCCACCACTATATTTTATACTACACACGTGGACAAAATTGTTGGTACTCTTCGGTCAATGAAAGAAAAACTCACAATGGTCACAGAAATAACTTTAATCTGACAAAAGTAATAATAAATAAGAATTCTATGAATGTTAACCAATGAAAGTCAGACATTGCTTTTCAACCATGCTTCAACGGAATTATAAAAAAAAAATGAAAACTCAAAAACTCATGGAACAGGCCTGGACAAAAATGATGGTACCCCTAACTTAATAGTTTGTTGCACAACCTTTTGGGGCAATCACTGCAATCAAACGATTCCTGTAACTGTCAATGAGACTCAATGAGATATTTTGGCCCACAAGCTGCTCCAGTTGTTTCCGGTTTGAAGGGTGCCTTTTCCAGACAGCATGGTTCAGCTCCTTCCAAAGATGCTCAATAGGATTGAGGTCAGGGCTCATAGAAGGCCACTTTAGAATAGTCCAATGTTTTCCTCTTAGCCATTCTTGGGTGTTTTTAGCTCTGTGTTTTGGGTCATTGTCCTGTTGCAAGACCCATGACCTGCGACTGAGACCCAGCTTTCTGACACTGGCCAGCACATTTCTCTCTAGAATCCCTTGATAGTATTGAGATTTCATTGTACCCTGCACAGATTCAAGACACCCTGTGCCAGATGCAGCAAAGCAGCCCTAGAACATAACAGAGCCTCCTCCATGTTTCACAGTAGGGACAGTGTTCTTTTCTTGATATGCTTCATTTTTCCATCTGTGAACATAGAGCTGATGTGCCTTGTCTTCTGGGCTCTTTTGTTACCATTCGGATTATCCGTCTCTTTGATTTGTCATCAATTTTCCTCCTGCGGCCACGTCCAGGGAGGTTGGCTACAGTCCCATGGATCTTAAATTTCTGAATAATATGTGCAACTGTAGTCACAGGAACATCTAACTGCTTGGAGATGGTCTTATAGCCTTTACCTTTAACATGCTTGTCTATAATTTTCTTTCGAATCTCCTGAGACAACTCTTTCCTTCGCTTTCTCTGGTCCATGTTGAGTGTGATACATACCATGTCACCAAACCACACAGTGACTACCTGGAGCCCTATATATAGGCCCACTGACTGATTACAAGATTGTAGACACCTGTGATGCTAATTAGTGGACACACCTTGAATTAACATGTCCCTTTGGTAACATTATTTTCAGTATTTTCTAGGGGTACCATCATTTTTGTCCAGGCCTGTTCCATGAGTTTATTTTTTTTAATAATTCTGTTGAAGCATGGTTGAAAAGCAATGTCTGACTTTCATTGGTTAACACTCATAGAATTTTTTTAAATTATTACTTTTGTCAGATTAAAGTTATTTATGTGACCATTGTGAGTTTTTCTTTCATTGACCGAAGGGTACCAACAATTTTGTCCACGTGTATTTTCTTCGCTTGCATGGAGGCCCCATTTTTTGGCCAAACATGCCAGAGTTCTGTGCATGGGCTAAAACATGATTGATGACTGATTTAAATCACTGATGGTATTTATTCCAATACTTTTGGAGGTGATTTTATCTGCCATTATTAATTACCATTAAAAAGAAGCATACCTGAACACACCTTCATTTAAGTGTGAAAAAGTGTTTGTTTTTTTTTTTTGTTTTTTTAAGATCCTTGCAGGGCTCCAGATAACGATTGAAATTGTCCTAATGTTTTTATTTTGCTATTTGCTAACTAGCTTTTAATCCAGACAGTCGCTAGTGGCAGCCGTCCTCCCCCGTCTCTCAGCTGGAGTTGGTCAGGGCTCAGTCATCATTATAAGTTAATACTAGCAAATCACAACTAACCCAGGGCTGCAGTTCAAATACGCGGAGCTACATGAGTCCGTCTGCTTATGTTATGTTGCATTTTGGCTCCAAAAATTTTTATTTGCCTCCTAAATTTTATGTTTGTCTGTAGCATTGCCCTTGTGTTCAACCAGAACACCCATACAGTACACACTTTTTTTTTCTTTTGCGTATCCTACCAGGTTTTAATGCATCTGCTGGTGGATGGTGATTTCCTCATTTTTGCTATTTTCTACAATATCAGAGTAATAATAAAGACATGTGAAATAGACTCCCATTGGAATCAGTGACCAAAAAAAAATGAATCCATGCTATTTATCAGTTTAGTGATCTTCAGCAACTGCTTTGTCCTGGCAAACGTGGAGAACAATAGTGGGAACAATGGAAGCAAGAAGGGAGAATTGTGATGGAGGATTCTGATGATCCATGTGCTTGCACATTCACACAGGGTAAATTATTGGACATGAACATGGAGAAAAAAAAGAATATATGGAATTTCTCAACATTTCCTCCCTTTTTAAGGAACCAAAATGAAAAGTTAAACATTTGAGTGCTCAGAGGGCAGCACCATGGCTAAGTAGTTAGCACTGTCACCTGGCACCTCCAGGGCCTAGGTCTGGGTGCACCAGTTTCTTCCCACAGTCCAAAAACAAAAAAGTTTAGGCTAATGGTGTTTCCAAGTTTCCCACAGAGAGTGTGTGTATGTGTGTGTGTGCCCTGCAATGGATTGATCCCCCATCAGGCGTGTACAGTACCACCAATCATGCCCTAAGTCTCCTGGGATAGACACCAGGCCCCCGCAACCCTGTATACAGGAGAAAGTGATATATGAATGAATGAATGAATGAGTGCTCCATGGCCAAATAACCATAAAATAAGCAGGTGAATTTGATCTAAAATTGATTTTAAGTGCGACATTTGCAGTTGATGTTAACTCTCAATATAAAGTAAAAGAAAAAAAGTTGGAGTTAAAAAAACTCCATCAGAAAGACAGCAAAAACATTCAATGTAGCAATATCAGCTACTTGGTCCATTTTTTAAATGAAAGACTATGAAGACCATACAACTATGGTGGATGATTGAAGAATGTTTTTCCCTTTACAACACTTGGTCAAATCAAGAACACCCTCTTGAGGAGGGAAGGCTTAAAGTCAGCAGTCAAGAGACTACTGAATAGTTGTTGTCCAAATAATGGACCTGACTGTGTATACTTTACACATCTAGAAACAGTGTGTCTCTAATCAGCACAACATGTGGCAGAACTGACCGCACCGGGTTCTGCTTCTGCCAGCCAAGAACAGGAATCCAGTCTATCATGGGCACAGACTCACCCAAACTTGTCATCAGCTAATCTTTTTCCAGTACTTGTCATCTGCCTGGTTATTAAATCCATTATTTACATTTGACTTAAAAGATATTCAAACGTACATTTTAGGAAAATGACTTTCAGCCAGGGGAAAATGGAAATAGTTTGTGCCCAGATATTTGCCAGGCACAGGGTTGTGTAATGTGTATACACTGTCAGCAAGAAGCCACAAAGATCTGCTGATTTTTCAGAAACTGAATTGTAGAAATGAGGAGACATTTGAGATCAATTTTCTTTCAAACAAATCCTTAAATAGGGACTTCAAGTCTGTTCGAATACAAAGTCAGGCACTTGTATACAATGCAGCACTGGGAGAATATAGCAGACCAACAAGCAAAATAAAGGTCAACTGTAATCTATCTGGTGTGTATACAGTATACAACAACTATTTGTCTTTCTCGACATTTTTAGATGAATACTACCCATGTGTGTGTGCTCCTCCTGTGTAGACATGACACCAAGATATTCTCTTACTTAAATAATTCTGTAGAATATGTGAAATATCTTGACAGATAAGGAAACGACTTACAAAGCCAACATAACAGTGAATTTGGTGGGCCATGTTTTTTCTTGGGCATTGTCTTTATCCTATGGTTCACCACTTTGGTGAACTGGAAGTAATCTGATCCAGCGCAGATTTTATGCCAGATGCCCGTCCTGTCGCATCCCCCCACCAACCCATTTCTCTGGGCTTTGGACCAGAACTAATTCTCAAGGGCTGGGTAGACATTTGAGCATTTGTGGTTTAGGGCCTTGCTCAAGGACCCAACAGCGGTGGCCCAGTGGGGAAGGGACATGAACCTGTAACGCTTCAAAATCAGCAACCAAGAGCTGTCTGAGCAATAACCGATTGGCCATAATTTGTATTGATGGCATGATTTATGCAGTCATTTGTAGCAGGAAAATACCTAAAACAGGAAATTTCCACTAACACTGTTCTTGTTCTTTATCTAGTGATGTACAACAATGAACTACAGAGATTTACATGATGAAACAGTTTGCTTTAAATGATCTTACCAAATGTCACCTCATACCTCATTTAGAATGCACAGTATGATGTTATATTTGTTAAGCATGACTCGAAACATCATTTGAGAGCTATGTAAATCAAAAGGAAACAATTATGATGTGTTTCATTCCAGTCTTTGAACTTTTATAGTAACGCTCACTGCTGTGTATAAATGAAGCAAAAATGGTTGCATGAGATAAATGAGAATTACACACAAGACTTACAATTATCTACTAAACACTTCTCACATTTTTTCAAACAAGACAACAAAAAAAATCAAAGATTTTAGATTTTAGGTTTTATGTGCAAAAAATATTTACACCCCTAAACATGCTATAAACAAACAAACAAACAAATAAACAAAATGAGGCTAATGTGTTAAAATCCCTTAATCTTTTAACACCACAGGGAAAATTAAAAGTGTTTTAATATTAGTAAAAAAAGCCAGTGGTCTGTAACATTTAACAGCAGTTGAACAAGAGCATAGCGCCACACTGCATGATGAGGATAACTGTGAGGGATGATCACAGTTTCACAACTGCACAACTGTTAAATGACTCAACAAGAAAAAGGGGTTTGAAATTGCTGAAATAAAATATTATTCATTTATTCATCTTTGGTAAATGGCAGCATTACTGTGGATAGAGAGGGACAGCGGAACACATTGAGAACACACCACAAAGGAGTGTCAAAATACACCAACTAACTACACATCTTGCACAATAGACATTTCTGTTCATATTCATCACACTGGATTGGCGATGTTTGGTTTTTGGGTACCAGGAACAATGGGTCATGATGCAGACCAGCCATATCTATATCTGCAATAAAACTGTAAAGTTGACATGTCTGTACAGTGAAGATATTTGCAAAAAAATGTATTTGGTGGGGACGTAAGATGAGAAATAGAGATGTTTTTTAAAATTTATGTCTGTCTGTTTATATGTTTGTCTGTTTGTTTACACACGCATCATGTAAAAACTCCTGAAGAAATTTTAATGGGGGTTTTACAGTTGTACAGTATTTGATGAAGCTTGAGGTAACATGTACAGTATTACTTGTTTCATCGCAATCAGCCTACGGGGAAAGAATACATGCGCTTTTGAAATTTAAATGGAAAACATACTTATATCATTAAAAAAAATCAAAAACTTTAAAAAATCTGAAGTTTTTGAAATTTTGCAATTCATCACAAAATTTAACACATGGTCCGGTACATTTAAATACGCACTTATGTGTGTGCAGCAGAAATCAGTTTAATAAACTCTCGCTATGATCTCACACCTTCATCCTAAAATGAACAAAACATTTTTCGTGTTACAGTGAATTGCACAGAAAGAAGGTGAGCTTGCGTTTATTAAGTAGATTTCACATAAGTGCGTATTAAAAACAAAACAAAAACAAACAAACAAATAAACAAACAAACAAACAAACAAAAAATATATATATATGTGTGTGTGTGTGTGTGTTTATTTATTTCAAATTTCTTTGTTTTTGTTTAGTGACTTATTTTCTACATTCTACAACAATACTGGTGATTTCACAACTATGAAATAACACATATGGCATTAGGTAATTATGTAACACCACCACCACCACCAACAACAACAGTCAGTTGTTATTTTAAGACATCTTATCAAGCCTTTCTGGAATAGTTCTTGCAAGAACAGTATTGTCAAGTGCATTTGCAAACCCCATCAAGCATCATGATGAAACTGCCTCTCATGAAGACCATCTCAGGAAAGCAAGCCCAAAACTTACCTCTGCTGCAGAAGCTCATTAATCACTCAAAAATCACTAATTAACAAACAGCACCTCAGATTAGAGGTGTTATGAAGGATTTATAGATCGTGAGTAGCAGATACATCTCAACATTAGATCATTCCATATTTTGGATGCCTTCAGCATTGATAAGATCAGAATAAGAATCAGGAAAGAGCATGGACTTAGAAAGTGATATATATATTGTATACATACAGTATATAGCATATATATAATATATATTGTACTGTATACTATATATATACTGTATATATACTTGGGATCACTTTTTAAGTCCATGCTCTTTCTCCACACACACACACACACACACACACACACACACACACAGACACACACACACACACACACACACACACACACACACACACACACACACACACACACACACAGACACACAGACACACACACACACACACACGTGGGGGACGGTGTAATTTATGAGGAGCACAGCTGTGAGGAACCCCCTCTGATTTAGTGTGTTGCTCACGGTCTTAACGATTTTAACCGTTTGAAGTTTAGAGGATTATGTAAGGTGATCTGCTGTCCCCCATTGGGTAACACACACCCAACTAACCCCTCCCCCCCCACCCACACATACGCATTAGGTTGAACATCGGTTTCCAACACCTGTACTCTGTCTTGCCCTGCTTTTAGAGCAATACGAAGCCATTATACTTTCTCCAATTACTCGACGCCAATTTATTTATTTAATTATTTCTTTTTTGCTCGCTTGGCCCACAAGGGGCACAGTGCCACCACCTGCCCATTCATGCCTACTGCTGTGGGGAAAATAATTTTGTTTCAATATTAATTGAACATTCTGGGTTAACTACAGGTATGGCAATTAAATAGATATCTCTGTAGGATTTAATTTGCAGCCGGTTTGTACATTCCTAGAAGAAAGGCTATCTCAAGAGTTGTTAACAGTTGCAGCTTTTAAAGCTGGTTCTACTTTGAAAAGATCCACACAGTTCCTCCCAAACCTTAAAGGCTCCAGATATATAAGCTTGAAGCTTCTAGACTTAAAAAAAAGAAGAAGATATTTTATGGCTTTAATAAGAGGAATACTATTCACAGACCTCTCATGGATTAATAAACCTTGTAGAGCGTGTACACTCTTCAAACGTTTTAGATTGGTAATGATTCTGGCTTTTCAAGGACATTCTACAGGCAGGTAAAAAGCAATTTGACTGGTGTGCTTAGGGTGGGACACAGGAGTAGCGTGGAATTAAGCAATCTTTGTGCGAATCCTGGCAAATGTGACAATTTCGAAATTTACAGGAGCATCGACCTGCTCTTGATCATCAGCGGAAAGTCATTCGAATCATTCCACAAAGTGAAAAGCAAAATGGCATCATTTTCATCAACATCAGAGTGGCTTTCGAATGTGTGCATTGGCCAGCATTATGGAAATTACTGGAAAATAAGCATGTGCCCTAGAAAGTCATTTGCCTACTCTGTAGCTGTGTGCATAGAGTAAAATAATCTGTCTGAGGAGTTTTCCTAAAACCAAGTTCACCCGGATGACATTGTCTCTCCACTGGCCCTCAACACAGCCAACATTAGGAAAACATTCCATATTATGAAAAGCACTTGGTTACTCATCTGATATTTGCAGATGCCAGTGCCACACTCACACAGGCTCTAGCAATGGCCACAGACCTCCTTAACTAGACTGCGCATGTGACACAGGCTTGAAAATCAATTCAAACAAGACCAATGTCCTGGTAACTGATGGACTGAAAACCATCGTCCGCCCAAATGGAGTCCCAAATGAACAGAACAAAAAAATAAAATATATGAGGTCCAGAAAAATTCACAGCAAGATCAGTCTTCACTTCCCTTACTGTACATGGAACAAAACATTCACTGCCTTGCCAAAAGTTGCACATTGTCAAGATGTCATTTGATTATTATGCGCAACGTGGTGACCAAATCATGTGTGAAAAGCATCCTCTCAGAACCGCTCGTTCTCAATCCGAGTCCTGGAATACACCAGCGCCATCTGGGAAGAAAAACTCTATTGATTGGATAACCTGGTGATTCACTACATTCAGGTAGTCAGCCATCTTTATTTTATTGCCACACAGCATTTTTGATCCTAAACCTGCCCAGTTGAAGCAACCCCAGATCGTGCTGTATCACTGCCTCCAAAGGCTTGTAGAGTGGGCACTATGCAGGATAAGGGGGAATTTCATCATGCGTTTTGTTGTAATGAGTTCCGTTCATGATTTATGATAACATTTCTTTTGCAAAGTTAACTGTTCAGTATTATCCTAATTTCATTTTTTCTTTTTGACACATTCTCTAGATCAGTGCCGCTTTATCAAGACATTAGCACTGCTCAAGTCAAGCATGAACAAATGCAAGTCTCCCAAATGCAAATCCTGTGAGTTTTCCCCTCAGCGGCTCACTATAGAGGCGAAATCCGTCATAGTAAGTTCTCAACTTTTGCCACATGTGCAGTGTGAATGCCAAAATCTTAGCAGCTCACATGGTGGAAAGAGCAGGAATCAGAATCAAAGAAGACATGGGCCAAGCAAGTTGAAAATGACCTAAGAGATCAGAGACTTGACCTCAAAGTAGCCAGGATTAATGCCTTTGATTGCCAAGCAAACGACTGGCTCTGATGACACTGACAAGGGACCAATGAAAAAGGGAAATGTGCTGAGGGGGAGCATAGCAAAGTAATACATAGTGCCAGAGAAGCACAGCATGTACTGTACTATTTGAACAAAAATGTATGTTTCAGCAATGACCACATATCGGGAACACATAACTTTCAAAGGTATAGGTTTTATTTGATTACCATAGGATTAGAATGCTATATTTGGCATTTCTGTGTCTTTGTGTGTGAGTGAGTGAATGACAAAGTGTTGTTGAAGTCATTACGCTCATGAGGCTTAACACTTCAGCACCGACCACTCAGGCCACTGTATTCAGGAGTTCACACTATGCCGACCATGTATTCCTGTCTCAGGGAGCCAAAGGTCAAAGGTCACAGATTCTTGCACCCCCTCCTCTCTTCCTCGTTCCATCCTTCATTCCTCACACCTGCATAAACAACGGGAAGTGACCGATTCAATCAGGGCAGGGATTAAATATGCCCTTACTAACCTTTGACCCTTGGCCAGTCTAGTTTTAACCCTTTCAAAAAATGCACTCAATGAATCCCAAGAGAAAACAGGAATATTAAATGATCTATTATGCAGCAAGGTGCACTTTACATGGGCTTAAAATTGTATTTCTCCTCCATGCTAGAGATGTTTTGAGATGAGATGTAGAAAATGAGATGTCCCATAAATGAGGTGCAGCTGTATATTGTCCTGATATGTTCAAGCTCCCAACACTCCCAGTAGAACCAGTAACCAAAACAACCTTACTATGGTCAATGCTGAAATTTAATCTTACTTGTTTGTGTTGTTGGAAAAAAAAAGTGTAGTTTTGTCAAATGGAAATCTACACAATGTTCTGTAAACATTGGTTGAATAAAAATCTTTTTGAAGAACTGAAATGATGTAACTATTGCAGCAGGACATGATTTCATGAACAATGTGTTTCTTTTATATAGCAGTTACAGATTTTTTTTTTTTGTCTTTAGTCTCCATTTAATTTCCTTTAATTTCTTCATCCCGCAATGATTTTGATATTTATTACATGTGTTTTTGTATTTGCCATATGGTAAGATTAGGCATCTTTTCATCATAAAGCCTTCATGGGAATAATTTCTGAAATCTGCTGTAAGTAATAAGTAAGCAAGTAATTAAGGAAAAAAATTTATGAGTAAATAGGCAAGCAAACAAACCAAATAAATAAATAAATAAATAAATAAGGTTTATTGCTTTCTGAATATTGGTCTCACTTCATATTTGTACTGGTCATATACTGGGTGCCAGAATTGCTCCTGAATGAGGGTCTGGCTTATTGCAACCAATGACAGTCAGAATGATCTGCTAAATGACTTTTATGGGTCAAATGATGGATCCCAATAGGACATAAATTCAAATTATGCTGGCAAAGTTCAAGCTATGCTCTGCCTCAGACATGCCAGACCAACTACAAAAGGAGGGCATGCCAAGAGTGTTATATAATTCCCACCAGATAGAGGGTGCTAAAGAAAATAAATTTGCCCCTTGATGGATTACTTTTTTTAAATTTTTTATCTTGTATAGGGTCATGGGGACCTGGATCCTATGCCAGGAGACTTTGGGCACAAGTCAGGGCACACACACTGTGGGCAACTTGGACTAGTTAATCTAATCTGCATCTTTTTGAAATGTGGGAGGAAACCCACCAAGCACGAGGAGAACATACAGTACAAACTCCATAAACACAAACGTGTTCAAACGTGTTCAAGGCGTGAATCAAACCTTTGACCCTGGTGGTGCGCGTCCACAATGCTAACCACTACGCTGAAGTGTCCATACTACATAAATCTGGCAATGTCTGAATGCAGATTAAATTTTAAACCAACCAACCAACCAACCAACCAACCAACCAACCAACCAACCAAACAAACAAACAAACAAAAACAAACAAACAAAAACAGGTATAAATTTGCATCCTTGTTTAATAAACTGCCTGACCAGTGGGATGCTTTAGGTAAGGAATTCATGTCATTCAGTGCATTTTTACAGGCCAGTAAAACATACTGGTGTGTGATTCTTCGAATTGGGTGCCTTTTAAGTTCCCCAGATTTTCATCAAAGATTTTTAATGAAAGAAAACCACAAAATATATTTTAAAGCCATCATTTAATAGACTTGGTGCCTTTGGATCATAATGCAAAACAAAACACCTTTTTTTTCATTATTTTTTTATTTTTTTATTCCAACAAATTAAAAAAAATAATTAAACAAATAATAACTTGTCTTTGAAACTGCAATATTGACTCCGATTTGTTTTCAACCTGTACACACCATGCAATTTCTCCCCTTTCAAAATAATGGCTCAGTCCCCCTGTGAGCTCAGAATTGAAGAAGTGATACCATGGCAAGTGTTTTGAAAAAAAAAATTGTTTATGGTATATTGAAAAATATTTTAGATTTTATTTTATGATATCTGAAATGTAAGACAAAAGGAGGGCATGCCAAGAGTGGTACTACAGTCTTAGCTAAATATGGAGTTGTGGATACTATCAACCTACTATATGCAACCTTTTTTTAAATTGTAACATGGTTAATTGTGTGACATTATTGAATTGTATATTACATACAATGTACATAAGTTTTGAGAAACATGATTTATTTATAGCTCCTATATGTTACAGTAGAGTATGTGTGGAGAAAATGGAACACTTCTGAGGAATGAGATGTCTGTGTCTATACTTCAACCCCTGGTATTACAGTGGCACAAGGTGCAGTGTATCTTGCCCGTTCACTGTTTACTCTCCTACAGTATGTGTAAATCTGTCCCTCTTTTACAGGCTCGGTGTGTGGGAATGCAATAAACCACATCACATGTCCAGCCTGGTTTAGATTGCAATACCATATATTAAACAGTGAATAAAGAGAGGGAGATACTGTACAGTCACTACAAACGCAGGCATGGAGACAAATTCTCTTGCAAGATGGTGGATTTATAAGAGCCAAGATGTATGAGAGAAAATATTTTCTATAGCGTGGCACTGCTATAAGCATGGATAGAGAATTGCATGAGGTCACACAATGCTTTTGTCTAGCTATTGTTTGTCAGATATCAAATAGAAAGATCACAAATATGGACAGGTAGAATGCATATTTATGAAAGACGTATAAAGGTTATTTATTCTGGAATTAAATAAGCATTTAGTTTTTCTTATCCCATTTTCATCCACATTTCAATTTTACCTTAGCTTCCATCAAATCTGGGGTATCAGGGTCAGATGTTCTGAGAACTGAAATGGCTTTTAAAGTCAAATTTTATATATGAAAAAAAAAAACAATTAAAATAGGCAATCTGTTTTAAATTATATTAGTCAGAAAAAAACAACTTGTTATGTTTTTAGAATGAAACAATATAGAAAATAATATACTTTTACCATCTAAAAACAATAATTAAAATAAAAATAATGAATAATTAAATAGTATGATTTCATAATTATTATTTTAATAAATGAAAATTTTAAGAAAATAAAATAAAAAGAATCAAAATATTTTTCAGTGATCTTCAGAGACAGGCAGTAGAATTCACCATAGATAAGATGCCACTCCATCACATGGCACTATTCCACCTACCCTATAAGCCACCTACCCACATGGTTTTGGACAGTGGGAAGAAACCAGAAACCCCAAAGGAAACACAAGAACAGAAAACCTAGGACCCTGGTACTGTAGGACAGCAACATCACACAATGCATCACACAATTTCTGATATATCTAGTTCAGGAGTAGCTTGAGGACTAGAAATGCAACAGTTATAGAACATTTCTTGAAGACATCTGTGTGTGGTGGCTCTTAATGCTCTGACTCCAGCCTCACTCCACTCCTAAATTGAAGTTTCAAAGTTATCAAATTGACTTTGCTTGATAATCTTCTTAAGGCTCCATTTATCCCTGTTGCTTGTATACCTTTTCCTGCCACACTTTTCCCTTCGAGTCACCTTGCCATAAATACGCTTCAATACAGCGCTCTGCAAACAGCCAATTCTTTCAGCGATGACCTTGTGCATCTTACCCTCCTTGTGAAGGGTGTTGCTGATCGTATTCTGGACATTTGTTAAGTCAGCAGTCTTCCACATTGTGGTTGCGTGTACTGAACTAGAGCAAGAGATACACAGTATTGACACTACACTTTGAATGAATATTAATTTACTCAAAGTTGAAATTCAATATTCTAATATTTTGAGATATAAATTTTGTTGAGATGCATTATTTAATTACAATTAAAACAAACAAAAAATGCTTAAAAAGTCAAAACACCATTCACAATCTGATGATTTTTCTTGTTCCATAATAAGCTCTCACTGCAAGAAAAAAAAAAAAAAAACAGGTTTCTGACCACACTATTAAAGAAGTGACATTTACTGCTTATTATAATGACCACTTAAACTCTGTGTATCAAAGGTCCCCATTATACCACATAAACTATAACTGAGATGCTTGTGTATGTCAGTGAATAGATATGTGGATTTACAGGGTCAATAAGTGCAGACATGCTGATGAAAGAGAAATGCAGCCCCTGGTGCTGATGTGTGCACACCCTTAGTTACAAAAGCTGGCCAGAACCTCATGTTTTCCTCTATTTCACACGGGAGGGCATCTGTTCCATCAACCCCTTATGGAACAAATCGTAACCATTCCATGTGGCAATACAGTACCTTTTCTCATATTATTTAATGCCTTTGATTCTATGAGTATTGTGTGATAACAAGTGAAAGTACATTTTTCACCATTTTTCAAAATGTGACAGTGGAAATGTGCAAACCACAACATCATGATTTATACAAAAATAATCAAGCAAAAAGAATCTAAAAATAGAAAATAAAATGTCACACATAACATAACGACACGTGAAAGAAAAATGTTCGAAATGTGTACCGAAACAAGCAAAGTGTCTAAAAAGCTCATTTTACATGTGTCACTTGATTTAAAACCTATTATTGAATATGGTTTCACTGTATTGTCACAGAGTCATCTCATTATGATTATGTAGTGATGCACCGATTTATCTGCCATACAGCCCATAGTCACCTTGTTGACTGGAATTGGACTTTTGGCAAATAAACTGGCATTTACCGATGCCAGCGACCGATATTTATCTGTCGCGTCACATTGATAGCCAGCTGCATTTCCAGGAACAATCCAATAAGTGGTGTTACAATACTTCCCATAAGAGTGATAACATGCACACATGGTTGGTTTTTATGAAAATGTTACAGTAGCTATGTGGGAGTATTTCACTTTATAGAAGACAGATCAGTGATATACATTTTGTAAGGTATGTTTCAGTAACATTTCAAGACCATAACAACAAGTGAGAATTAAAAATTGTGTAAAGGTGTTTTGTTGGGCTGTGTAAAAACTTAATTCTTCTTCTACAGAAGTAAAAAAAAAAAAGCTTTGGAAAAAGGTATATAGTTCAGTCATGTGAAAGAAGGATGTATTAAAAGTTGTTGCCAAAATTCACATGGTTTACAAGAGGAAGGGGTGGGTATCACCCAAATTATTATTTTAAATACTGGTATCAGTATGGACTCCATACCATGACAATCATGTCATTAAATTTATTTGAAAGGACTTGTAATTGGAACAATTTGCATGACTTACTTTAGATTGTTGAATCTTAGATTCAGGCCAATACAACTTCATTTGTATGAAATGAAAACCAACAATGTGAGGCTAACTTGCAAAGATAATTGCTCAGATATGTAATAGACCAAATTATGTCATAATCAATAAATTGTTTCTTGTATGAGGTCTACATGAGAGCATAAAGAGTCAAATGTATTGCTGTTTTAATGATACTGTAATTGAGTACAGATATTCATTTTCAAATTCTTTACAATAATAGCTTATAATATAAGTGCATAATCACTTATGTTTAAGTGATGGCAAAGTACTAATAAATGATAAAGGATTATTACAATCCATCACATTTCTCTAAATCAGAGTGGCTATAGAATTTATTTTTACCAGTATAATAAAAGCCATCTAGAGTTTGCAGTATCACACTGATATCCTCCTACTAGAGTCAAATTTTCTTAGGGGGTTATGAATCAACATAGAACGAGATTACAGAGTCCATGCGAGTGCCGGTGCTTTAATTTGTATAGTGCTTTTAACAATAGATGTTATCACTTAGAATATGCCCTCTTGTGAATTTAACAAGCTAATGGATGCAGTAGTAGGTGCTAATGGATGGCAAAACTGAAAAATGGCCTTATCTGAAAAGGTCCAAGACTGATAGAGCACATTCATCTATGTCCTGGCCAAAGGGAGAATCTTATAAAAGCTGATCAGTTCTCTCTCTCTCTCTCTCTCTCTCTCTCTGTCTAAATGTTCTTTTCCATGTAGCTCCTCATCAGTTCCTTCAGCAACAAACCTTGAGAATCAGACAAAGAGATGAAGAGAAAGATAGAGGCGGATGGACTGAAGGAAGCGCAAACCTGGATTATGAGATTTAAACACCTCAGATGACTTGGCTGGATGAGACATTAGACATGAGACACAAAAGAGCTTGAATTGGACACGCTTATTTCCGAGTGTTTCAGTCAACAGTAATGTTCAGATGCTTCGCAGCCCTCGATCTCTGTGAGGCCTTTGATTGTCAAATATAAATCTGGAATATCAGCAACAAAGCAAGAAAGAAACAAATAAATGAATTACCTCAGTCAAATAAGCAGTTTCCAGAAAACCAGAAAACACACTCTTAAACGTATACTATGGAAATCGGAGCTTGAGCCATATATCAAGCTGATGGCAATGAGGTGCTGTGGGCTGCCTTCGCTAATCGTTATATTCAGCGTCTGACTAAACAAGCCAAACTGTCATTTAAACAGCCACTGTCATCCACTGACATTTACGACCATTGTTCAAGGCGGTGCCTAGCCCAGCAACATGACCACACCTGTCACTCAAAATAAGCTTCCTGTCAGCAGGGGCTACCGCTTCCTGTCTCTTCCATCAGTGGTATGGCTGAACGTGTTGATTACCGCAGTGGGGGGTTGATACAGAGCAGGATGGGCTTTAATGTGGATAATAAGGGTGTAAAAACAGTATGAGTTCGGCATGAAAATGAACGGAGGAAGGCTTACTTTTACAGATATGGACGTGAATGCCATTTCAGGAAACAACACTAGTTTGACACTGAGCTGAGAATTCAGGAGAACTGGCACACATTTATTCTTAGAGGCTGTGTCTGTTAAACTGAAAGGCGTTTATGATCGCATTAGATTCATTGCCATATTAGCTGCTTCAGATTAGGCTGATTGGCATTCCCAAATTGCCAGTAGTGTGTGATTGTGTGTGTGACTGTGTGCGCCCTGCGATGGATTGGCACCCCGTCCAGGTGTCCCCCGCCTAGTGCCCAAAGTCTCCTGGGATGGGATATACAGGATATTTCCGTATACAGGAAAAAGCGGTAATGGCCGATAAGTGAGCGAGGTTATGTCAATGCAGTAACTACATCTTTTTTTTCAACGGGAATGTTTTTTGTAACTTAATCTTTTATTTCTGTCCTGACTTGCCTCTCAATCAAAGCGTTGTACCTTTTCCTACCAAATATACTGTAGTCTCTACTGCCACCAAGCGATACTGAGAGCTTATTTATGCCAGTTAAATGGCTCCATCTGCTGGTCATTAGAGAGAAGAGAGTTTTCTCAGTCATTTTCAAGAGCTGCTTTATTCTAGTCAGAGTTATGATCAATCTAAAAAACAACAGGCATCAGATGGCATCACTCTGGATTATATACCATGAACACACACTCACACTCACACACTCGTTCACACCTAAGGCTGAATGCATTTTATTCATTGCATTGTATTTTGTGACGTTCTTGTCAATTCGGTTACCTGAAATAACACTAGAATGACTTGACCAAACAGTGGTTACTTTTGGATAGTTCATTCACATATTAATTCTACAATGACAAACTGTGAGACTGATAATCATAATTATGATTCAGTAATAGCATTTTTGGTGGAGCATTGTCATCTGTTATATAATAGCACTGCTAAGCTAAAAAAAAAAAAAACATTATCATGATGATCACAAGACACAACAGTACTTAAGGGACGACACAAACAGGACTTTTATTAATGACACTCTTACAGATAAGAGGTATAGAGTGATTCCCAGTCTGGCCAAAGCTCTAAGTCGGCTTTGTGACAATGTCCGCTATTAAAATGCAATAGAAAGCAAATTCATTTATTTGAATTCAAATAATGCAATGGAAACATTTTATAGGTTCTTCTTCTTCTTCTTCTTCATAATAATAATAATAATAATAATATTATTATTATTATTATTAACAACAACAACAACAACAACAACAACAACAACAACAACAACAACAACAACAACAACAATAATAATAATAATAATAATAATAATAATAATAATAATAATAATAAGAATGTGGTGCATAATGTTTCAGCAGTAAGAACTGGTGCCCTGCACCTCCAGGATTAGGGTTTCAAATCTTGTCTCCGGTCTTTATTGTATGCATGTAGATTGCATGTTTCCTTCACGTCCTCTAAATTCCTCCCACAGTCCAAAGACATGTTGTAGCTTAATTGTGTTTCTAAATTGAGTGGTGTGTGGTTGTGTATGCGCTCCCATGCACTGAGATGAGTCTGCACCCCATCCAGGATGTCCCCTGCTTTGTGCCCTGAGATCCCTGAGATCCCCTGTGCCCCTTCACAGAAAAATGAAAATGTCTAATGAAAATGGTGCAGAAAAACAAATGATGACGACGACAACAACAACAACAACAATAATAATAATACGACTACTACTACTAATAATAATAAGAAGACGAATAAGAATAATAAGAATAATGTCAGTTTAAAGGAAAAACATCTCTGCAGCTACCCAGACTCTTCAAATAGGAAAAGCAATTGAAGGATTTGCATGAGCAACATCAAGCCAATCACGTTAAGAATATGCTGTGGCTTGCCTGTTAATCATGTTGCTTGTGAATTCAGAAAGCTCTGACTCTTGAATTAGTATTCAGGTACTCTAGGCTAAGTATACTCAAAGGGAACATTGAAGAAAGAAGCCTTTAGCTTACATCACCACAATCTCTGATTGTAAATATATTTCAATATACATGCGTATCTATAACCCATTATTACTGTCTTAAGCTTAATTAGTTTATTTTCTTTTGTCCTTCCTATAAAAATGTACGGATACCGTATATATAATGTAATTATGGTTCAGATGTCTTTCTTTGTATAACTACTGTGTCTTTGATAGTTAATGTTTGACTGACACTCTTTACCTTTATTCCTATTATGGATTATAGAATATTTTTTCATGTTACACTGACTTTAGTTCCTGCTTTGAGCAAATATTCTGAACAGCCAAATTATCCCATAATCCCAAAACGGCTTCTGTGGCAGCTGACAAAATCCAAGCACTGTAAATATAATAAAAACAATGACCAGGAATTTTTGAGCCTTTGGTTGGGCCATAATTGACATCTACAGGACTTAAACCTACCCCCAGCCATATTGTTTAATATTGTTTATTAATGCATTGTTATCTTGAAAGAGTGCAAAAACAGTAAGTAACCACTCACTCACTCATCATCTATACCGCTTAATCCTGTATTCAGGGTCACGGGGGCCTGGAGCCTATCCCAGGAGACTTAGGGCACATGGCAGGGTACACCCTGGACAGGGTGCCAATCCATCGCAGGGCACACAGACATACACACACTCACACACTCATTCACACACTAAGGGCAATTTGGGAACGCCAATTAGCCTAACCTACATGTCTTTGGACTGTGGGAGGAAACCGGAGTACCCGGAGGAAACCCACCAAGCACGGGGAGAACATGCAAACTCCATGCACACAGAGACGGGAATCGAGCCTGGCGGTGCAAGGCGACAGTGCTAACCACTACACCACCGTGCCACCCCAGTAAGTAACCAATAAGATGAAAATAAACATGAACCATGTTTGCATGAAAGTAAATAAAATGCCTTTTTTAAGGCATATTTTGTTTGTTCTACTTGTATATCAGGCATACAATGTATACACATTTGTATAAATGTTTTTAATACTAAATGTATTGCTACAAATACATCTATTTACATTAACATATAAAAAAACATTACTTACATTGTTACACACACACACACACACACACACACACACTGTATATAATATTATGATAATAAACATGTATCAATATACATAATGTACATCATAATATTTTTCTTTTCCTGTGTGTACATTTTTTTCCAGCTGACTCTGTATTTTATTCTCTGCTTGGAAGATACAACTCAGGATTATATTATTGTATCATTGGTTGTGATTGTCTGAGTTCCTGCATTTGGAAAGTTAGACAGCAGAATTAGAACTCCACTTTGGCAGTTTTGAAAAACTGTTATAATAAATATTGTAAACTGGAAGATAATATTTTGTACATGTTCTAAAAAAAAAGTTACAACAGTGTTTAAAAAAGAACAATAATAAATGAATAAACGGATAAATCAGCCTTCAGTTGTGCTTATGGCAAAGTCAATAATGTGTAGGTTGAGTTTTAATATAAAATATTTTTTTAAAAACTTGTGCGTTGATTGTGTTTTTGTAGTGGATTATAACAGCAATGTGAAACAAGGAAAAAAAAAGATTTGAACACATAACCCTTTAATTACAATGATTGTTGGTACAAAAACACAATACATCATCAGCCTCCTCCTCTACCAGTTTCATTTCAGTAGGAGAAAATAGTGACCTATCATATGAATGACATACACCTTAAAACATCCAGTTGTGTATCATCTGACTGCAGATACTGTTTGTCTGTGGTCATAAGATGTTTATAACATAGATTAAAAAATTCCAGTGGAGAATGGGATGGAACGAATGTGACCAGACAAAGCAAATGCAAAATCTTCCCACACAAAGTGCATGTATCTCTAGATTGTTGTACACTTGTGCATCTCTTGTGTAATCTCGCTTTGGCTGTGCATCGTGGAAAATGTAGCAAAACTAGTGCTAGAGGAAAATGAGGCCAAGAGATGTATAGGTCTGGAAAACAGAAGGTTACAGTATTCCACATAAAATGGAGTTTGCACAACATCCAAATCACTCAAAGTCACATTTCACAGAACATATTGTGGACATTAAGTGACCACAGAACCTGAATGCTATGGCAGCTACAATGGCAGTACCAGAGCGTGGATGTCCTTTTTGTAGGCACCAGCAACTCTTTGTCTCTCATCTGACTTGAAAATAGGATTGAACTAAAGGGACATTAGCAGAAGCATATAACAAAACTGATACCTGTATGTTTACTGAGTAAAGGCTTACATCACATGAAAATAGTATCTTAAAATATTACAATATTTAATTTGAGTAAATTCCTGTTACCGTATAAATAGGCCCAATAGGGCTTATATACACTCACCTAAAGGATTATTAGGAACACCTGTTCAATTTCTCATTAATGCAATTATCTAATCAACCAGTCACATGGCTGTTGCTTCAATGCATTTAGGGGTGTGGTCCTGGTCAAGACAATCTCCTAAACTCCAAACTGATTGTTAGAATGGGAAAGAAAGGTGATTTAAGCAATTTTGAGCGTGGCATGGTTGTTGGTGCCAGACGGGCCGGTCTGAGTATTTCACAATCTGCTCAGTTTTTCACGCACAACCATTTCTAGGGTTTACAAAGAATGTTGTGAAAAGGGAAAAACATCCAGTATGCAGCAGTCCTGTGGGCGAAAATGCCTTGTTGATGCTAGAGGTCAGAGGAGAGTGGTCCGATTCAAGCTGATAGAACAGCAACTTTGAAGAGCAACTTTGACTGAAATAACCACACCCGAGGTATGCAGCAAAGCATTTGTGAAGCCACAACACGCACAACCTTGAGACGGATGGGCTACAACAGCAGAAGACCCCACCGGGTACCACTTATCTCCACTACAAATAAGAAAACGAGGCTACAATTTGCACGAGTTCACCAAAATTGGACAGTTGAAGACTGGAAAAATGTTGCCTGGTCTGATGAGTCTCGATTTCTGTTGAGACATTCAAATGTCTCATTTGAATTTGGCGTAAACAGAAGGAGAACATGGATCCATCATGCCTTGTTACCACTTTGCAGGCTGGTGGTGGTGGTGTAATGGCGTGGGGATCTTTTCTTGGCACACTTTAGCCCCCTTAGTGCCAATTGGGCATCGTTTAAATGCCATGGCCTACCTGAGCATTGTTTCTGACCATGTCCATCCCTTTATGACCACCATGTACCCATCCTCTGATGGCTACCTCCAGCAGGATAATGCACCATGTCACAAGGCTCGAATCATTTCAAATTGGTTTCTTGAACATGACAATGAGTTCACTGTACTAAAATGGCCCCCACAGTCACCAGATCTTTGGGATGTGGTGGAACGGGAGATTCTTGCCCTGGATGTGCATCCCACAAATCTCCATCAACTGCAAGATGCTATCCTATTAATATGGGCCAACGTTTCTAAAGAATGCTTTCAGCACCTTGTTGAATCAATGCCACGTAGAATTAAGGCAGTTCTCAAGGCGAAAGGGGGTCAAAGAAAACAAAGAATGATGCAACTCAAGGACTATATATATATATATATACACCAGACTACTTAAGCTACCGGTAATGGCACTCAAAACCAAAAGACAAAGTCAAAGGTGTACTCTGGGAAATAAAATGCAACCATGAGTTGAGCCTCTGGATGCAATGCACACTCCAGGGGTTATCCCTGACAGACAGTTATATAAAGAAATGATCATCAACACCCTCCACAGGAAGGCTAAGCTACAGAAGGTAGTCGCTGAAAGGGCTGGCTGTTCGCAGAGTGCTATATTGAAGAATCCCCATGGAAAGTTGACTGGAAGGGAAAAAAAAAAAAACGGTCCACAAACAACAAAGATAACAAAAGCCTAAAAAAGATTGTCACGCAAGTCCAATCCCAGAGTCAAAAAGGAGAGTGAAGAGGCAGAGAAACCGGGTAGCTTGAAGTCCAGTGTAAAGTTTCCACAGTAATGTTTGGGAGGATATGTCCTCTGATAATGTGGGGCCACTGCGTATTTTTTTTTTTTTTGTCAAATCAAAGTCAATATAGCTGTCTGCCAGGAAATGTTTTAAACACTTTCTGTTTCTGTCAGCTGACTGGCTTTATGGAGATGCTGAAATCACCTGACTAGAACACCATACAGAAACTATGGGGTATTATCAAAAGGAAGATGTCAAACACTCAAATAAAAAATACAGACAAGCTGGAGGCGGCTATCAAAGCAATGTTCTTCAAAGATGCCTCAACAGTGCCACAGGCAGATCACCTTCATGCCATGCCACATTCATGCATTAATTTGTGGTAAAGAAGCCACAACCAAGAATTGAGTGCTGAAATAAACACAATGTTTCAAAATTTCTGTATTGTAAATCCTTTTTTGATTGATTTTAGGATAAATTTTAATAATTTGAGATATTGAACTTTTGATTTCCATGAGCTATAAACTGTAATAATCAAAATTAAAACAAGAAGGTCTGAAATATTTTACTTTATATTTAATGAATTAAGAATATCAAGTCAAGTCAAGTCAAGTAGGCTTTTATTGTCATTCCAACCATATACAGTTAGTACACAGTGAAACGAAACAACGTTCCTCCAGGACCAAGGTGCTACATACATGCAACAACATACATTTACAACACACATTTTTACATTTTTAAGTTAATCTAAAAGATTAAAATATACAGTATGAGAGTTAAATTCTTTTTATTAATTTCAGAAAATAAAAGTGAACATATTTTTTAATTTGTGTGGGTAATGTATTTAAACATTGGCCAAAATAAATTACCATTATTTAAAAATGACCATTTGAGAAATTAAATACTGAATACTGAATTGTACGTACATAATAATTATGGATGAGGATTTTGTTTTAAAAAAAAATTCTTATACTTAAACCTTTTGGAGTGGCAATATTAAGTGAAGTCATAGGATTAGGCAAAGTTTCCACTTAAGAAATATAACCGAGGCTATTAAGCAGAGCCTGCTACTTTGCAATTCAATTAGCTCTCTGTCTGGACTAACTCCCCACTCCTTTTCTCACTTTTGTCTTGTTCGAATATTACACACACATGGACACACACCCACACATACCCACACACATACACTATAGTTTCAAACACATACTGTAGATCACTATAATTCATGCATAACATAATACATCTGTGAATAAAACCAGGTATTTTTAAACATTTACTCAAAATCTTTTATTGAACACAGCATGAAGACATTGTGTCAGTCTGTAGACTTTTAGAGGTACTGTGAAATGCCAATCTTCTTTCCATATGTTTAACCATGCAGCTAGAATCTGCAAGCACAAAACAGTTATACAGTAGGTAGGTGTGACGCGCACACCAGGCTCCGCCCCTGCACCACGTCCTACGTCACCCGAGTTCTAGCACGCACGCACGTCCCTCACACACACACCCACACACACAGCTGCTCCGTATTCGGCTGATGTACACACGCGCACATAAAAGCACCACTCTTTCACCAGCACGCCGTCCGAGATTGATCACGCGACCCGAACTCTTCAGTTAAGGACTAAGACTGTGTTTATTTCCGTGTTTTTTCCGTATGTTTCAGTTTCTCGTTGTCTGCCTCGCTCCGCGCTCCTGTGTACTTCCGTGTTTTCGTGTCTCCGTGTTTTAGTGTACTTCCGTGTCTCCTATGCACTCCCGTTTTTTCCCTCCTGCCAGCTCCGCTTTTTGCCTGTTTCTTTATTGGTTTCTGCTTTGCTTTTTGTTTCCTATTTTTCCCAGCATTTCATTTTCAGTGTTGATTTCCACATTTTGTTTGTTCCCCGTGTTTTTGTTGTCCCCAACTTTATGAATAAATCGCCCTGCCGGGCCAACATCAGAGACTGTCTCTTCTGAGTTCCGTTGGTACGCGACAGAATCTCGGACCGACACAATTATGGACCCGGCAAGTGCTAATTTGATTTCGGAGCTGATCACCACTCTCCAGCGTCTTCTGCCACCACAAACCTCCGCCACTACACCACCTGCTGCACCCACAGTCACTCCACCGATTCCCCCGGCTCCCCACACTGCGCCCATGGCGGCTGCCATTGCCCCGGTTTCCCCCGGTGCGCTTACCAGTCCCGTGGCTACACCGCCGCCCTTCTCTGGTGAAGCGGGGAATTGCGATGGGTTCCTTCTGCAGTGCTCAATATTTTTTGACATGCAGTTCCTGCGCTTCCCATCTGACAGATCCAAGGTTGCCTACATTGTCTCCCTACTGACGGGACGCGCTCTCCAGTGGGCACAGGCAATGTGGCAACAGGATGGACCCGTCGTCCACAATTATGCGCAATTTACTGCGCATTTCCGGGAAGTATTTAATTACTCGGTGAGCTCTACCACCGCTGGGGACCAACTTTTCCGGCTGCAACAAGGTAAGGGTTCCATTCACGATTATGTTCTCTCCTTTAGAACCCTTGCAGCCGCCAGTGGGTGGAACGAGCTCTCCCTTTTAACCAAATTCCGGCAGGGGCTAGCACCACGATTGAGGCTGCAGATGGCGACCCACGACGACTCTGTTGGGCTGGAGCAGTTCATACGGCTCACCCTCAGAGTTGCCAACCGTTTGCAGGATTGCGCTGCCGAACTTCCTGCACCGGTTCAATTCCAACCAGCCCTTCTCTCACCAGACCCCAGGGCAGTACCCGAACCAATGGACATTAACCAAACCCGAGCCAGACTTTCTCCTCAGGAAAGACAAAGCCGGCTGGACTCGGGGTTATGCCTATACTGCGCCGAAAGGGGGCACCTACTACCATCATGCCCTCGGCGCCCAGCGAGACCTCTGGTGAGTAACGTCAGTCATGAATGTCCCCATGCCAAACCACTCACCATGAATGTCACTGTCCACCATGCCACCATGTCTCCCACAGTAAGGGCTCTCCTGGACTCGGGTTCCGCTGGGAACTTCATCTCTAGGACACTCTGCCGCCAGCTCAAGGTTCCCCTTGAACTCCGCCCTGTTCCCCTTCAGATCTGCTGTGTGACGGGGGCACCCCCTGCGGGGGGGTTGGTTCGTTACATCACTCCTCCATTGCATATGCAGGTCGGCTGGCTGCATGAGGAAAAGATCCGATTCCTGGTCCTCGAAAGATCTACGTCTGACCTGATTCTAGGGCGCCCATGGCTCACTCTCCACGAGCCGATCCTCTCATGGAAGGATGGGGAGATCCTGAAGTGGGGCGCCGGCTGTTTCTCTCACTGCCTTTCCCAGGTCCCAGCCCTACCACTCAACTCGACCTCCGTGGAGAGTCCAGCCGGAGTGCATCATCACGAGGTTCCAGAGGCATACTCCAGCTTTCAGGACATCTTCTGCCCAGTCCGAGCCACACAACTACCTCCACACCGGCCATGGGACTGCGCCATCGACCTCCTTCCAGGTGCACCGGTGCCACGAGGTAAGATCTACTCTCTCTCTCTCCCGGAACAGAAGGCAATGGAGACGTACGTTGAGGAGGCCCTTCGGCAAGGCTTCATTAGACCTTCGACTTCCCCTGCTGCTTCTAGCTTCTTCTTTGTGGCCAAAAAAAGACGGAGGCCTTCGGCCGTGCATCGACTATCGGGCGCTAAATAAGGTCACGGTAAGGTTCAGTTATCCCCTTCCTCTCGTCCCCTCCGCTCTGGAACAGCTCCGTGGAGCTACTATCTTCACGAAGCTAGACCTCCGGAGCGCATATAATCTGATTCGCATTCGCGAAGGTGATGAGTGGAAAACTGCTTTCATTACTCCTACGGGTCACTATGAATACTTGGTGATGCCGTACGGCCTAGTGAACGCTCCGTCTGTTTTTCAGGGTTATATGAACGAGGTGTTCCGGGATTGTGTGGGTAGATTTGTGGTCGTCTACATCGATGACATACTTATCTACTCACGGGATTCCTCGGAGCACCTCCGACATGTAACTGAGGTGCTTAAGAGACTCCGATCTCATGAGCTGTTCCTCAAGGCGGAAAAGTGCCTCTTCCATCAGTCCTCCATATCCTTCTTGGGTTATAACATCAGTCCAAGGGGGATTCAGATGGATGAGAGGAAGGTAGAGGCTGTCCGATCGTGGCCTACCCCAACCAATATTAAACAGCTCCAACGCTTCTTGGGCTTCGCGAATTTCTACCGCCGATTCATCCAGGGGTATAGCATGAAAGTCGCCCCGCTCACTGACCTCCTAAAGGGTAAGCCCAAGAAGCTAGTTTGGTCACCTGAGGCTACACATGCCATGTCACATTTGCAACAGGCCTTTACCACTGCCCCGATCCTCACCTTTCCAGACGTTAACCATCCCTTTCTCGTAGAGGTCGACGCCTCACAAACCGGGGTGGGAGCGGTATTGTCACAGCAGCAGGGGAAGGATCCAGCTTACCATCCATGTGCCTTCTTTTCCAGGAAGCTGTCACCGGCGGAGAGGAACTACGATATAGGAAATCGTGAGCTTCTCGCCATCAAGCTGGCCCTGGAGGAGTGGAGGCATTGGTTGGAAGGGGCGATCCATCCGTTCCTGGTCCTAACTGACCATAAGAACTTGGAGTATCTACGTGAAGCTAAACGTTTGAACTCCAGACAGGCAAGGTGGGCTTTGTTCTTCACGAGATTCCATTTCTCCATTTCTTATAGGCCAGGAACGAAGAATGTCAAGGCCGACGCGCTCTCCAGGGTCCACGATCCCGAGGAAACGGCCGAACACCCAGAGAACATCCTCCCGACAACTCTGTTCGTCTCACCAATACAATGGGAGGAAGGCAGCTCCGATTCCCAGAGCCATTCCCCCAGCGCCTCTCCGCCCGGTTGTCCACCACAGCTTTCCTTCGTCCCCGAACCAGAGAGAGAACATCTTATCCACCAGGTACACTCCTCACTTGGCACCGGTCACCCGGGGGTCACCCAAACCCTCTCCCTTCTCCGCGAGCGTTTCTGGTGGCCACGGATGAGAGAACAAGTGCAGAGGTACGTACGGGGATGCTGGGCATGTGCTCAGTCTAAAATACCCAGGCAACTACCCACAGGAAAACTGCTGCCGCTACCTGTTCCTCGACGTCCCTGGTCACACCTGGGCATAGACTTCATGACGGACCTCCCCGTGTCTCAAGGTAACACCTGTGTGCTCGTCATTGTGGACCGCTTTTCAAAATTTTGTCGCCTTATTCCACTCCCAGGTCTCCCGACAGCACAGAGGACGGCGGAGGCCCTGTTCGAACAGGTATTTCGTAACTTTGGCATCCCGGAAGACATCGTTTCAGACCGGGGTCCCCAGTTCATCTCCCGGTTCTGGAAGGCCTTTTTCACACTCCTGGGAGTGACGGTGAGCCTGTCGTCTGGGTACCACCCACAAAGCAATGGCCAAACCGAGAGGAAGATCCAGGAGATAGGTCGATACCTACGTACCTTCTGCCACGGCCACCAGAACTCCTGGAGCCAGTACCTCGTCTGGGCCGAGTACGCCCAAAATTCTCTCAGGAGTCCAGCTACTGGTTTAACCCCATTTCAGTGCGTACTCGGTCACCAACCCCCGCTATTCCCCTGGAACGGAGAAACCTCCGAGGTCCCCGCAGTGAATCACTGGTTCCAGGAGAGTGAGAGGGTTTGGGCATCAGCGCACCGGCAGCTTCAGAGGGCAGTCAGAAGGCAAAAGATCACAGCCGACACCCGGAGATCTACGGCCCCAACGTACCGACCTGGGCAAAGAGTTTGGCTGTCAACCCGGGACATCCGCCTTCGTCTGCCCAGCAAGAAGCTGTCACCCCGATACATTGGTCCCTTCACCATCCTGTCCCAGATCAATCCAGTCACATTTAAGTTAAGTCTTCCACGCACCTACAGAATACACCCCACATTCCATGTCTCCCTATTGAAACCATACCACACCCCCGCACTTTCTGTTTCCCCAGAGTCTGGCGATCCACAGGAGCCCCCACCGAGCCTCGACCTGGAGGACGGCACGATCTACGCCGTCCGCGAAATCTTGAGGTCCCGTCGTCGAGGTGGTCATCTGGAGTATCTGGTGGACTGGGAGGGGTACGGTCCCGAGGAGAGAAGCTGGGTTCCTCGGGATGATATCCTAGACCCGACCCTTCTCGCCGAGTTCCATCAGGCTCAGCCCCAGATGCCGGCCCCCAGGGGTAGGGGTCGCCCACCACGACGACGTACTCTCCGGCCCTCAGGAGCGGTCCGTGGAGAGGGGGGTTCTGTGACGCGCACACCAGGCTCCGCCCCTGCACCACGTCCTACGTCACCCGAGTTCTAGCACGCACGCACGTCCCTCACACACACACCCACACACACAGCTGCTCCGTATTCGGCTGATGTACACACGCGCACATAAAAGCACCACTCTTTCACCAGCACGCCGTCCGAGATTGATCACGCGACCCGAACTCTTCAGTTAAGGACTAAGACTGTGTTTATTTCCGTGTTTTTTCCGTATGTTTCAGTTTCTCGTTGTCTGCCTCGCTCCGCGCTCCTGTGTACTTCCGTGTTTTCGTGTCTCCGTGTTTTAGTGTACTTCCGTGTCTCCTATGCACTCCCGTTTTTTCCCTCCTGCCAGCTCCGCTTTTTGCCTGTTTCTTTATTGGTTTCTGCTTTGCTTTTTGTTTCCTATTTTTCCCAGCATTTCATTTTCAGTGTTGATTTCCACATTTTGTTTGTTCCCCGTGTTTTTGTTGTCCCCAACTTTATGAATAAATCGCCCTGCCGGGCCAACATCAGAGACTGTCTCTTCTGAGTTCCGTTGGTACGCGACAGTAGGTCATGTGTAGGAAAATAATTGACAGGTCAAGCACCTGCCCTTTTGCCCGCTCTGAATAGCATCACTCTGAATAACGATTTCTACTGTTACTTGGGGTGAGTTTGTTATTGATTAGGTGCAAGAGATATAGGTTAATGCAAGAAAATAGAAAAATCATGCCATCTTACTGGAAAGTTGGTGTTAGGTCAGGTGAGGAGAAGAAGATGAAAGAGAGAGACATTGAGCCACAGCCAGCAGAAAGAGTGTAGCAACCCATTAGACAGAGACAATGGCTGGAGTGAAAGAGGTTACATATTTTAATATGATTCAACAGTTTATGTTGTTGATTCTGATGGTGTATAGTTTTTAGCTTTGAACATCTGCTCCTCTAAATATCTTTGTGATAATCAATGTTACTCAATTCACCTGGAGGTAGTGTTAATGATATGGATGAAATGTTATGATGAATGTAAAGCACAGCATTTTAGCAGGACACCAGGGTAGAGTGTATATAATTTACACTCTCTATATTTGAGGTGATATGGAGGAGATCCAAATCTACCCTGCGCAGACTCTGTAATGGTGTCCCACAGGGCTCAGTACTTGGTCCTCTCCTGTATTTCTTATTTTACCCGCTCTCTTGGTATGGTCATATCTTCACATGGTTTTTTACACCATTTCTATAAAGATGACATGTTTATATTATCTCCTTTCCTTCCTTAGACACTAAGGATCCCTTTGGATCTTAGCATGTCTGGCAGTCATTTCATCATGGATGACAGCCCACCAGCCGTAGCTTAATCTCAATAAAACCGAACTGCTGTTCATCCCTGGTGATTCATCCTCTGGTCAAGACCTTTTGATCTAGCTATACAACAATCCGAACATTCCTTTATCCCTTCCTTGCAATTTTGGTGTAATTCTGTACAATCTGAACTTCCTTCAGATGTCCGTACAGCTAAGTCTATGGCAATCTTTAAACAGCAACTTAAAACACAGTATCTGTTTCTTCAGGACTTGGGTTAATTTGTGCTCCCCTCAAAAAACTAATGGAATTTAGTAAACCTAGTAATCCAGTGTAAGGATCTATCCAATGATGGAAACCTAAGAACTTTTATAAGTCGCTCTATATAAGACCGTCTGCCAAATGCCTAAATGCAAATATACATCCCTTATCGTGTACAGGGCCGTAGGGGGGCCTGGAGCCTATCCCAGGGGACTCAGAGCTATAGGCAGATTACACTCTGGATAGAGCCAGTCCATCACAGGACACAAGGATGGACACACACAGACACACACAGACACACACACACACACACACACACACACACACGGTCATACACTACGGACAATTTAGCATAATCTGCATGTTTTTTGACTGTGGAAAGAAACCCACCAAGCCCTAGAAGAACATGCAAACTCCACACACACAGATTTGAAGGTGGTATTAGAGGTGCAAGACTACACTGATAATCACTACACCACTATGTCGCCAGTTATAATTTACATTTCAACTTATATTTTATTGATGCAACATTGTCATGAGGAATTCTGATAATAAAAATAAAAAGCTAGTTTTTATAGCTTTTACAAGTTAGCTTCAGGTCTCATTGTAGGATTATGTGTTTGGTGTGAATTGGACTAAAATTACATTGCCTGACTAAAAGTTAAGTTATCGCTGGGATTTACGTAGTGAAGCAAATAAAATATAGATGTAGAATAAGATAAATAAAAAAAGTTACTGTTTCAGAAGAGTCTAATTGTTGGCCTGAATCAAGTTTAAAAAATTATTAAAAAAAGAGGACATTGCTGAATTTACAGAAATTAAAAACTGTCTTACACCTTATTAAAACCTGGAAGTATAGCGTCGAACTATTAACTTTAGTAAAAAACAGATGTGGTCAGAGAAACAATCATGAAAAGAGATCACTTAAATGCTCGTTCAAGTTGCATCATAAAAACGGGGTAGAAATCACAGTTATGTTAATAACACAAAGAGACAAATAAATAAATGATTGTGACCAAATATCTGTGTGGCCATAAGAAAAGTATTTGCTTCTCAGGCTAATCGGTTTCCTAGGGACCAAAAAGATGGACTGAAGGAGTGGTCTTGGGAGCATGATCGAATATGTGCCAATGCAGAGTCCTGACCCTAACCTCAGTGAAATTGTTTGGCCTGTGCTGGAAAAGGCTTAATGGAGTGATTCAACTGTTGCAGCAACAATAATAATAGATCTCAAACAAACATTTGTGCAAGTCTGGATGGAAATAAATGTTTGCCTAAATAAAACGGATGGAAATAAAATATTGCCTAAGGATGTCAAAATAATGCAACTGAAAATGCACACCGAAATCATAGCTAAAGGTGATCCAGCAACATATTTGGAGGGTCAGCCAGTGTATATGAAGAGCATTTATATTAACATTATGCATGGTTTCTCATCTTTTCCTTCAAATATTAATATATGGTGAAGAACAACCTAGTATTTAATAACAAAAATAATGAATGGGTGCTATCATACTAATGAGAACTAGGTTAACTAGATTAGCGGTAAACTGGTGCTAAATTACAAAGACTTTATTATATACATCATTAAACAGATATAAGGTTCCTTAGAAGATTTTTGAAGTTTAAAGTCGCAAAAGTTTTATAAAAGCATTTTTCTTTTATCCCAAGCGTCCCTTCAAGATGCAAACACCATAGATGCTTTGTAAATAAGAATGCAAATTTTCACTTTTTTGAATCTCAGCAGTGGGGCTCAGTGAGTATCCGCAGTCAGTAGATTTGCCTGAATTTGAACCAGTCCTTTTAAAGTCCCATAATATCAAACGATTTATTGACCTCATATGCCATGTGCATTTGCCATTAGTGCTCAGGAAGGACGAAAGCTTGTTTAGGCATACAATATTGTTAGTTGTAAGCTAAAATGGTGTCTTTTGCATTGTTGAGGTGAATCTGTGTGAGACTTTATGAAGCTGTTGAGCAGTGGATAAGCAGTGTGATCTACTGTAACACAATTCAAAATATACATAACTAGAATTATTTTAAGGAAAACCTTGGCTTATTAAATACTTTCTTGAGTTTATTTTGCAAATGCCTTTATCTCAAGAAACTTACAAATAGGAAAGAAGGCATAGATAGAATAAAAGAGGCTATGCTCAGTTGAAGCCATGGAGGCTCCTGCCAGACCTAGGAATTTAATTTGGTCATTATGATAAAAAAAAAAAAAAAAAAAAGTCTTTTGCAGTAGTTTTACCCATACTAACCAGCAGAGGCCATAAGAATCCCCTATATACAGTACCTACATTACATTTGTGTGGACAAAGAGATGATGTTTGATGAGGCACATCTGTATTTTACTTCTGATCTTTATGTCACTCTCTTTCTCCCTACAGTAAGCAATGTTTGTGTTTATACTAAAGATTATTAAATAAATTAAAGTTAAGAATTAAGTTAGTAAAATTTCCAGTTTAAAGATTAAACTTGATTTGCTGGGTTGTCAAGCAGAGTGTTTTCTTAAGTGGACATAAATTTGTCTTGGCCCTTGTGTCAATATTGGAGATTAAAACAAAATCACAATCAAACTGAAGTACATATCTATCGGATGTTGGCCAAAAAAACCCAGGCAGAGCCTAGGGATCATAATAGGAGGGGAAATTACTGTGGTAGTCTTTTTCAGGCAGGCTACTGACATATATGGAAGAAAAACTTGATGCTTTGAAAAAAAACAAACCCAAGTCAAACCAGATGTAAATCACCAAAATTTACATACTAACAAACTTAAGGGATAAAGGCATGACTCATCCTTTATTTGTAACGAAACTCTTACCAAACTGACAAATTCACACACCCCACAAACACTTGTGTTCTACATAATAAATATTTGCCCAATGAAATCAGAGAGCAAGTGGACAAAAAAAAAAGTTAGAAAAATGTTTCTCCTGAGAAATTGATTAGATAATCCTGTCCCACTCACTCCTTGTCCCACCCATCAAATCTAAAAAGCTGTCAGGAAAAGCAGGAATATGAAAAGTTTAATAAAAAAGTGGCATAGTTGTATGCAGTAAGAAATTTGTGCAAAAGAAGACAAAATGCAGACAGGCGAAGGGGTGGAGTCAAAGCTTTGCTGTGTGATGTCAGAAGCATGAGCTGTGGTGTCCTGCTGAAACTAATCCAGGCTGATTAGAGAAACAAAGCAGGCACCTCTACAACTTGGGTAACAGTGGATAGTGAGGCACCAAGGACAAGAACATCAGCAGCAGCAACAAAACAAAAACCTTTGCCAAATGACAATAAGGAACAAGAAGGACAGAAGGAATACATTCATCCACAGGATTATTTCAACCAAAGGAATTTGAAGAAGGACTTAAATTTACCTGTTGTAGCCTTAACAAGAAGCACCTTTTTTATCCCTTTTATCATAATAATCTAAAACCAAACTGTAGTTATCTGGTCAAAATGTCCAATGGAATGAACAAATCGTTAAGGGTCCAATTTGGACTCATCAACTACGACAATCGCTACCTCACAGCTGAGACTTTTGGTTTCACGGTAAACGCATCTGGTACAACTATGAAGAAAAAACAACTCTGGAGCCTGGAGCAGTCTGAACAGGATGGCCAGGTGGTTTTCCTTCGCAGTCACCTTGGGCGCTACCTGTCCACAGATAAAGATGGCAAAGTATATTGTGAAACTGAAGTCCCAGACTCTGATTGTCGCTTTCTGATTATGGCTCAGGCAGATGGCCGTTGGGCCATACAGTCTGAACCTTATCAGAGATACTTTGGGGGCACTGAAGATTTCCTCACCTGCTTTGGCCAGACTATAGGAGAAACAGAGTTGTGGGCCGTCCACCTGGCCCTTCACCCACAGGTTAACCTGTTCAGCATAGCCCGCAAACGCTATGCACGCTTGTCTGATTCACAGAGTGAGATTACTTTTGACAGTGATATCCCATGGGGTGTGCACTCCCTGATAACCCTGCTGTACAAGGAAGGAAAGTACAGTGTGAAAACCTGTGACAACCGCTTTCTAAGTAGCAATGGAAAGCTGGTAAATGATTTTGATCTTGAAACAGCTTTCACTTTGGATCTCACCACTGGTAAGCTGGCTTTCAAAGACAACAATGGAAAGTTTTTAACCCCAGTGGGTCCTACAGGTACCTTGAAGTCTGGAAGAGGTACAAGGCCCATTAAAGATGAGCTTTATGATCTGGAGGATAGCAACCCACAGGTGGTTTTCAAGGCGGTCAACAACAGATACCTATCTATCCGTCAAGGTAAGCTCTATGCTTTGAGTATTAAATATTTTATTACATCCAATATATTATGCCCTTAGCAGACCTTTGCTGTGTATAATTATTTACCTAGCTAGCTAAAATTCATGTCTCAGGATTGGCCTATATACTGTAGGTAGGCTGCCAGTTTCAGATATGAGGTTATTTTGTTGCAATAAACTTTGCAAAAACATGCAGACATTTGGAACAAACTAGTTTTTTTTTTTTAGACATATATATCAGTAGACCAAGTTCACAAAGGTCTGCTGTGCTATTTTGCACTATGAATGATAAGCCAGCAGCACTCATATTACTTTAATAACAGTAATGGGATAATGGGCTAGAATTGTAACCTTTTAGGGCAAAGTAAGCTTCTAAATGGCATTTCGTAGGATACCAGTGACTAAGAATGGAAAAGAAAGAATTTAGTTTGAGTTTTGATGGGTAAACAGAAAGAGGAAATATTGATGCTTACTAGTTATCTCATTACATTTCAATATTTGATTGAGGTTATGCTTAATGGATGGAATTATTAGATGGTCAAAATATGTTTCAAGAAACATTTTATTGTACAGGACATCGGGCTATGCAGCACATAAAGCCATCATTTATAGAGTCTAAAGCAAGCTATTTATAGTTCTTGTAGGAAGCATTAATTTGGCTGTGATTTTCTCACTAGATAGACACTGCATGCGTATGTGCAGTAGGAGGGTTCAAAAGGTTATCTTGATTCAGGGGGATGGCAGGCAGTAGAAACAGAACCAAGATGCAAAACTTTATTCAGGCATGATTTTTTCATACATTTTACAGGAACTACAGATGAAGAGCCAGATTGATTGCTTATAATCTGTGTCATATTGCTGGAACAACTCCATTAGTATTAGTAATAGAACGATTACAATCGGTCTTTAATTGAAAGTGTTCAACAACCAAATATTCTGAAAATAGCACACATGACCACTGCTGGTTGCCTCTTCAGAATCTTTCTGGTCTCAACCAGCGGAAAAGGAAATACCGTACAGAATGTTATACTGAGAAAGTGAGAAAGCAGTTTATATTTTTAAGCAGTGCAAGTAAAGCGAAGGTTTTTAAAAAAAAAGACTTTTAAGAAAAAAGAACAAGAAAGAACATTTCTTTACATTGTGTTACATTTATTTTAGCTCCCCACTGCTTTGCAATGCTGGTTGGAGTAAGGCACATAAAGCACCTTAGTTGGCTCTTTATTGCACATTTGCATTGCACAAAGGATATATCTCCTGCAGCAAGCAAATGAACAAGTTGAGAGGAGGGTGGAGGTGCAGGACTATTCTAGTAACAGGCTTACAGTAATTCTTAAAACTGTCATGATGTGTGTTTATGTGCTGTCTTTTTTTCTTATCTAAATGCATTTAAACATAAAACCCTGTAAAGAAGGGATAACAAGCATTATATGTTTGTTAGGGAGTTGTGAATGATCTGCATTACTTGATTTTACTTAATTCCTTAAGTGCCATTATGTAGCATTAGTATTTAGCACATTGTTTATCAAAATAAAGAATTTATAATGTTAGATTTATTTAGTAAAGTTATAAAGTACTTTTGCTAGCGATTCTTCTATATACAAAATGGTTAAAGACAAAGGATATTTATTTATCACTGAGTAAAAGATTATTCTCCGATTGCTCTCACTCACTCATCATCTATACCGCTTAATCCTGTATTCAGGGTCATGGGAGGCCTGGAGCCTATCCCAGGATAGTTAGGGCACAAGGCGGGGAACACCCTGGACAGGGTGCCAATCCATCACAGAGCACACACACTCACACACTATGGCTAATTTGGGAACGCCAATTAACCTAACCTACATGTCTTTGGACGGAGGAAACCGGAGTACCCAGAGGAAACCCACCAAGCACGAGGAGAACATGCAAACTCCATGCACACAGAGACGGGAATCGAACCCGGACCCTGGAGATGCAAGGTGACAGTGATAACCACTACTCCACCGTGCCGCCTCTCCTATTGCTATGGTTGATAATAATGAAGAAGCCAGCAGTGGGCACACATATACAGTCTGCAAGATATGTTCACAATTACCTATGTCCTTAGTTAATAAATGAAAATCAGTTGCTTATTCATGCCATGAGGTAATATAAATGAGGTATATTAATGAGGCTAATAATTTGCTAGGGAGCACAAACCTCATTTTTCCGGTTTTCCCTCTAACCAGAGCCATGGGTGCATCAGGGTCAGAAGGAAAGTGCATGAAGCGATGCACCCATCCTGCATGGTGCAACCTCAGTGTTATGATCTGTGGGTTGCTTAAATTGGTCAGATCTGAACTCAGGCAACGTTATGTGGCAATAGAGTACTTCTTCTTTGATGGCACAGGCATATACCAGGATGCAAATTGTAGATGAGTGGTTCTTGAAGCATGAGAGATCATTTTCATACATGTCACTTCAAGGTGAACTTTTTAGTTTTTTGGCCAGGCAGTATATATAGGATGCTTTCAAATGATCTAATTTCACCTTTGCCTCCTGGGGTTCATCAAATTTAAAGGGTGGCGATGGAAGAAGGCTTTCCCCCCCAGTCATTTAAACCACTAAACACCTTCACAAATACATACTTTTTCCAGGTGTCAGCATCTCAGCCAATCAGGATGAGGAAACAGATCTGGAGACATTTCAGATGGAAATTGACCAAGCATCTAAGAAATGCATGTTCAGAACTAATGCAGGCACTTATTGGACTCTCGTGGTTCATGCAGGCATCCATACTACAGCCACAGAAATGTAAGGCAATGTTTGCATGTTTTTAACCATTTCTGAAATATGCCTTACACTACATACAGTAAGGGCCGAAATATACAGTACTGAAATTAAAAGACGAACACTATTACCTTGTTGTCACCTGTAAGTTTATATAGTTTAAGTTTCATCCGGAGATCGCTAGTTCGAATCCCGGGTGGTGCTGTAACCTCTAGCAGCCGGAGGTCTAGAGAGCTGATTGGCCGAGCTCTCTCAGAGGGGAGGGATGAGAGGTACTCAGTGCTCCTACATTAATCACGGCTCTACAGCCAGTCAGGGGCGTCTGTGAGCTCGCGCAACGGAGGGAGCGGATAGCGCTGTCCTCCGAGTGTGTTACGCCGCCCCCAACGGTGCGCGAGCGAGCAGTTCGAAAAGATGCGGTCGGCTGGCGTCACGTGGTTCCGAGGAAACACGTGATAGTCTTCGGCCCTCCCGGCTGAGTGGTAGTAGTAGCCTTAATGTGGGAGCCCCCTAGTGACGGGGAGGAATTGGACACGACTAAATTAGGGAGAAAATCGGGGAGAAATCCAAAAAAAAAAAAAAAAGTGAAATTCATATATTATATAGATTTATTACACACAGACTGATATATTGCAAGTGTTTATTTATTTCTTATGAAATCTCAGAAAAATTTGAATATTGTGAAAAATTTTATCCTGGAGACTCATTGTGACACACTCCAATCAACTAATGAACTCAAAACACACGCAAAGGTTTCCTGAGCCTTTAACTGGTCTCTCAGTCTGGTTCAGACTGTATATGCTTAGAATTCATATGTTGCTTATTCACTCTCCAACAGTGATCCCAACACAATGTTTGACATTGAATGGTTTGGGGGAAGAGTGGCTCTAAAAGCTAATAATGGAAAATATGTCTGCAACAGAAAGAATGGACAGCTTGCTGCAGTCAGTGATACAATTGGTGAGTGTGTACAAGTAATAAGATAATAGGGCGTCGAATGCCATTGTTGCTATCCCACTTGCAAAGCAGAACAAAGAATAAGCTTTCTCTCTTCTTGTGTGCCTTTAGGCACTGATGAGCAGTTCTTGATGAAGCTGATCAACCGTCCAATCTTAATCCTGCGAGGGGTGAACGGGTTTGTTTGCCATCACAAAGCCTCTAATACACTGGATGTCAACCGCTCTAATTATGACATCTTCTCATTGCTTTACGATGATGGTGCATACTACATAAAATGTAAGTCCATACATCAAATTTATGTATAGTGTTGTGTAGTTTCTTTGAATGTAGGAATAACTATTTTGCAAATATTATGCTATATGAATTTTTCTTCACCAGCTGTGTTCCAACTGTTTGGATTCCTTCGTAGGTGGAAGTGGACAGTTCTGGTACGTCACTAGCAGTGACTTGGTGTGTTCGGATGGTGAAGAGCCAGAGACCTTCTTTCTAGAGTTCCTGGAACCAGGGAAAATGGCCATAAAGAGCAAAAATAGCAAATATCTGCGTGCTGACCAAGGAGGCACTCTCAAATGTGATGTTGCGACTATGGAAAGCTGCTGTCTCTGGGAGTACTGAGCCATGAAGAAAAGCTTTAGCACCAGCAGAGCTGCACAGGCTGATGAATAAGTTAACAGATTACAATAAATATCTTGTGTTAATGGCTGACTTATTTTATGAATTTTTTGTACAGTGGTACTTTAGCATATAAATTTATCTCATTCTGGAGACGAGTTCTTAAGGTGAAATTTCGTACTGCAAAACATTTCCAAAATGATTAAATGTATTTCCAAAATTATAATCATAGTTTTGCATATAAAAACAATCAAAACATTTAGAAAAGAAATAAATAGACATTAAACCTCACTTAACCTTCATTTATGATTCTTCTTGGCACCGGTGGCTTAACAGAACTGAAAGTGGCTCATTTTCCTCTTGCTAAGATTCTTGGGACCCATGGTGCTAAGTTGTCACTAAATCTTGCACAAAATGCAAAAAAAAAAAAAAAAACACAAAAAATATGTAAACTTGCTTCGTTTGTCTTTCCACTGACACAAACAAGTTTTGAATGGTTCCCGGACGTTCAGTTCGGCTCAGTTTGTTTGTTTGTATGCTTTGTATGCCGAGGAAAATTTCTTGCAAAATTAACCCAAAGATTCTTAAGGCAGGGTGTTTGTATGCCAAGGTACCACTGTACCTCTTATATATTGTCAATACATATACTCAGGCCAATTTTGCTGTTCTCTTTTTATTTTTTACTATTATATGTTGTTATAGTTTAGCCAAGCTAGCACCCAAGTAGTTTCGAATACTGTTGTTTTCCCTTTACATTTACTTACCTTTTCTATTTATATATGAATTAATGAAACAAACAAAAAAAAACCTTGGTACTCTGAGTGCCATTGGTGTGTCCTATCAATATGTAGGACCTTAAACCGTTCTAGGACTTCTTCTTGTTTGACCCTTCACTGCTTCAACGATCAGTAGGTTTGTGTATTGACTTAATAGTAGCTTTAAAAAAAAAAAGCTGTATTATGAATTTAATGTTTTGCATCTGCTTTATTAAAATGCTAAATTCGTTCAAGGAAATTGCCAATGTTTCTTTCCTATGATGAAGGCCAAGTGAGGATAATTTAAATTTAGCTTATAATAACTGACATCCTTCACATTCAGTGGTGCAATTAAAATCCATATCATACACTGTATATATACACACATATATTTGTATTGCTGTTTAACACATCTGTAAATGAAAAACTAAATATTTAAAAGTGTTAAATGGGTCAGTTGGTATGGGAATGAAAATGGATTGGACGTTGGTCTCAATAGTTTATGTAAATGGGAAAAAAAGCAGCCCTGCAAAAAAAAAAAAAAGGAAATAAATGAGAGAATTTTAAATGTATACATTATTAGGACAATATATAATATCTTGATTTTTCTAATTTTCTTAAAAACATCTGTTGCTGCATGGCCCAAGTAAAATTAATAATAATAATAATAATAATAATAATAATAATCTTTGTTACATATACCTTACAGCACAGTGAAATTATTTATTCACATATCCCAGTTAGGAAGCTAATAAAAATACATTTCCATTTGAGACTTGCAGACTCTTTTACCCCACAAACATTGTCAGTGGGAAGATTTTTCAGTCAGTGATGCAACAAATGTCAAAGACGTGTGCAGACTCAACAATAAAGGATTTGTGCGTCTTACCTGGAGTTCATTGTGAGTAGGAGAGCATTGTGGCTTGAGCTTTTGAAAGGTATTTTGTGAATGAGCACTGGTGAGGCCTTTAAAGGAGCTGTAATCATGCAGTGCAGATTGTTTGATGCTGATGAAAAGTGATGCAGCATGTTTCAATTTGTCTTTGTGAGCATTTTGCAGGTTGCTATGTCCATGAATTTCATTATTATTATCTGATAAAGTTTAGCTGGGTTCATACAGTAGCTTGTAAAGGTCCAGACATCCACCGGAGTCGAAAGAAACTGTTTTGTTTACTGTAAAAAAAAAAAAGAAAGTGTGCAGAAACAAAATCAAAGACATGACATGAGATTTGTGATACTTATGTATAGCATTGGTTGATTTTACACCATTTGGAAGAGGTGAGCATTTCTCTCATTGTGATCTTACATGAGAGAAATACAGGCCTCCTTTTTCCACCTAGATCACATATGGTTATTAGTCTGAAATAGAGAGCTTCTCCCTTTTATGCTTGAGGGAGAGAAGACAGGCTGGTAAAGTCTTTTTGATGGTTCATGAGAGTGACGTATACCAGTTGCTAAATTAGTACTATAATAAATGTGGCCCCACCATCTGTGGATGCGTGGTACCTAACAAGGAAGGAAGAAAAGGAGGTTCACAAGGTATGAATGGGAGCTTGGCCCCAGGAACAGGACAGCCTGATCCTGTCAGTTTTACTGCATCTGATACTGCATGAACCGTGCTCGTCCCCTATGACTGTATGCATTCCAGGCATCAGCATTTATATAAGATAAGACTGCTGGTAGCTCAAGAGAGTCAAATGACTGGAAGATTGCGAATGCATTAGAATTTTGTTTTAAACTTATTACCATGTTATTTAAAAGGGAAAAAAGAAAACAAGCAAACTAAGGCTTGGCTGCTTTGCAACTGTCCCAACACTTGACTTTCAGCTTACACTTAACGAATTACACAACAGCTTAACTCGCTAAAGCTTCTTTCAGTCATGCACTTACTGTAGGTCCATAAGTCTGTAAAGGCAGCTGAATGACTGATCGAGTCACAGTCTTTTAAACATTGCGAGGTAAATCTTCTTAGATCTGACCCATATCAAGTCTGAACTGATAGGTTGAACAGGTAAGTATGCATTTAAGAATAGGAAAAATATAGACTTTATATGTAAATATAAAGTGTTATATACCGCTTTATCCTTTATACAGTGTTGTGGACGGACTGGAGCCTATCCCAGGATCCCACTTAGGGCACACATACACACTCAATCACATGCTCATTCATAGACTATGGGCAATTTGGGAACACCAATGAACTTGCATGTCATTGGAGTGTGAGAGGAATCCAGAATACCTAGAGGAAACCCACCAAGCATAAGGGAGAACATGCACACAGACCCATTTCTGTCCTATTTCTGTCACAACCTCTGCTCTGCTTTCCGTGGGCACAGCTCCTGTTCCAGGCTCCAGTTCATGCTTTACCTTACTTGCTCTAGTCTGCACACCTTTGAATGTCAACCTTTTGCCCAGTCTCTGCCTTAACATAACATATAACATAACATAACGTTACTCTATCTATCTATCTAACATATGGTTTTACTAATTATAAAATGACACTTTAAAAGCTGTGAGTCATGTTACGAGTTGGACGGTTTTCTTTACAATTGGGCTACTATTATTATCTGTGTCTTGGGCAGGTGTTTTATGTTTTGTTGCCCATATTGATTAAAGGTTAATAGGGATCGCTGGTCTAAATTGATTGGAAATTAAATAACAATTTCCAATCAAAATTCTTTGTTCTGCTCGTCAAAATTTCGTAAGGTACTTGTCTTTTAAAACCGGTTCAATGGTAAGAATTGTATAGGACCAGCCAAATTTGCGCAGTGTCATACATGCATGTGTGTGAGCAGGGGGTCAGAGCAGAACTGCCTACTCTGACACAATCCCACAACCTTCTCATCATCTCAAGCCACACTTCTAATTTCCCATGCTTTCATTTTCAAAACTCACTGAGCTCCAGCCTCTTTCTGACAATTCAGCTTTTATTTTAAAGTCAAATCGCTACACCGTTCCTGCGTGCACTCCCTTACATACATACTGTAGGTGTGGTCTGGCTGTTATCAGGCTCCACCGCTTGTTTTCTCATTGTGTGAAGAGAAATAAGATTTGCGTAAATCGTTTAAAATTAACGTACATTTACTGTACTTCTGCGTGAGGGCGTCAATCAAATTCGAAAGAATGAATAATAATTGGAACAGTCATTCTAGTGCTGAATAGATCAAAAATATAATAAAATATTTAATAAAACATTCACTGCATTTATAAATGGCAGACAAGTTATGCACCAGCTGAAGCATTAAAAGAGTGAGTAAGGGTAATGACAGGATTATTATCATCAAAAGAAAAATAAATACATGTAAGTACTTGTGACTTAAAGAATTTCCAGGGAGTTTAATCATACACAAAAACAATAGCAATTTTTTAATGCATAAAAGCACTCAAAGGCTAACAAAATTGACCGAGCGAGAATCATATGTGCCCAAGAGAGAGAGGCCTTTTCTCTAGGAGGAAATGTTTATACAGGTAAGTGATGTAGACATCTGGTATGGGAATGGGAACAGATTGGACTGTGGTCTTATTAGTTTATGTATGTATGTGAAAAAATAGACTTGTTAAAGTTTATAGACCAACTAACTAATTTTGCAGACAGTTTCCTATGTTGAAGCAATTGTTGTTGTTGTTTTTTTTTTTTTTTTTTTTACAGAAATGGTAACATATGATCATCATGTAGGCATGGCTTTGTTTCATGTTTGATGTCCATACCTTACTGATATTTATGTGATGTATTATGCATCAGGATAAGAATTTGTACATGTTGGAGGCTGACTGTTTGCATTTAATAAAGCAGATTTCATCTGAGTGGTTTAAAAACATAAGTACTAGTTTCAATGCAGAGAAATAAACCCTGAAGATTTTGTTTAGTATAATTTATTAATTTATTTATGGAAATAAATATACGCATAAGTATGAGACTATTAAAAAGTATAAATTATCATTATCAGGACTTTTCTATACGTCCATTCATAATATCTTGGTTTTAAGGGCCTTGCTTAAGCACTCAACAGTGGCTATTGGCAGTGTTGGGGCTTGAACACCCAACCTTCCGATCAGTAACCCAGTAACTCACAGCCATAACCGTTTGAACCACCACTGCCCTAAAAAGCTTTCAGCACATGGTATTCCCTGGCAGTCTCCCACCCAAGTGCTAACCAGCTCCGAGCCTGCTTAGCTTCCGCGATCAGACATATCGGACGCTTTCAGGCTGGTATAGCCATAAAGAAGCAACAAAGGCATGAGGACAACCTGGGACATCAGTGGATCACTCAAGTGACCTCATGCTGAGTGACCCCCATGCTGTTGATCTATAGCCATGTCTCTCATATCCCATATATCATATCTCATATCCCCCACTCTTGGTTCCATGCCTTTTGTCATTTTACATAATATTGCTTGCATTTTGTTTAATTGTTTTTTTCTATTAAACACTCCTAGTAATCAATATGACATCGACAATATCCATTCTTTCGGAATGATAAGCAACTGAGTGAAAAAGAAAGTTTCTGTTGATTTAATGACAGAGGTGAGAGTGGCCCGATATATAAGCATTTGGTCTGAGGGCAGACATGAAGGCATACATACAGTACACAGCAATCGAGCCAGCTTCACATTGTGCTACATAGCCAATAGATGAATAAAACATTGTTTATACACACCCTTGCAACAAAGTTGGAGTATATGAAATGACTGGTGGAGCCAAAGTGCAGTTTGTCAATATATATTTTTCATCAAGCAAGTCAACACCATAAATATAGAGAAAGAAAGGTCTGAATATTGATATGAATACCAAGTAGCTAAAAGGCCTGTAGAAGTCACATGTATTAGTATCTTATGGGGTAAGATCAGATGATTTCACAGGTGCAATTAGGTACGGCTCCACCTTGGTTGAAATAAAAACTAGCCATACTGAACCCACAAATGCAGGCCTTCTCGCTATTTAAAAAAAATCCAACAATAAAAAGTCCTACACTATAAAGTACAATCAATGTCACTGATTTTGATGTTTAGCAAAAATGACTTTGAACCAATAACACCTTTCTATTGTAATCTTTATTATTGGAAAATAATACTTGGTATATTTTAGTTAAAAACGTTGTCTGTATTTACCACATGTTTAACACATGATGATGTTTTACCTTTGACAGCATTATTTTAATCAGTAAAATCATTTATACTCACATCTTTCCTATAGTTAATGCTCTTACAGAGCTTGGCATGCAATTGCTATAGTACTTTCACTGCCTTCATTTTTAGATATACTGTACAACCTGCTGGGGGGTATATGCTGGACATCTTTTATTAAGCTGGAGAATAACATCAGTTTTTTAAACTCCTATTTGTCAGTATGCGAACAGCCACAAACATACTGATGTTAGTGAACACTAAGTCAACTTAACTATACCTCACACTACAGTAACTCAATAATATAACCTCTCCAGCCACCATCTTTCAATTTGTTTTTTTTTTTATGCTTAGGCATACATGCACAGAGAACTGAATATTAAATATGTTTAACTACAGTATACATTTTTCCCTCTTTTTCATTTCTTTCAGCAAATCCACATCTTGATTATTTATAAAACTCTGCTACTTATTGGATGTGTGTATTGGACGTGTGCATTGTAGCCTATGCATGACAAATAAATGACATCACACAGTAGGGTGTTTAAAAAGCTTGGTGTACCCAAGAAAATAAAGTCATAATCACATTAAAGCCTTGAAGAGATAAAAATATATATTTATCTATATACTGTAAATAAAAGAAAGGTTTTGTCTGTAAATTGGTCAGGACTCACTCTTTCGATAATATCTTCACGTTTCATGCGTTGGAGAACCAGAAACCAGTCTCATGTCTGTCTATACAGTATGTTTGTCCAGACAAATTTTGTCACAGCATCACAAAAGATTGACTGGACAGAATGAAACTTTGGCAGTACTTAGATATCTGTCCAAAGTTTAACCTTCACCACAAGTAAAATCAAAATGTTGAGTAAAAGCGATTTTATGAACAATTGTGCCAAATTTAATAATCTATTAATAAGCTACTTGCTCAATGTAAACAAACACCTGAATCAATAGGTATTAATTAACAAAGCTGAACTGAATATTTTTACTGGGAGTACTTAATATTTTTTACAGCCGAAATAACACTGCTGAAGTGGTAAATTTTAAGGTTTTACACTTAAAATATTGAACCAAAACTTAAGATACTCAGCCTTTATATTAATAGTTAGTCAGTGGGCGTGCGCTTCAAAACAAAATAATATTAATATTACTGATTACATTAAAGCTGATCAGCTTATTTTTTTAGTTTTAACACTTTCTACAAATACTTTTCCCATCAACAACAGGTACTTATGTTAGTTATAAATATTTAACTTATATGATGTTTTACATAACAAAAAAAAAGTATTTTTTATAGTACTATTATATAGTATATAATAAAGTATTTTAGAAAATGTACACCTTTGAAAGTTTGTACAGTCTTTCTATAGTGTTAACTTATCTATCATATAGGCTCATAAATTCTCTGGTTAATGCAGTTCAACCATTCTATCTATTTTCTGAATTCCAATGAGCACACTTTTTAAAGATATTTATTAGCTGAGCCAAGTGTAATATCGGTAGAGGTTCCGTTGGGCGCTGTTTAGGAACCTGTGCTGTTTTAGCTGTCTCACAGGACATCAGCATGGTGACTCGGAGAGCAATCGTTCTCAGAACTGGATTCAAGCTGAGACATTCAAATTACCAAGGAAATGGGAAGAAACTAGTTGCCATTAAAAATAAAATTTGAAAGAGTCATAAAGCTGTCTAAATGTAATAAACATTAGTACTCATTTATATGCTCAATCATAAATTCCTTTCTTGAAATTAGTTTCACAATAAGTTTTGAATAATTCATATTTACATTTACCATGAAGATGGTCTTGGACTCGGCTGATGCAGACAGTTGTCCTTTGATGGCTTGTGACTGCAGTCACTCAATATTCAGGACTAAAATTTTAACCTGAGCCTCCAATTATGAAAGGTGCTCCATATTAACTTAAACACCTCGTGTGTTATACTGAACTTCCAGCTGACTAATTCACAGCATGACTGTAGATCAGTTCCTGCTATCCGTTATCACTGAAATGAGAATGCGTTCCCTGTTGAGTCTGGTTCCTCTCAAGGTTTCTTCCTATTGCCATATCAGGGAGTTTTTTCTTGCCACCATCACCCTCGGCTTGTAATCTGATAATACTTATTTATAAGTATTCTCTCACATATTTCATACTTGAAATATATGTACTGTACGAAGTATACTTTCATATATACATATTAAATTTTTTTTTTAGCTTCTGTGAAGCTGCTTTGCGATTGTGACCACTGTTAAAAGATTATATATATATATATATATATATATACAGTGGAACCTCGGATTGCGAGTAACGTGGTGTTCCGCAAACCGAGCAAAGATTTTTAATAAATTTTTATTCGGAAACCGAGCAAGTATTAGTTTACAAGCGCTGAGTATCATGTATCACGATGCGACTCTTTTTTTGACACCGAGCGTCACTCTCTCACCTCCCCCAACCCACGGCTTTGCAAACACAAAAACTCTGCGCAAACTTATGAGGGTGCGCGCAATTTGACACCGACACACAAACACACACGCACAGACACTCTCTCGCCTTTTCACCCCCTCCCCGGCTTCACAAACACACAGAAACTCTGCTCTGTCGCGATTCTTTTCAAAGGTAAGGTGCTGGTTCTTTTTTTTTTTTTTACTTTACAGCAGTGATTCCCTTAGTACGCGCTCACGCCAGATCAGAGAGATTTCTTTTTTCCCTGTTAAAACGGTGTTTCCGTTGTGTGTGTGTGTCCGTTTGTTGTGAAACTTAAGTGATTCTGTTACTTTTTTTAAAGGTAAAGTGCAGATTATTATTTTATTTTCATTTTATAGATTGTATTAATTATTTTTATGTATTTATTTATTGGGGCTGTGGAACGAATAATTTGAGTTTTCATTATTTCTTATGGGAAGTGATGATTTGGTTTACGAGTGTTTTAGAATACGAACCCACTTCCGGAACGAATTATGCTCGTAATCCAAGGTTCCACTGTATATATATATATATATATATAAAATAAAATAGAATTTAATTTACTTTCAATAATATATTTAAGAACTCTAACTGCAGATGGGCTAATAGTAATATCATTATGGGAGTTTGATGGAATAATTACGTTTTGAGCGGTCATTTGGGAATTATCTTTGCGAGACAAAAAGGTTTATCAATTTAAATCCGCGTTCTAGCAACACACTCTCAATCAGAAAGACCATAGTTGAAGTCGTGAAGGGTTTGAGTTGAGAAGTATGGAATACAGGATGGATCCGGAGCGCCGTAGGCAGCTGAAGACGGTAGGTGACAGGGTTGATACGGAGGGTGATGTGGTAGGGGCCGATGAATATGGGTGATAGTTTTTTGGTTTCCGTATGGAGGTGCAGGTTTCTTGTAGACAGCCACACTTTGTCACTTACGTGGTACAATTGTCCCGGAGGTTGTCGACGGCGATGTTGGGTGGGGTAGCAGATGTTGGCGCGTTGAAAAGCTGCTTTGGCTTGGTTCCACAACCGTCGACACCTGCGGACCACCTGTTGGGCCGAAGATATTTCAACCTCCGGTTCTTGATGTTCGAAGATTGGAGACTGGAAAGCTCAAATGGGCTTAACTTGCCTCTGAGTGGCGCAGTGGTTAAAGCGCTCGCCCTATCATCCGGAGATCGCTAGTTCAAATCCCGGGTGGTGCTGTAACCTCTCGCAGCCGGTCTAGAGAAAGCTGATTGGCCAAGCTCTCTCAGAGGGGAGGGATGAGAGGTACTTAGTGCTCCCACATTAATCACGGCTCTACAGCCAGTCAGGGGCGTCTGTGAGCTCACGCAACGGAGGGAGTGGATAGCGCTGTCCTCCGAGTGTGTTACGCGCCCCCAACGGTGCGCGAGCGAGCAGTTCGAAAAGATGCGGTCGGCTGGCGTCACGTGGTTCGGAGGAAACAAGTGATAGTCTTCAGCCCTCCCGGCTGAGTGGTAGTAGTAGCCTTAATGTGGGCGCCCCCTAGTGACGGGGAGGAATTGGACACGACTAAATTAGGGAGAAAATCGGAGAAAAATCCGAAAAAAAAAAAAAAAGGGCTTAACTTAGTGGGGGAGGAGACATGATGGTTGTGAGAAGCTTCTGCCCAAATGAGGTAGTGGGCCCAGGAGCGCTGGCGATCGGTGATGAAGCATCTCAGGTAGCGCTCCAGTTGTTGGTTGGTCTGTTCCGTCTGACCATTAGTCTGTGGACGATAACCTGATGATAGACTGCAGGTGGAATTGATCAGACGGCAGAGGGCCTTCCAGAACCGTGCAGTGAACTGGGGCCCCCTGTCCGAGACGATGTCCTTTGAAAACCCATGCAGGTGGACTACATGCTCTAATATCAGCTCAGCTGTCCGGGGAGGGCCACCAGGTGCACAGCTTTGGAGAACCGATCCACGATGGTCGATGGCAATGTGCGTCCAGGGTCGGCGGGGAACAGGGAACGGTTGGACTTGGTTGTCGGCTGATTTGTGTCCTTGGCCCGGGAGCACACTGGGCATGCCTGGACGATCTATATCCTTGGCCATAGATGGCCACCAGAAAACGCGCTGTATATATTGGAGAGTGCGCTGCGTGCCCAGGTGTCCAGAGAGAGGAGTAGAATGGCCCCACTGGATGACTTCGGTCCTGATGGCGTTGGGTACGTAGAGTCATCCAAGCGGCACACCTGGTTCGGTTCAGTCTCCGCAGTCTATGCTTGGCGAACCCTCATTTCGAATTCCCAAAGAAGCGGGGCAATGATCTTGGAAGGAGGGAGAACGGACACGGGGTCCATCCAGGGGATGTCTTCCTCATGCTGTCGGGAAAGGGCGTCGGCTTTGGTGTTCTTGGACCCCAGGGCGGTAGGACAGATATCTTGGGTTAAGTTGTTTCAGATTTCGGATGGTGATGAAATTCTAGTGATCGGTCCAGACAATAAATGGCTCTCTGGCGCCCTGGAGCCAGTGTCACCATTCTTCCAATGTCCACTTTATGGCCAGCAGCTCGTGGTCCCCTACCCTGTATCGCTGCTGCGTGGGGTCAAATTTTTTGGAGAAGATACTACAAGGGTGCAGTTTCTGGTCTGGACATCGTTGGGAAAGAACATCCCTCATCTGAAGCGTCCACCTCCACCCTAGGTTTGTTTGCATCTGGGTGGAGGAGTATTGGGGCAGTGGTGAATTGTTGGCAGAGTTTGTGGAAGGCGGAGTTGGTAGTAGAATTGAGTTCGAAGAGATTAGATGATGGTCGAGTCAGGGAGGTTAAAGGTGCTGCAACTGTACTGTAGTCCCGGATAAAGCGACGATAGAAGTTTGCAAACCCGAGAGACCGTTGAAGTTGCTTGAGAGTCTTGGGTAGGGGCCAATCACACACAACTTCTAGCTTCTGCGGGTCCATGGCCACACCCTGGGGCGAGATGATAAAAACTTACAGATGTGTGAAGAGCAGTTTTCTAGTTTTGTTGCCGCACCTCACGGCGATGGTATGCAGTTGCTGACTTTGACCACTGAGTGGCGCTATATAACTATAGACCGACGCGTCAGACCTTAGTTCATTCTCTCAAGGATTAATGAGCTGCAGCTCCTTTAGAGCTGCACATAGTAGCGGATAAAATCAAGTGTAACATTGTACTTAAACGAATTCATAATAACACTACTAAAATTAGAGTACAAATGTAGAATAAAATGTTATTTTAATTTAGCAAAGTAAATGTTAACACAGTGAGCCTTTAGATTTTATCATGTGTAATTAGAAAGCCTATGCGTGTACACTGTAAACCCAAATGCTCAAAGTAATTAAACACATTGAGTACTGTTTACCTAAATAATTATTTGAGTACGTAAGTAACAATAACTTAAGTAAAACTTCCACCAGTGTAAACTCTACAGAGCACTCGTGTCGCAGTGGTCATGTGTCTCGCCTCCCATGTGGAAAACCCCTGGTTCGATTCCCGTGCAGGATGGGCTGCAATATATATATATTTTATTGGTTCAAGAAACTCAAAGATTTGCTTCCAATTTTAAGCAAACAGAACTATCATCACAAAAATATATGTAACTGATTACCTCAAATATTTGGAGTTTTGCCAACTTAATTGGGTTTACAGTGTAGGGTTTTGGGTCATCTTAAATGTTGTGTTCTTTAAATTTGTAGTAGATAATACCGAAATAAATTAAACTAAATGACTATAAAATTAAAGCATTGTCAGGACGTGCTACTGTGTAAGCAGATGTCGTTGTCATTCAGCCACGCTTGTGTTTTTGCGGTAGTATGGGAATGAAATGCAGTACAATGTTATGATCATAATTTTCTTTAATAAATAATGACCCCCGTTGCGCTGTACCACCGCTGGCAAAACCTTATAAAATACAATCACAGTACTAAAATCATAGTAATACATATAGCCGTTTCTTATTTGCATAAAATTTAAGCAAAGTAAATGTATACTTGTCACGGCGTGCGCCTGTGATGGGAGTGTGCCCAAATCAATATCGCGCCTCACTCATTCCGAAGCTCACTAGGTAGGCGGCCTAGGTGCACACTGCAGGTATGCGAAGAAGCGGGGCCGCCTAACTAGGCACAACTGGTGAGCTATCGGCGCTAATGATCCCGAGCTTCTCTCCGCGCTTTGAAATATAGCGGGGAGTGTTTCTCGGGGAATGTTGGGGGAAACTGGACTTTAAAAAGCATCTCGCTGTGGAGTTTACTAAGGAGAGTGGCACGCGAGCGGGTGATGTGACGCGCCCCAGAGACTTTAAAAAGGGGAATGCCTCCCTTTGATCTCCATGAGAGGACAGCGTGTGAACAAGCCTTATAAGACTCCACTTTTATTTAAGTGCACTCACAATGACTTTTTCGTTGAAACCCTTATGATTTTTTAAATGATGAAAGTAAAGAGGTGTCAATAGGTCTTACATATTAATGAAAAGTCGTGAATTATTCAGTGTAACAGAGGCTCTGCTGACAAAAGTTAGGCACATCAGTCAGTGTGGAAGAGATGGAAAGTTTCCTCACCATAACATGCCTTGTACTGTTTTTAATCACTCTATACACAACAAATGAAAATACAAATGGTCTATTCTTTTGTTTTTTATTTTCATTTTGTATTAAATTTTTATATTTTATTTAAAAATAAATACCCAAGAAAATTGTGTATAGAGTGATTAAAACAATACAATTCATGTTATGATAAGGAAAATCTCAATGTCTTCCATTCCAGGGATTAAAAACGGTAACAATTTAAATTTTAGAATCTGGAATCCAGAAGATGAAATTTAAAAAGAGGCCTGAAGCACTGCGGGTCTTCAGAAGAGCCTCAGATCCAAGAGGGTCTTAAAGTGGGGAGGGGTGCATTTTAGTTTCTCTGAATGCATAGGTGAGAACCGCTGATTCACACCTGGGGAGGGGTAAATTATTTGCATTTGAATGTTTCTGACATTGTAAAGCAGACACAGTAATCCTAAAACATGATTATCTTCATCACTACACAGTAAACCCTAATGCTCAATGTAATTAAACACACTGAGTACTGTTAACTTAAATAATTGAATGAGTAATAATTTTGAGTATTCGGAACGTTTTGGCATTTATGAGTTTGTAGAACTGACACTTTTCAAGTTAGCTGAACAAATTCAACAAACTTAAAAATTATGATGTAACTGATTACCTCAAATATTTTGAGTTTTGCCAACTTAATCGGGTTTACAGTGCAACAGACCCCGAGTTACACTCCCCGCTGTATTTTATAGCATGGGGAGAAGCCCGGGATCATTAGCTGCGATAGCTCACAAGCCGTGCCTAATTCCGTGGCCCTGCTCCTTCGCGCACCAGTAGAAGGAGAGGCCGCCTAGATAGTGAGCGAGGAGCGATATTGATTTGGGCGCAGGCCGTGACAACTTTTGTAACACAATAACAATTATATTTCGAACATTTTGCAGGCTGCCATTTGGAGGAAGCAGATAATAAAGAATAAACCAATTGTTGGGTCAAAATAACCCAACCAGGTGTTAATTTGTAAATGACTCACTACATCTCATTTGACCCAACATGAGCAACCCAACAATGTGTTTAAAGTACCCGAAATAACCCAGAATTTTGACCCAGCATAAACAACCCAACAATGTGTTTACAAAAACAACACAGCATTTTTAGAGTATTTTTTGACTACTACACTGTAAACCCGATTCAGTTGGCAAACCTCCAAATAGTTGAGGTAATCAGTTACATTGTAAGTAAACAGCGAGATGCTTTTTAAAGTCCATTTTCCCCCAACAGACCCCGAGAAACACTCCCCGCTGTGTTTGATAAAGCGGAGAGAAGCTCGGGATCATTAGCGCCGATAGCTCACCAGTTGTGCCTAGTTAGGCGGCCCCGCTTCTTCGCATACCTGCAGTGTGCACCTAGGCCGCCTACCTAGTGAGCTTCGGAATGAGTGAGGAGCGATATTGATTTGGGCGCACGCCCATCACAGACGCACGCCGTGACACAAATATACATTTACTTTGCTTAAATTTTATGCAAATAAGAAAGGGATATATGTATTACTATAATTTTAGTACTGTGATTGTATTTTGTAAGGTTTTGCCAGCGGTGGTACAGCGCAATGGGGGTCATTATTTATTAAAGAAAATTATGATCATACTGCATTTCATTCCCATACTACCGCAAAAACATAAGCGTGGCTGAATGACAACGACATCTGCTTACACAGTAGCACGTCCTGACAATGCTTTAATTTTATAGTCATTTATTTCGGTATTATCTACTACAAATTTAAAGAAGACAACATTTAAGATGACCCAAAACCCTACACTGTAAACCCGATTATGTTGGCAAAACGCCAAATATTTGAGGTAATCAGTTACATATTTTTTTTAATTAATGATGTTTCCAATTTTAAGTAAACAGAACTATCAATTTTTGAGTTTGTTGAACAAATTAAAAAAAATATTGCAAACTATCCAACACGGGAATCAAACCGGGGGTTTTCCACATGGCAGACAAGACATGTAACCACTGCGCCACAAGTGTTTTATAGTGCTTACACCGGTGGAAGTTTTACTTAAGTTATTGTTACTTACGTACTCAAAATTATTACTCATTCAATTATTTAGGTTAACAGTACTCAGTGTGTTTAATTACTTTGAGCATTAGGGTTTACAGTGTAGTGTACTTGTTTTAATGTTCAACTTCAATGTTTTTTTTACTCATTACACTATTGTACAGCAAATATCAATAGCTCTGATTCAGATTTTTCATGCTTGTTGTATAAAATATACAGATGTGGAAATTAACATTACTGTAGTATTTCTTCGATACAGCATATTGTTTTTACTTTTTTATGACTTAATTATTTTTTTAAAACCGAGATGACGGAAAATGTCACTTTGCGCCACCTGGCGGTCATTTCACGAATTGCTTTGAAATGCAACTGATTGATTTTGGCCGATGTCGTTTTGTCGCGGCGGTGGACGCGGCGGTAATAGACATTCCCCTCTTCACACACCTGTAGGAACGTGGTGGAGCGCTCGTGAAAAGCGCATTTCTCCAACTTACAGTACAGCTGAAGGACGAGCAATCTCTTAAGGACAGATCTGACGTGTAGGATATGTTCTTTGACGGTACTTGAATTGATAAAGATATCGTCGAGGTAGACGAATACCCACTGGCCTAATATGTCTCTGAGAACATCGTTGATGAATTTTTGGAAGGCAGCTGGTGCATAAAAAAAGTCCAAAAGGGATGACCAAACTTTTGTAATGTTCAGTGGGGTTGATGAAGGCCGTCTTCCACTTATCGCCCTCTCTGATACACACCAAGTTGTAAGCGCTCTGGAGGTCCAACTTTGTGAACATGGTGGCACCAGGTAGGTCATCCAGGGCTGAGTTGGTAAGAGGCAATGGGTGGCAAATGGTTTACAGTGTAGAGGCAAATGGATGTAGGCTGCCATCTTTTTTTTCACAAAGAAGAACCCAGCGGCGGCAGGCGAGGAGTAGGGCTGGATGGTACCTTGGCGGACACATACTCCTCCATCGCCTGCGTCTCGGCGGTGGAAAGGGAGTATAGATGGTCGAGGGGAGGGACAGAACCCGGCTGAAGCTCTATCGCCAGGTCGTAGGAGCAATGAGGAGGAAGGTGGGTGGTGAGTCTTTTACAGAATGCTCGGACAGGGGCCTCGGACTCCCTAGAGCACGTCCCAGCCGGAGCCCGCAAGCAACGTTCAGTGCAGGTCGGCCCCCACTGTAGGATCCAGTTTTGAGTCCAGGAGATGAGAGGGTCATGTTGCAGGAGCCAAGGGTATACTAGGATGATGGGTGGAGATGAGATGGAGGTGAGATAAAATCGGATCAGTTCCCGGTGCTTGTCAATGATGAGGGTGATGGGTTGAGTCTGGGCAATGATGGGGCTGGAGGAGAGGGGCCGAACGTCAACAGATGTGATTCGAACGGGGTGGGATAACGCCTCGAGCTCCACTCCCAATCTTTTGGCATAGGAAGAGTCAATAAAGTTACCTGCGGCACCGCAGTCGATGAACGCAGTACTTCGGACTCGTTTGTGGCCAAACTGGAGGTGCACCTGAATCGTGAGTCGAGAGATGCTGGGTGTCGTGGCAGAGAGGTGGAGGGGGCCTGGCGAACTGCTCCCATTGTTCACCGGGCCTGGGCGTTTCCCGGACGAAGAGGGCATATGGCTCTGTGGTGCGCCGCTGATCCACAATAAGCACAGGGTCCCTCTCTGAAGCGTCGCTCTCGTTCTGCAGTGGTCAAGGAGGCGCGTCTTAATTGCATGGGTTCCCCAGCTCCAGTGTCAACCATGGCAGGAGGTGGAGGTCTGACAGGTTCAATAGTCATGGTGGTGAAGGAAGGGCGAGTCTCAGGAACCTGGGTGTGAGAGGCAATGGTTGGCGGTCGAGCCGTGGTGTGCGAAAATGATGGTATGGTCTATCCGGAGGGCGAGTTGGATTAAATCCTCCAGCACTTCGTTCATCGACTGGCCGGAATCTCTCGTCCGGCAAGCTCGTCCTTAATGCAAGAAATCTGCTGTGTATCGGCTCACGGATGACCCTCCCTGCCGCAGGTGATATAATTTGGTGTCGGTCTCCACCTTAGCAGCAGGATGTTCAAACGTTAGCTTCAGCTGACGGGTGAATTCGCCGTTGGAGTAGGCTGTATCTGAGTCCGATTGAAGAACCACTCAGCTGCCTGCCCGGATAGCAACAAGACGATGAGGGCAATGCGCAACCGGTCCGTGGAGTATCTGGTGGAATTGAACTCAAACACAAGATCCAGCGCAGTTAAAAAATACTGCACTTTCTATCTGTGCCGTCCCATTTATCCGGCAATGCTAAATAGACATCAGAAGGGGGCGGGGGGGGGGATGTGGCAGTGCAGTAGCCACTGCAACGGGCGGTGGGCTAGCCGGTTAAGCGGTCGCCTCTCAGAGGGTCGCGTTCTCCTGCCAAGCCGGATGTCTTGGACGCTACTGCGAAGGGTCGCGACTTCACCGCGAAGCTGCTCAATCAGCTCAGCATGCCGGTTCACCACATCGCAGAGGTGCATGTAATCTGCTGGGTTTACTACTGGCTCAGTCATTCTGTCACAGGCAACCGGAGAAGGACCAGAAGACGTAGCAGTTAACCCGTGTAGCATGGATGGTAAACCCAAATGCGGAAGCAGCACGAACAGGCAGGATAACCATGCGTTTTAGTCTAAGAATTCTCTTACATGAAGAGCAAGGATCTACACAAATAAATCCGTGTTCTAGCAACACACACTCAATCAGAAAGACAACCCGAATCGGTGAGTACTCACTGAAAATCCGGTGAAGCGTCGGAAACGGCATAGGCCAACTCAATGACTGAGTGATGTGAAGCGCCATTTTGTCTCCTTTTATGCTTCCTGAATTGCGACCGTACTACTTCTGGGTCCTAGTGCTGGTCGTGTTAAGATGACAGATGCGACTTCCGGTGTTGGCGATGTAGGAGAAAGTCGTGTTGGAGAGGTCTCCCGGTTAAACTTGTAATTTATCCCTGTAAACACCGCAATTATTTTAAAAAACTTACGCATTACGGTGCTATCTTTATCCCGGTTCGGAAATGAGTAGTGTTAAGCCCAAGACAGGTAAAGCGCCGAGCCCTCCGGTTACTCGTGGCGGAGCTGCTGCTGTAGCCGGTGGACTTGCCAAGATGGCGGCGGAAAACCGGGTTGCAGGCAGCTCACCTGTGCCCACGGGGGACGTGCCAGGCGTCTTGTCACCGAGTCAGCTGGTTGTTGAACTGGAGAAACAGCGAGCCTCGCTCCGAAGCGACATGTTGACTTTAATTCAGGAGCTTATCAAGCCAATACAGACCTCGGTGGATGCTCTCCGCGAGACGGTGAATGACTTTAATGGCCACCTCGCTGCTATAGAGACCCGGGTGGGGGATAACTTTGAACGGGTATCGAGCATGGAAAAGACTGTGAAGTTGCTAGAGGCCCAAAATAAAACTCTTCGGGACCGTGTTGACGATTTTGAAAACAGGTCCCGCAGAGTCAACCTCCGGTTAATCAACATCCCTGAGGGCAGCGAAAAGGGACGTGACCCGACCGAGTTCATATCGGAGCTGCTGATGAAGAACCTCGGCCCCGCTGTTCTCCCCAAACCATTGGAGCTTGAGGGGGCTCATCGTTCTTCGGCCCCTTAACCCGGGCCGGAGGGGGGTAGGCCCAGGCCTTTTGTGATATGTTTTCACCGTTTTCGGGAGAGGGAGAAGGTGTTGCGTTGGGCTAGGCAAAACGAGCTGAAGTGCGGGGGTGCAACAATACGGGTGTACCCGGATGTCAGCGCCGCTACTGCAAAGAAACGAGCTGCATTCAACGAAGTTAAGCAAGCCCTCTATCAGAAAGGAGTGAAGTTTAGGCTTCTTTTCCCTGCCCGCCTGCAAGTTTCGTTCGAGGGTGAAACACTCACTTTTGAGACTCCAGAGGATGTGCGTGCTTTTTATAATGAGCGAGTGGAAGATAAAGAACAGGTTAGAGCATGATGATTCGGACGTACTTTAAGTTATCCTGGATTTAATGTTGCCTTTTTGGCCATCTTGGTTGACTTCTTGTGTATTTTTATTTTTTTGTGTGTTTTTTATTTTATTTTTTATTTTATATATATTGATTTCCAACTGTGATGCTTAGTTTCCTTAGAGGAGTCAAATTGAGTGACGAACTGATTCCCTGGTTACCTTAGTTAATGTTTAAGGCTGAAGTTGACACACTGTAATTTCATGTTGCTCCGTATGGAAGCGGTGTAAATTCTTATATGTTGCATACCGGAATGACCTCTAGAACAAGAGACGGCTATGGAAGCAGAAAACGTTACCATGGTAGGATTCTGTGGGGGTGCGGGGGGTGGGGGGTGGGGGGGAGGAATGTGTTCATATATATATATATACCCCTTTTTTTTCTTTTTTTCTCTCTTTCTTCTTTTTTTTTTCTTCTTCTTCTCTTGTGTGTGTGTGTGTGTGTGTGTGGTTTTGTTTTGTTCCCCCCTCTTTGTTTGCTCGGAAGCAACGTCAGTCTTGGAAGAGGTGCTACTCTTTATTTCTTTACTAAATGATGACCCAGAGTAAGAGTGTTCGTTTCATTTCCTGGAATCTGAAGGGTGTCAACCATCCCACTAAACGTAATAAGGTAATGACACATTTAAAACAGATTAGGGGTGATATCCTCTTTTTACAAGAGACTCATCTCTGCTCCACAGACGTTAACCGTATAAGGCGACCATGGATTGGTCATGTATTTCATTCTAAGTTCCCAATAAGGGCGAGAGGCGCAGCCATTCTTATACACAAGAATGTTCCGTTTGAGTTGTCCAATTCTATTGAAGACCGTAATGGTCGATTTGTAATTATTTCGGGCAGATTATGTGGCAAACCTGTCATTATGGCATGTGTTTACGCACCTACATGGGATGATGATAAATTTTTTACAAGCTTTTTCTCCTCTCTTCCCAGGGTTGACGACCATTACTTAATAGTTGGCAGCGACTTTAACCTAGTTCAAAATCCCTCCCTGGATAGGTCTTCTCCTACCTCCCAGGTGTTATCCAAATCAGCTAAGGTTCTTGATGCATACAAGACCAGGTTAGGGTTATTTGACCCATGGAGGGCCAGGTCCCTCTCAGGCATTGCCTTTTCCTTTTTTTCGCACGTCCATCACTCATATTCGCGGATAGATTTTTTTCTTTTAGATAATCATTTCTTATCAGAAGTCCATCGGTGTGAATATCATAGCATTGTAATCTCAGATCACGCCCCAGTATCGGTAGACATTGGCTTTCCTAATCATGTCTTTTCCCCCAGACAGTGGAGGCTTAACTCCTCTTTGTTAGCACAAACTTCTTTCAAAGATTTCCTTCATATACAATCCTTATTGTTTTTTGATACTAATGATGCTCCAGAAATATCCAGACATACCCTATGGGAAACATTTAAAGCTTTTATGCGAGGGCAAATTATATCATATGTCTCAACTTTGAGGAGGACAGAAAGGACGGAGTCTGAGGCGCTCACCAAAGAAATATTCAGAATTGATGGTTTATATGCCTTGGACCCAACCCCTGCTCTCTACAAAGAACGGCTTCAGCTTCAGTCTAAATTTGATTTACTTTCCACAAATAAAACACAAAAGCAGTTATTCCTAGCTAAACAACGGTTCTTCGAAACTGGGGACAAAGCAGGAAGATTACTGGCACAGCAAGCACGTGCTGCTGCATTGTCCAGAATGATTCCCAAGATTAAATCGGTGTCTGGTGAGGCCACCACCGATCCTATTGAAATAAATAAGATATTTAGTACCTTCTACTCTGACCTCTATTCCTCAGAGTGTCCTGTAGATGTCTGGGCTGGAGATAACCCCCTAAACACGATTGTCTTCCCCAAAATAAATGAAGATTTGTCTGGAAAGCTGGGCGATCCAATTTCTACTGAGGAGGTACAGGAGGCAGTTATGTCACTTCAAAATGGTAAAACTCCAGGCCCCGATGGGTTCACGGTTGAGTTTTTTAAGCTACTTTCTGTCATCATCGCACCTGTTCTTCAGAGTGTGTTTAATGAGTCTTTCATGAAGGGGCATTTGCCTCCCACCTTGCTGGAGGCCTCCATTTCTCTCCTGCTTAAGAGTGATAAAGACCCTCTAGCATGTAGCAGCTTTAGACCCATTTCCCTCTTAAATGTGGACCTAAAAATTTTATCCAAGATTCTAGCCCAGCGCCTACAACGAGTTCTTCCCGGTGTGATATCAACTGATCAAACAGGCTTCATGCTTGGGAGGCACTCATTCCATAATACAAGGCGGCTTCTGAATATCATTAGTACTCCCAGCTCACACACTCCTGAGGTGGTGGTTTCTCTGGACGCGGAGAAGGCCTTTGACAGGGTTGAGTGGAGCTTTCTCTTTTTTGTCTTGCGGAAGTTTGGTTTTAGTCCAGAATTTGTATCCTGGATTAAGCTGCTTTACACCGGTCCAGTTGCCTCAGTTCACACTAATGGACTACAGTCTGCTCCATTCCCCCTTTATCGTGGAACTAGACAGGGCTGCCCCCTTTCCCCCCTCTTATTTGCCTTAGCTATCGAACCCCTAGCCATCTGGCTGCGACAAGAGGAGAGATTTGAAGGTATTGTCAGAGCTGGGAGAGTTCATAAATTATCAATGTATGCTGACGACCTCCTTTTGTATATGTCCAATCCAGCAGCCTCTCTTCCTGTAGTTCTAAGTATCCTGGAGAAATTTGGGTCATACTCAGGCTATAAACTTAATCTCAATAAGAGTGAAGTCCTTCCTATCAACTCATTGGCCAAAGACATTCCTCCATCTTTTTTCCCTTTCAAATATGCTGCGGATAGATTTAGATACTTGGGAGTGATTATTACAAACCCAATTAATCTTCTTTTTTCCAAAAACTTTACCCCTCTTTTGGAGAGGTGTAAACTAGACTTTGAAAGATGGTCTGGTCTTCCACTGTCTCTGGTGGGTCGTGTCAATTTGGTCAAAATGGTAGTCTTACCCAAGTTCCTATATCTGTTTTCACATATCCCTGTCCTTATAAAAAAGTCCTTCTTTAAGTCGCTCGATCAATTAATAAGTTCTTTCCTTTGGAGTAATAAAAATCCGCGCATAAGAAAATCAGTACTACAGCTCCCAAAAGATCGTGGTGGCTTGGCACTGCCTAATTTTTTACATTATTACTGGTCTTGTAACGCTCAAAAACTTCTATACTGGGTCAACAATACAACAGAGGGGTGCCCAATATGGGTGGACATGGAACTTGCATCCTCTAAGTTTTCTCTTTCTTCCCTGGTTTGCGCCCAACTCCCGTTGGCCTTCTCCAAATTTACCTCAAACCCAGTGGTGTCTAACACTCTTAGAATCTGGACTCAAACTAGGAAAAGCCTGGGTCTTCATAGGGCCTCAGACCTCTCCCCCATTGTAAACAATTTCCTATTCTTACCCTCTTGCACTGACTTGACATTTCGTACCTGGTCCGACAAAGGACTAAAGAAAATTAAGGACCTTTATAGCCAAGGTTCTTTCATGTCTTTTGAGGAACTTTCGAGAAAATTTAAGTTGCCTAAATCCCACCTATTTCGTTTTTTTCAGATAAGACACTTCATTCGGAATCAGAACCCCAAATTCCCTAGTCGACCTCCAGAAACCTTGGTTGATTCATTATTAGCTCTTGACCCTCAACAAAAGCGATTAATCTCCAACATTTATAGCCGTATTAATTCATCAACTGATAGCCCAACACTCATTCTCAAAAATTCTTGGGAGCAAGAGCTTGGAATCTCGCTGTCTGATGAATATTGGCAACATGTCTTACAACTGGTTCATTCTTCCTCAATCTGTGCAAGGCATGGTCTCCTACAATGTAAAGTTGTAAATAAAGTTCACTATACAAATTCGAGGCTGGCACGGATTTTTCCTAATGTGACTGACTCTTGTAACAGATGCAAACAGTCTCCAGCCAACCACTCTCACATGTTTTGGTTCTGTCCCAGACTAACCACATTTTGGACTGAAATCTTTAAAACTATTAGTAAAGCATACAACACAGTTATCCCCCCCGACCCACTTTTAGCTATGTTCGGCACCGCCCTACATCCATGTACCTCCAAAATCCTGCAATCTGTTCTTGCCTTTGCCACCCTTTTGGCCAGGCGATTCTTACTTCTCAAGTGGAATCAATCTCAGCCTCCAACTCATAATAGATGGGTGAAAGAAATGTTTATGTCCATTAAACTTGAGAAGCTTAGGTTTTCCCTTAATGGCTCATTAAATTTGTTTGAAAGAACTTGGAGGCCTCTCTTAAAACATTTTGATTCCTTGACATCTCTTCCCGACTGTGCTGACTGAGCAAACCCCCCCCCCTGTTTATTTATTTATTTATTTTTTAATTATATTTATTTATTTATTTATTTTGTTGTTGTTGTTGTTTTTGTTTTACACTTTGGTTGTTAATTAGTTTGTCTGTCTAATTAGAACTGTGGGATGTGTGAACACAGGGGATTGGAAGAGGGATATAATAGGGTAAATAAAAAGAAAAATGGAAGTTTTGCCTGCTGTATTGAAATATTATGTTACCTGTGAAATAACTTCTAATAAAGAAAGTTAATAAAAAAAAAGATGACAGATGCCCCAAAGCAGATACGACTTTTACATGTCTTGATATAGAGCTTCTCAAATATATTAATTCTCATGTACACCACATATTTAATTACATATATACAGTATAATGTTTTAATGCATTTACCATAGGATTGGTCCTACACCCAATTAAACTGTCCTCAAGTATATTTTAATTCATGTTCATACATGAAATTTAATAAAATACTCTTCAAGTCCCGCTAGTAATGTCTGAATTCATATTATAAAATGTATCTATAGGCAGACCCAAAACACACACACACACACACACACACACACACACACACACACACACACACACACACACACACACACACACACAGACCACCACCACCATCATTTAAGACCCATCAGCATAAAACTGAATTGTGTGAAACATGGTAATTTAACCACAAATTAATTCCTACTTTGAAAATTGCTTCAAAGTTTAAAGATTAAAAAAATAGTAAAACTGCATAATACATAAAACTTCTTTGTGTTAATTTAAATAACTTCTGTTATATCGAACTTTCAGCTGCATAACACACATGATGTTATACAATTTCTGTTATCTGTCATCACCCAGATAAGGATGGGTTCCCTGTTGAGTCTGGTTCCTCTCAAGGTTTCTTCCTATTGCCATCTCAGGGAGTTTTTCCTTGCCACTGTCGCCGTCACCCTTGGCTTTCTCATCAGGGACAATCTCATTATCTAGACACATTTTTCTTACACATATATACACTTCCATAAATTTTCTTTTCATTTTTTTTTCATTTCTGTGAAGTTGCTTTGAGACAATGACCATTGTTAAAAGCGCTATAGAAATAAAATTGAATTGAATTAAATAAAACTGCATAATGTCATATAACAAATTTGAATATTGTTACTGTATATAATAGTTTCTTGTAAACTTATCGAAGCAACAGTGTGATTTTGCATCTTATGCAGTTACTCTTCAGAAAACGTAAAACAAAATCATGTGTTGGACCAAACAGCAATGATGCTTTTTAGATTAAAAATGGAAGAGAAGCTTACAGCCATAAATGCATTGGTTCTAATTCTCTGGGAAGTACTGTACTGAAAACATGACTGTTTGTTTTCCACCCTGAACCATTAACAATGAATTAACACTGACCAGTGAAATTTCAATAATTATGCAATTTGAAACATACCTCACATCATAATATTTACTGTCTCTTCAGAAGAGAATGGTTCCTGTTTTATACGGCTCTTGTTGTTTCTTTTGCAGTAGCATGTACATGTTTTATTATGTAAAAAATACCATAGAAAAGATTTTACTGTAAAATTGGAAACAAAATAATCTTTTCCTAGAAATAGTTGATGAAGTGCAGTCGCTTGTCCATTTGCAGGTTTTCTTATGCTTATGCTCCTTTGTGCATCAATGTTCTGTATAATTAGCCAAGCATGATATAAAAAGCAGTGATATAAAAAGCTGGCATAGTTTTTCCAAGCTTCTTAGAACTAAAACTTATGACCTTTATAAAAGAAGCCACAGCCATCAGAAAATACCATTGCACTGAAGTGGTGTATTAGTCTTTTCCTTGTGAAGATACATTTTCCAGAGACACTTAGAAAGGAAACAAATCGTGGCACATATAGATTTTTTTCTCCTAGAAGAGGTGGGCGCTGCAGGGATTTGAGTTATACTATTTTTTGCTCAATGAGCAATCAAGTCTCTAGCACCAATGAGCACCTACATGCATTTCAAACCCCAGCATTTTCTATCAGCTGAACTCAAATGAAACTGCAATAGCTGGTAATGGTGTCTAGAAAAACCCTCTTGGCACAGAACCCGTAAGCACTTATCACCCTGATGTGGATTATCAGGATATATCTGTGCTGAGTTGCTCTATGACACTTTTTAACATTTTTATTCTGCACATTTCTGGAAATGTTTGTACACTGTTTCAAAAATGAATTAAATCTAACAGAGAGGATGAACAAAGGGTATTACACCATTCTGTGATGGGCAGAAAATTAAAGTGCTTAATCCAAAAAGTTGTTGTTAGTCTTTCGGCTGCTCCCGGTGAGGGGTCACCACAGTGGACCAACTGATCCGCACAACAATTTGGCACAGGTTTTTAGCCTGGATGCCCTTCCAGACAAAACCATCCCATTTTATCCAGGCTTAGGACCGAAACTGCATCCAGGGACTGGGAATCAAACCCTGGCCTTCTGCATGGTAGGCAAGAAACCAACCACTGGGCCACCAATGCCCCAACACTTAATCAACAAAGTAGTAGACATTAAAATATTTGAGCATATTTTAGCACAGCATTAACATAAAAAATGTATGTAACATATCAGAATGAGCAGATGTGGACTTACTATAAATAAGTTTAACTATAATGCTGGGTTAATTCTACCTAACAAATAGGTTATTATTATTTTTTATGTTTTACATGTCTATGGTTAAAACAGTTTAAACAGTTAAATTACTTTGATATACTGGTCTATTACAAAAAAAATTCTAAGTTTTGCAAACCATACATATATGCAATAAACAACACCCAATTAATTGTACAAATCATAGAAAAAATATTTATATAAATTTTTCAAAAGCACAAGATCAGATAATACAAAATAAGTTCAAACAGCGACATCATTACGATACTATTACTCAGAAGCACTAATGCCTGAGAGCAGTGCTGGTCATTATCTCCCAACATCAGGATGTTGGAGTACAGCCTCGACACAGTCTGCTGGAGATATTCCACGGTTCCTCTTAAATGCGTGAGGAGGAAGACCAAAAAAAAAAAAAAAGACACGAAGCTGACACAGCCACTGAATACACCAGTGAAATTCGGGGGAGGGGCGGTCTTGTCTGTGATGTTAGCTGTCACTAGCTAACCCAACTCCAAACAAAAAGTAAAACAAAAAGTACCCAATTCCCTGTAAATAACCCAGAAAAATGACCCAACAGAGGCAACCCAGTGTTTAGGTAGTAAAAACAACTAAACATTTTTAGTGTGTAAAGATAGATAGAAGTCTCTGAAACCAGAAATGAATAGATGGAGCCTCACTCACTCACTCATCATCTATACTGCTTAATCCTGTATTCAGGGTTACAGGGGGCCTGTAGCCTATCTTAGGGCACATGGCAGGGTACACCCTGGACAGGGTGCCAATCCATCGCAGGGCACAGACACACACTCACTCATTCACACACTACGGCCAATTTGGGAATGCCAATTAACCTAATCTACACGTCTTTTGACTGTGGGAGGAAACCGGAGTACCCGGAGGAAACCCACCAAGCACGCGGAGAACATGCAAACTCCATGCACACAGAGACGGGAATCGAGCCTGGCCGGGGATCGAACCCAGACCCTGGCAGTGCAAGGCGACAGTGCTAACCACTACACCACCGTGCCGCCTAGATGGAGCCTATTCTTCTAAAAGACCCACCCTCTATTAGATTATTTGATGATATTTGTGGCAACAAAATGTTAGGTTAGGATATACAGTATTAAAAACATAGTTCTTAATGTTTATGTCTTGCAATCAGAAAAACTGTCAAGCATAAAGATCTGAGTGACTCTGCCAAGAGCCAAATAGTTACGCGTAGCGTAGGTTAGAGTAAGGTTAGAGTAACGCCAAACTGGCAGGTCTTGTGGGGTGTTCCGAACATGCAGTGGTTAGCACCTCTTAACACTTATCCAAAGAAGGAAACCTGGTGACACCATGGTCACGGACACCCAAAACTCACTGATGCACATGGGGAGTGAAAGCTAGCCTATCTGGTCCGATCCCATAAAATAGTTATTTTAGCACAAATTGCTGACAACGTTAATGTTAGCTATGATAGGAAGGTGTCAGAACGCACACTGGATCACAGCTTTATATTTATGAGGTTATGTAGCCTCAGAGCATTTAGCGTGCCCATGTTGCCAGGATGCACTATGGAGGGAAGGAGAAAGTTCATAGAAGCAGTGTGACGCTCTGGACAAGGTTCTGCTGGGGAAACTTGGGTCTGGCATTCATGTAGATGTTACTTTTTAATCACATGCCACCTGGTTCGACCACCCACATCTTTGGAATTGGGTATTATGGGTTCAGCAACCACAAACTGTGATGTGCTGTATAACAAAAAGCTTCAAATCTTCAAAACATTTTTGTAAGTTGCTCTGGATTAAATATAAATGTAAACAAGGAAAGATGGCCTTTAAGGCACAAATTAGGCCTGCACAGAAAATGCAAAGAAAAACAAAATCTAATTAGCTAATCCTGTCCACTTGTGGGCATTAGGATACATAAGTCAATGTAAAAACATTTTTTATTATTTGTAGATCTTTATGAAAGTAAAAGACTGTTTAAAACTGTTTAAGAAATCCTTTATCTTATACACACGTGGACAAAATTGTTGGTACCCTTCGGTCAATGAAAGAAAAACTCATAATGGTCACAGAAATAACTTTAATCTGACAAAAGTAATAATAAATAAAAATTCTATGAATGTTAACCAATGAAAGTCAGACTTTTCAACCATGCTTCAACAGAATTATTTAGAAAAATAAACTCATGGAACAGGCCTGGACAAAAATGATGGTACCCCTAGAAAATACTGAAAATAATGTGACCAAAGGGACATGTTAATTTAAGGTGTGTCCACTAATTAGCATCACAGGTGTCTACAATCTTGGAATCGGTCAGTGGGCCTACATATAGGGCTCCAGGTAGTCACTGTGTTGTTTGGTGACATGGTATGTACCACACTCAACATGGACCAGAGGAAGCGAAGGAAAGAGTTGTCTCAGGAGATTCGAAAGAAAATTATAGACAAGCATGTTAAAGGTAAAGGCTATAAGACCATCTCCAAGCAGTTAGATGATCCTGTGACTACAGTTGCACATATTATTCAGAAATTTAAGATCCATGGGACTGTAGCCAACCTCCCTGGATAGAGTCGCAGGAGGAAAATTGATGACAAATCAAAGAGACGGATAATCCGAATGGTAACAAAAGAGCCCAGAAAGACTTCTAAAGAGATCCAAGGTGAACTTCATGCTCAAGGAACATCAGTGTCGGATCGCACCATCCGTCGTTGTTTGAGCCATAGGAGATGACCAAGGAGGACACCATTGTTGAAAACAAATAATTAAAAATCCAGACTGGAATATGCCAAACTACATGTTGACAAGCCACAAAGCTTCTTGGAGAATGTCCTATGGACAGATGAGACAAAAATGGAACTTTTTGCCAAGGCAAATCAGCTCTATGTTCACAGACGGAAAAATTAAGCATATCAAGAAAAGAACACTGTCCCTACTGTGAAACATGGAGGAGGCTCTGTTATGTTCTGGGGCTGCTTTGCTGCATCTGGCACAGGGTGTCTTGAATCTGTGCAGGGTACAATGAAATCTCAAGACTATCAAGGGATTCTAGAGAGAAATGTGCTGGCCAGTGTCAGAAAGCTGGGTCTCAGTCGCAGGTCATGGGTCTTGCAACAGGACAATGACCCAAAACACACAGCTAAAAACACTCAAGAATGGCTAAGAGGAAAACATTGGACTATTCTAAATTGGCCTTCTATGAGCCCTGACCTCAATCCTATTGAGCATCTTTGGAAGGAGCTGAAACATGCTGTCTGGAAAAGGCACCCTTCAAACCGGAAACAACTGGAGCAGTTTGCTCATGAGGAGTGGGCCAAAATACCTGCAGAGAGGTGCAGAAGTCTCATTGACAGTTACAGGAATCGTTTGATTGCAGTGATTGCCTCAAAAGGTTGTGCAACAAACTATTAAGTTAGGGGTACCATCATTTTTGTCCAGGCCTGTTCCATGAGTTCATTTTTTTAAATAATTAGGTTGAAGCATGGTTGAAAAGCAATGTCTGACTTTCATTGGTTAACATTCATAGAATTCTTATTTATTATGACTTTGTCAGATTAAAGTTATTTCTGTGACCATTGTGAGTTTTTCTTTCATTGACAGAAGAGTACCAACAATTTTGTCCATGTGTGTAAGTATGATTGAAGTTTATATTGCTAAATTTTAAAACAACATATATTCATCTAGGAACTTCTGTAGTCCAACTAGGGACTTGGAGGTGATTGGTGACCACTGTAATTACTCCCATTTTTTTACAACCATGGTAGGATCTCTGGTCAACATTCACATTTACACATCACAGGCAACTTGGCAATATTTCTGCATGTCTTTAGACTGTGGGAAGAAACCAGCATACGCAGGGGAAACCCACCAATACCGGAGGCAGGAATCGAATCTGGAGCCTGGAGGTGTAAGGCAACAGTGCTAACCATTAACCCATCCTGCTGACAATCAACATGCACAGGTAATAAGTATATGGAAAAAATAATATCAGCCTTTCCAAAATAAGAAGTCTAGTCTAGTCTTTCTTGTTTGGCATAGCTTACTAACCAGACAATAAAGTTTTTTTTTCCCCCAGAGTCAGTGCATGTTTGTTGTATAACTGTATTGTGCACTGGAACATTTAGTCCAACATTGTCTTCAATTTCTTTTATTTAATTTCTGATTAAGAGCAGTTTGAATGACACTGGCACATAATAAGTGAGGATAATACAGTAGATAGACTGCTTGATACTGTAGTGTATTATATTGTGACCTTATACAGTATTTACCACTTCGTTCACAACTACGGCACACAGCTATAGAACCACAATGCCTATTAAGTAGGAATAGACTCTAATTATCTACTACCCATGCAATAGTTATTAGAATTGTGATACAGATTTCTCACTAATGTATATATGCCTGTGTAAACCACATAAATTGAATATATTTGAGCATATGCTGGCAATATACTATAATGGCAATTACCTGAGTTGCTGTGATGTACCTGCCATACATATAGTTTGAGCAATAATAATTTATGCCTGTCTCTAACCTTTGCAGTTTTTGATAACCATTCTATAATCGATCATCAATTTGAATAAAAATGAATATGATCAATAAATAAGTGGTTAAACCGCACACTATAATTCTTGCACTCATTGTGTTTCCTGAAAATCAATTCCACCACCATTTATGGGATTTGGCAGACACCCTTATCCTGAGCTACTTATATTTTTATTTTATTATGCATCTGAACGGTTGAGGGTTAAGGACCTTGTTTGAACCGGGGACCTTCCAGTCAGTAGCCCTGTGCCTTAACATCCAAAAATTTTACTTTGTTGTTGGTTTATTTGTTTCATTTTTCCTAAAACCAAAGTAGCGGTCCAGGAGTGGCCTTTTTCCCAGGAAAATTGTGTAACAGGTCACCGTGATATGCATTGTTCACCATTTTGCACAACACGTGTTTGTGCTACAGTACGCAGTACGATTACTCGGATGTGCAGAAAATAAAAATCATGCTGCATACTGTGTTTTAGGAATTTTTAACAATTACGATCCACTGCCATTTTCCATAATCGATGGCTTGAAATGTACAGGAAATCAAATGATTATCATTGACGATCAGTTGATTTCCTATGCATTTCAAGCACTCGTCCCATTAGTAGTTATTAGATAACTTTTGCTGAACATTGCAAAACAACCAAGTTCAACAGGATAGGAGCTGCTAAAATGGGATGCCACAATGTTTTGAGTAAACCAATATGGCCTGTTATATTGTTATGAAATCTCCAAAGTATGACCCGGTCTCTGTTTTGAAACACCTATGATCTTATATCGGCTACAGGTGCTAAACTGGAAAGTCAATTTCCTTGCTGCGCGGCTCTCTAACTCATGAACCCATTAACAGCCATATTAGAAAGTGCACACTGGAAGGCGATAAATTATACTTTGCTGACTTGTTGTCCAAGTCAGCAAAGTAAAGGTTTTATGCAATTAAAATTGGGTTTTGTCTGGCAGAAGTGCACCATCATAAAAGAATGATTGAGTTTTGAGTTGCAATCAGAGGTCAGAGAGCACATAATGGGATCTGCTCACACTTTACTGCGGTTGCAAGTAAAGACCTGTCATGGAAGCCTGTTCTACACTGTGATTTTGATAGCCTTTTAAGATTATTACTTGTCACACTATAAAACATGATTCTAATAAAACCTTATGTAATGTTTAAAGGCACAATGTTGCCAAATGTTCTGTTTATTTTTGTTTTGTTAACAGAAGTAGGGAGGCTAAGGAAGGCACTGTCCATCTATAGCATGTTGGGGAGCTTGCTTCTGTAGCCTGAACATTCTCATTATAGGTGTTTTTGTAAAGAATAAAGTTTCATTAAATTTGTGTTTTGTGGAATTAAACAGGGGTGGCATGGTGGCTTAGAGGTTAGCACTATCGCCTTGCACCTCCAGGGTCTGTGTTTGATTCACAGCCAGGTTTGATTCATGTCTTTTTGTGCATGGGACTTGCATGTCCACCCCCCACCCCGTCTTGGTGGGTTTCTTCCGGGTACTCCAGTTTCCTCCCACAGTCCAAAGACATGCAGATTAGGCTGATTGGCGTTCCCAAGAGCTTTAAATAGCTTTAAATAGACGAAACAAGACCTGACCAAATCTTTACAGAAAAATAGCTGATCATTTGAAGTTTAAATGAATTAGTCTCTAATAATTTTCAGATTCATGCCCAGCTTGATAGATGAGGGTAAACACGTGGCAATTGCAAAAAGTAAACGAAAACATTCTAATACAGAGAACAAATACCCTTATTTCCTCAAGCTCACTTTGAAGAATGTTCCTGTGCAAGCCTAGATCAAAGTGATTGATGACATAAGCAGTGCATAGTAATTCCCTTTAATTACCAGACAGTCTTTAAAGGATCTTCATTGTATAATCTGAAATCGAGAACATGCTTTTTCACAATCTGTTGTAGAATTCAGCAAAGATTTTATTGGGTCTATCTTCTACTGTGTGACAAGTAATAATCTTAATAAAAAGAAATAAGAAGAACAGGTTGGACCAGTGATTACATTTCTTATTCTTCCTAAAATGAAAAAAGAATATAAAGTAATACTTCTTCAGTGGACCAGTTTTTAGAGTACATTAAGTGCTTGTTGAAAGTTTTACAATTCAGTGATTTATGTGGTTTTTAATGTTTAATATTAATAATATTGTTTAGCATTAAACAGTAAAAACTAGTTTATTATTTATTTTTTATTATTTATGTCTATCAGTAAACAGAGTAAAACTATTTTATTATTTATGTGAGATTTGGGCGTTTATTATTTATTTATTAAAATAATAATAATAATAATAATAATAATATATATATATATATATATATATATATATATATATATATATATATATATATATATATATATATATATATATATATAATATAATATAGCTTATTGTTTACTGTGGTGGCTCACACATCCATGGTGTCTCACCTCTGGTCTATGTGCATGTTCTCCCCGTGTTTGGCAGGTCCAGGTATCATCCAGGTATTTTTTCTTATAATCTAATTGACTAATCTAATTAACGTGTGATTGGTGGGGTGAATGGGTGTGTGCATGCGACCTGAGATGGTTTGGCACCCCGTCCAGGGTGTCCCCTGCTTTGTTCCTTGCGTTCCTTTGAATACAATCCAGGCCCCTTGCAAACCATGACAAACATTCATTATGGAAAAATACATGGATTCTAATTGATCATGGTCTGATTAGTATTAGATAGTTTTAGGCATAAATATATATGCCAGTATCATTATATCAGATGGTTTTGACTTCTTTGACTTTTTGCAGGAACTTTTTGATGGACTCACCAAGTACAGCTGTACAGTGGTAAAAGAAAATGAGCACAGTTTGCAAAAGATTGAGATGCCCGATGTCCTCTACTCCACTAAAGATGTAGGTAATGACATCAAGATGTTTCTACATATACAGTACATGAATGAAGTGAAGAAGAAAGAAATTAAGCAGTTTTTCCTTTACTGTTTCACTTCCATACATTTCCTGACATGGACTTATTTTTCACTGAACTCGTTTAGATCTTCTATGTAAATAAAAGAAAGGGTTTGCTGTAGATTGGTCAGATCTAGGATCAGGGGTAGCTCAGTGGTTAAAGCACTATGATATGGTTCAGAAGGTTTCAGGTTCAAATCCCATGACTACCAAGTTGCCACTGTTGGGCCCTGAATAAATGGTAATTGCCGGAAGTTAAACTCGTGCCATACATAAAATCAAAATGTTAAGTAGAAAGGAAGTTATGTGCCAGATTATAAACCATAAGTTTAGATAGTATACTGTGCAAGAGTCAAACTGGACAAGATGGAACTTTTGCAGTACTTAGATCACTCACTCATCTTCTATACTTAGGGCATGAGGCGGGGTACACCCTGGACAGCCAATCCATGGCAGAGCACACACACAGACACTCACTCACACACGCATTCATGCACTACTAATCTGCATGACTTAGGAATGTGGGAGGAAACCGGAGTACCCAGAGGAAACCCACCAAGCACAAGGAGAACATGCAAACTCCTTGCACAAAGAGACGGGAATCAAGCCTGGCCGGGAATCGAACCCGGGCCCTGGAGGTGCAAGGTGACAGTGCTAACCACTACATTGTTGTGAAAAGTCATGTGCCGGATTTAATAATCTACTTCAAAATAAGCTACTAACAAGCTACTTGCTCAATGTAAACAAACACCTGCACAAACAGATATTAATTAGAAATGCTAAACTGAATATTTTTACTGGGATTAGTTCATATATTCACCATACCAGTAAAACACCACTTAATTAAACATACTGATCTGTGAATTTGCTAGTCGTATGGGTTTGTTAGAGCAAGCAAATCACCAAATGTGTTACGGACACACACTGAAATAATGGGATCAGGATACTAAAATTGGACAAACAAAACTGAGTTGCCTTCCAGCCCACAGAAAATGCAATATTTTGCAATATATTTTGAAGAAATTCCGAAATGGACTTATAGAGCACAAGAGCGTAACTTTGGGTTTCACATTGGTTGGGATCTCCAACCATGAAACACTCGTATATAAAATGTTTCCAAATTTTAAGAGTGTAAGATTTCATTGTGTATACATTACTATTGCTTGCACATGAAGGGCGGGAGGAATGTTATTCTTTGTTTGGAAATTATATTGACTCACGAAAGCCAACCACTTTACTTACAGTTAGTCATTTTAATTCAGCACTATTATACGAAGGAGCAGGATTAATAAAATTAAATTAAAAAATATATATTCCAAAGATTTTGTCACTGCTTTCTGCCAGGAACTGTGCAATTTCTCTTCTAATCATGCAACCGGGAAATTGATGTCATGCTACTGTATGTAAGAGTGGTATCATGTTAGAAATGCGGCAGAGATAAGCCAGTAGACAGGCTTTTAAAATCTTTAGATAGTTCTTTTAGTATATTTCCACAGCCGAAATAAAAACTTCAGCAAGTAGTCATGAGTCAGAGGAAAATAATTTAAAGCAAACATTTCCTTCAATTCCTTATGTGACCCTCAATTAACAGAGTATCACACAGACTAATTCAGTCTATACTGTAATAGTCAGTAAAACTGAGACTATGTCAAGGTTCATGTATTTTGGAAGTGTTGGTTTAAGGTCCATTTCAGTACATGGTCAAGGACATAAACAGTGTGTCAGTGTGTATAAGTGTGGAAGGATTAATGTCACAAATCAAAGTCAAAACTTTTGATTGTGCAGAATAATAGAACACAGTTATGAGAGTAGCTTTTTTTTCTCTATATAATCCCTGTTAAACTAATACACTTATCCTAGCATTTCATCAGAGATTGCATATCATCATGTAAAAATTCCGTACAGAGGAAGTGACAATAACTCCCAGCCGGGACCCCATAATGTGCAAATGGTGTTTGTGAGCTACACTGTGTGTACGGTTCCACAGACAGGTGCATCTCTTCTGCAAGTTGGTGACAAATTATTAATCGATTTCAAGGATCGTCCACTTGCTGAATGCTTGAAGGAATTAATTCAGTGGGCTCCGAGCCCCCTCGACTGGGATCATCTTTCACAGATGTACATACTTACCAAGCACATGGAGAACACCGTATGCAGATATATGTGAAATTATTATATATAAATGAAATTATGATCATCCGCCTAATACGGTTTCCACCAAACCAGAAACGCACCATGTGTACTGACACAATTCTATCTGTATGTAATGTGAATATTTTTATTTTTGTGTTCTCATGTGCCTTAAAACAAGCAACCAAAAAAAGTTTAATTAAAATTATTAACAGATTATTATTATTTTATAAAAACTGGTAATGGCATATTTCATACTTTTACGCTTTGACGAGAACGGGAAAGTATTTACGTGATGACGTTTCAATCTGTTACAGTTCAACCAATCAGCGGTGACGTCGCTCTTGACGCCTAAATTCAAAAGTCATAGCGTTAGCTGACTAGCTTGCCTTTCAACACTCACGGAATCTCTAAACTAGTTTAGCCCTTTCCCTCTCTCCTGCGTTACAAAACATGGAGCCCATGCTTGAAGATTTGAAAATGTTCTTTTACGAGAGCAGACTAGCTACTTATTCGGGGTGGCCGTTTGACGAGGACTGTTCCTGCACTTCGGAGAATGTGAGTAGCGTTCGTGTTAACTGAGGAGGGAGCAGTGGCTTAAATGTACCCGGACGTTTGGACACATTTAAAGTTGTATTTTAATTATTAGGTACCCTAAACATGTCTTTAATTTAGGTGTCTAACTGAATTTTAATTAAATGTCGACGGGCTGTGTGGTAGAGTTTAAAGAAAATCATTAAACGGTATTCTATTTTAACCGTTAACTTTAACGAGGAAACAATACAGCAATCCCCAATTTCCTGTGTGTAATTAATTTACATCTTACAGATGGCTAAAGCTGGTTTTATCCACAAACCTACTGACAACAGTCCAGATGTGGCCCAGTGCTTCTTCTGCTATAAGGAGCTGGAGGGCTGGGAGCCTGAGGATGATCCTCTGTAAGTAGCACTGATGGCACCCTATGTCTCATGTTTAGTCCATAAGCACAAATAAAGTTATTTTTTGCCTCCATTTGCCCAGCAATCGACAAAACACAAGTAAGAGTTTGACTCATTACAGACCTCACAAGACCATTCAATAAAATAAGGCATCTTAAACCTCGCCTTAAACCTTCAGAGTCCAGGTTCGATTCCCTCCTCTGTGCAAGGAGTTTGCATGTTCTCCCCATGCTTGGTTGGTTTTCTCTGGGTACTCTGGGTTTTCTCTGGGTACTTCCTCCCATAGACATACAGATTGGGCTAATTGGCATTTCCAATGGAAATAGCAATAGACCACACAATTTTATCTCACTCATTGTGAATGAGTGTGTTTATGTCCTGCAGTGGATTGGCACCCTGTCTGTGGTGTACCCCGCCCTGTGCCCTTACTCTCTTGGGATAGGCTACCGACCTCCCAACCCTGTATACAGGATTAAGTGGTACAGATGATGAGTTAGTAAGTGAGATGCCAAACACAACAATATGGTAATTTTTTAAAATTTTTTAAAATTAGTTATTTTTATTAAAATCTTGTTTAGCCTACAAAACAATTTGTCTATTCGCATTCAGCATTTAATACATTCAATGTGACTTAAAATACCCATATATGGGAGACAATACAGGACCATTAAAATGTTCCGTACAAGTTTTTATTATTTTCTACTTTCTAGGACAATGCTGGAGATTTTAAAACTATGCAATAAGTCAAGTCAAGTCAATTTTTATTTATATTGCGCTTTTAACAATTGATATTGTCGCAAAGCAGCTTTACAGAATAAAAGAAGTAAGTTTGTATGCAATGTGTATGAATCAAAATGATAAGATTGTCCCTGATGAGCAAGCCGAGGGCGACGATGGCAAGGAAAAACTCCCTGAGATGGTGATAGGAAGAAACCTTGAGAGGAACCAGACTCAACAGGGAACCCATCCTCATCTGGGTGATAACGGATAGCAGGGATTGATCAGCATAATAATGTGTACTGGAAGTTCAGTATAACAGGAGATGTGTTTAAAATTAAAATTAAAAGGAGTCCAGTTTGTTCCTGGAGGCTCAGGTAGGACAGGACAGTCTTCATGGAAACCATCCCCAGCCACCACACGAATCCAGGCAGACCACACGGGGCATCCATGCGACGAGATCTCCAACCAGAAGCAGGACTCCAGGACGGGTTAGACGGGTCCAGAGGGGTCTGGATCACTGGCAACTCAGGAGTGACATGTATAGCTCGACAGAGAGACAGAGAGAGGGAAAGGAGAGAGAGAGAGGAGAGAACAGAAGAGGAGAGAACAGAAAATAAGGAGAGATGGCAGTTAGGTATGGTCACAGTCAACATGTATAAGGTGAATGTATATTTAGTGCAAAGTGCAAGCAGGGACTCCGGCAGGACTAACTATAAGAGCATAACTAAAAGGGAGAGCCAGAAGGAAACACAGACATGAGGGCTCCCTGTGATGTAAAGCAACCAATCACCTCACCGTCAACAAACCTGAGTGATCAATGAGAGTGGGGAAGACAGCATCTAAACATACCAGTTCACCAGAATACTCTACGTCCATGAGTCCCCCAGATCTGCTCCATTACCTAAGGTTAATCTATTTACAAAAATAAATAGGTTTTTAGCCTAGACTTAAACACTGAGACTATGTCTGAGTCCCGAACATTAATAGGAAGACTATTCCATAACTTTGGGGCTTTGTAAGAAAAAGATCTGACTCTCGCTGCTGCATTCTGTACTAACTGAAGCTTGTTTATACACCTAGTTGAACAACCAGACAGTAAGGCGTTACAATAGTCCAACCTAGAGGTGATAAAGGCATGAACTAGTTTTTCTGCATCATTTAGTGACAATATGTTTCTAATCTTGGCAATATTTCTAAGGTGAAAGAAAGCTATCCTGGTGATTTTATCTACATGTGCTTCAAACGAAAGGCTGGAATCTATAATCACACCAAGGTCTTTTACTGTTGCATTTGATGGAACAGAAAGGCCATCTAAAGTTACAGTGTGATCAGAAAGCTTACTTCTAGCTATTTGTGGTCCTATGACCAGAACTTCTGTCTTATCAGGATTAAGCAGAAGAAAATTAATTAACATCCAATCTCTTATGTCCTGCACACACTGCTCAATTTTAGGTTTTTCTCATCTGGTTTTGCTGAGACATATAATTGTGTCATCAGCATAACAATGAAAACTAATACCATGTTTACGAATTATGTTGCCCAGAGGAAGCATGTAAAGGGAAAAAAGCAGTGGGCCTAAAACTGAACCCTGTGGACCACCAAACTCCACTTGAGAACATGAGGAATGGTCACCATCTAAATCTACAAACTGATAACGATCAGTCAAATAGGATCTGAGCCATAAGAGGGCAGTTCCCTTAATTCCTACTACCTTTTCTAATCTGTGAAGGAGAATACTATGATCAATGGTGTCAAAAGCTGCACTGAGGTCCAGTAACACAAGTATAGTGACGCAACCCTGATCAGAGGTCAATAGGAGGTCGTTTACTACTTTAACAAGTGTTGTCTCTGTGCTGTGATGAGGCCTAAATCCTGACTGATACAGTTCATTTATGCTATTTCTGTGTAGATGTGAACATAGCTGCTGTGATACTACCTTTTCCAGAATCTTGGAGATAAAGGGAAGGTTTGATTTGTAATTAGAAAGCTGACTGGGGTCAAGGTCAGGTTTCTTGATTACCGGTTTAATAACGGCTAATTTAAAGGATTTGTGGACATACCCACTACTGAGTGAACAGTTAATTACTTTCAACAGGGGTTCTATTATTGCTGGTACTATCTGTTTGAGAAAATGTGTCGGTATAGGATCTAATATACAGGTTGACGATTTTGAAGAAGAGATGAGTGAAATTAGTTCCCTCGCTTCAAGGGGAGTAAAGTATTCTAAGTTCTGATGTGATGTGGTTAGTTCATCTGAATTATTTAAATTGTCTGGTTTCAAAGCCTGAATTTTTTGCCTAATTTTTATGATTTTGTTATTGAAAAAGTTCATGAAATCCTCACTACTGCATGATGTTGTTGTGGAGATTTCTGCAGGGGTCTTGTTTTTAGTTAATTTAGCTACGGTATTAAATAAAAATCTCGGGTTGTTTGTTATTTTCTATAAGAGTGGAGAGATACGTTGATCTAGCATCACTGAGAGCTTTTTTATAGTTCAGGATGCTCTCCTTCCAAGCTATTTTGAATACTAACAATTTAGTTTGGCGCCATTTACGTTCAAATTTTCGAGCGGTTTGTTTTAAAGCACGTGTGTGGTCATTATACCAAGGAGCGAGTTTCTTATCTCTAATCATTTTCCTTTTAACTGGAGCTACATTATCTAAGCTATAACGAAGTGCTGACTCTAGTTATTCATTCGCCTGTTCGAGTTCTGTGAAGTCAGATGGCGATCCAATCAAAGTTGATAATTCTGGAAGATTTATGATAAAGCATACATTATTACTATGACACGCTTTAATCGAGACAAGGTAGTGATCTGAGATAACTTCAGACTGTGGAATTGTGATTATATTTCCAATACTTAATCCGAAGGATAATATTAAATCTAAAGTCTGACCTGCTTTATGAGTGGGTCCTACTACAGACTGATTTACTCCTACTGAGTCCAGTATGGACAAGAATGCTGTTCTCAGAGGGTCTTCTGGATTCTCAAAATGAATATTAAAGTCTCCAGCAATTAACGCTTTGTCTATAGAAACAACAAGGTTTGAGAGGAAATCTGCAAATTCACAGAGAAACTCCGAGTACGGCCCTGGGGGTCTGTAAATGATGATTAGCGGGATCGACTGAGCTGACTTTGTTACTATAGAGAACTTCAAATGCATTAAATTTAAAACTGTGTTTTTGTACGAGAGACAGATTATCGTTATAAATAACTGCGGCGACTCCTCCTCTACCAGTTAACCGAGGCTGGTGTATGTAGCTGTATCCAGGAAGACTAGCTTCATTTAGAGCTACATACTCGTCCTGTTTAATCCAGGTTTCTGTTAAACATAATAAATCAAACTCCTGATCTGTGATAATTTCATTAACATTAACTGCTTTAGATGCGAGAGATTTAATATTTAACAGTCCTAGCTTCAGATCAGAGGTGCTGGCTGCGAATTCAGTGTACTCTGAGTTTGTGGTATCTATGTTAATTAAATTACTAAAACAGACTTTGAGTCTTTCTAAATTTATGTTTATGTTTAGCTCGGGGAACAGACACAGTCTCAATATGATGAACCCTGAGTGACGACTCTCTGCAGCTAGCAGACAGTTGGTTTTGCCTGTATGTCTGCTCCCTCGCCTGGGCTCTGGATTGTCACCGATTAACTAGGCCTCTTCTGAGATTATGTGCTATACTGCAAGAACTGAGAGCAGCACCTTCCTGAGTGGGATGGACACCGTCCCGCCCTAACAGGCCAGTTTTGCCCTCAAAGGTCTTCCAATTGTCTATGTAGCCCACGTTGTTTTCGGGGCACCACCTGGACATCCAGCGGTTCAGCGACCATAACCTGCTGTAAGCTATGTCACCATGTCTCATTGGGATGGGACCAGAGCAAACTACTTCTTGACATTGACATATGACATTAGGTAATTAAGTAAGAACAACACCAATCAGTTGTTATTTTAAGACATGAAAGTCAGCTATTCTGAAACAGTTCTTGCAAGCGCAGTATCGTCAAGTGCATTTGCAAAATCCGTCAAGCACCGTGATGAAATTGACTTTCATGAAGACCATCCCTGGAAAATTTACCTCTGCGTCAGAGAAGTTAATATGGAGTTACCAGACTCAAAAATGACCAATTAACAGCACTTCAAATTAGAGCCATTATGGAGGTGCTACAGATCATGAGCAGCAGACAAATCTCAATATCAACTGTTCAAAGATTATTGCATATTCTGGATTCCTTCAGCATTGCTTTACAATGTAGAAAGAAAAAAAAAAATATGAAAGACCAAGGAAATAGAAATGAGTGTTCAAACTATTGACTGTTAGTGTACATACATTTCAGCAAAATGTTTCTTGGTTACAGATGCATCCTCTTTATAATTGCAATTTGTTTGTAAACCCACATGGGGTAATATTTCCCATGCATAACAAGCCTGTCTTAACATCATGGTGTTATGCATATAATTGCATAATTATGTTAATTTCCTGTTGTATATGGAAACTTTTGGAACATCCTGTAGTTACTGTCCATTATGAATTACCCAGACGATTTTTGAAAAGATTATCAGTCGCTGGAATAGATTTTGCTCAGCAACAAATGCTTAAAATATTTATGTAATCAATGGTGCAAAAAAAATCAGTTGCGCATTAAAGGGTTAAAAGATCATGGTTTTGCGGTTAAGCTTAAGTTACCTGCTGCAAGTTTATCAAAACATGTTAAAACATTTATACCAAATAACCTTCGTGTCTCATAAGTAAATGCAAATCTCTCTCTCTTTCTCACTCATTCCCTATACCGCTTATCCAGTACAGGGTTGTGGGCGGCCAAGAGCTCATCACAGGGGATTTGTGGCAATAGGCAGGGAGACCTTGAGAGTGCCAGTTAACTCCAGTAAATACAAGTCATTCACAGTATATTTTGCTATGCTTAGTTTATATATAATATAAACTTTTTTAAATATATTTATTATTTAATATATGGTGTCTTTTTTTGTATATAAAAAAAAAATAAACCTGAGCAAAGTAATTAGAAAAGCTGTTGTTTGCCAGACTCTGATGTTGCCTTTTCTGCTCCATGTCATGCCTGTTTAAGCTTATTTAATGTAATTTCAAGAAACACATAATTTAAGCTTCAGTGTGTACGGATTTGTTTTTGTAAAAAAATAAATAAGAATAATGCAAGAACACATAATTGAGTCAGGGGACAAAAAAAATAGGTTGTAATTTTATCTCGAGTCATCTTACCTTGAATTCCTTCTTTTATGATGTTCATAAGTTGCTGTGAGTAATTTCACAAGTTGCCTTGATGATCATGTAATAATAGTAAATGAGCTCCGTTAGGAGCTTCATGACTGTCATATGCATGCCATACAATCGCTTAGATGTGTCGAACATCATCACGCTAACACAAGCATGAAAGCAAACCAAATGTGGGGTGACAGGCAGAAAACAGGGAAGTGTGAGTGTAAACCAGATTAATAGGGCCATTGTTCTATTCAAAATATATTTACTTAGAGATGTGTGTCCATCTCTAATGGAGATATGCAGGTGTCTACCAGGTGGGTCTGTGACTCCATCCCCCCCCCCCCCCCCCCCTTTACTCCTTGATTTTTTTTGTGTGCACATAAGAGTAACTGGACGCCAATGCAAATTATCTGCTAGTAGTCATTGATTTATTCTCTTCCTTCAGCAAGGAACACAAGTCTCACTCTCCAGCTTGTAATTTCATTCTGCTGAATAAGGCAGTGGAGCAGCTCACAGTGGAGGAGATTCTGAAGCTGCAGAAAGAGAGGCAAAAATTCCACATAGTGAGTAATATTTGGCTATGTACAGTGTCTGCCATTTCACTCTGCTGCATTGGACATAATAACTAGTTTTCTTGTTGAGTGCATGTGTGTATGTGTTGCTTAGATATTTTACAAGTCAAAACCTGCACAACATCTGCATAATCCATATTTATGAATAAGTCTTATGTGACAGCCCATTGGATTTTCTTTTTAGAAATCCCGTTACTGTATATTGTGCTTTATCAACATATGAATGGTAAACACCTGGACTAAATTGCATGAACTTTAATAACAAAAGGATTAGGCTATGGATTATTATATAACAGGATGTGGGACTGCACTGCAATCCTTTCCTTCAGCATTGTGTAAATCCTTTACAAAACACCTTAGAAAGGTAAACATGTCTTGATCTATCATACCTTTTCCTAATACACTTTCTGGGCAGAGAACGTTGAGCATTCATATTGTGTTGAGCTATCTTTAGCTTAAATCATGCCATGCTAAAGAAATCAAACAATGCAATTCACCATGGAAAATAAATGTTGCAATGTTGCATCTGAATAAATTGTGATGGTGTGATGTTGCATACAAGTGAATGTTGTGATGTTCCATCTTTACAAACTTAAAATTTGTTTTTAAAGTTGCATACATTTTAGCCAAGATCTTGTATTGATTCCAGGAACCACTCCATAAAGTCTTCTTCAGCGCATCCCAAAGACTTTCAGAGGGGTTAAATCTGTGACTCTATGGTGATCAATTCATGAATTGAAAATCACTTTTACATTTTGAGTTCGATGAATCTTGGCATCGTTGTCCTGGAAAATGCCTGTGCCATCACAGAAGAAACGGTTAATTGATGGTGATAATTTTATTGCCACATAACATTGCTGAGCCTAGACCGGACCAAGTGAAGCAACCCCATATAATAACATTTTTGAGGCACCACTTCTTGCTGTTCCCTACTTACCCTGGCAGCCCTTACACAAGAATAGGGTAAATCCTGACATGTCAGACCACATGACCTATTGCATTGATCCAAATTCCAATCTTTATTCTCACTAGCAAATGAAATCCTTTTTAATTACCCTCACTATGTAGCTGTCATTTTATGCATGTGGAAATGCTCCTGTTTTTGCTATACAGTAGAAAATATCTGTAATTTATGTAGATTTTTACAATGCATTTTTAACAAATGTGCAAGTTATCACTATTCATGTTCATTTAGATTTTTTTTCCCTGATCACATTTCACTGTAGTTGTTCATGGTTCAGTTGTTTTCTTTGTTTACTGCAAAACAATAATTTGCCCCATCTAAAACAATTTTTAAAAACGTTTTTAACTTTGCGTGACCATGGTATACATCTGTTTGACATGGTTGTTTAAGACATAAGCAGCATCAGTTAGGGGTTAAAGAATTGTAAGCATATCAATCACTAATATTAATTATCCAATAAAAGGATTCTAAGTATTTGTTTATATATACACGCCTTTTTTGACCAGGTGGTGTATGTGTCTGCCTTTTTTTTCATGATTATGCAATGGCCATCTTGAAACTGATATTTTCTGTTCTAATTTGGGCTGTTTTTTTTTTTTGTATGTGTTGCTCAAATGGCAAAATTCCATACTGAATCCTGATGAGCACTTCTGGCAAAATGATTATTGCAATTTACAATCTGCTCCCTCTAATGTGGCACTTTACAAGAGATGGATGTGGGAAGCTGCATGCACAAGTCAATCATAATTTGTCATTTTTGTTTTTCACTGGTTTAAGCAAATGCATCTGTGTTTGAGTTTTGCACAGGGGATCTTATTAGCACAAGCTTTCATTTTATGTGTAAACATTTTTTTTTGCATTGCAATACACTCCTTTAAGCACATTCACATTCTCTGTGCTAAGCTTGACTTTCTTCTTGGAAGCTGTACTACCTGCTCTATAGAAGATGCTGGGGACATACAAGTATGACTTTGTGTACAAGGCCAAGCTGAAATACTTTCTTGTCGAGTACCTTCAATGTATTTTAGTATCATCACTAAGATCATTCACAGTTCCACTCTGTCTTCTCACTTCTGGTTCCAGAATTGAGGATTAACATGAGATCTTTTGTTATAATGGCATTGATTTAGACATAGAAGCTATCATCCTGCTCCTGATACACTTCCATTTTCACTGCAACTGCTTGTGTTTGTACTGATGCATGCTGAAGATGTGTGGCGTGTCAGAAATGTAAATCTTCTGGTCCCCTTCTTCCTTTGCTGATGAAGTTGCTCTGAGCAGTCTCCTGGAAAGCCTGCAGTGGGGTTGATTCAATGACTGCAATGTAGAGAGACTTATGTACTTCTCACACAAATTAGTGGCATTTTCACATGGGTAAAGAGCCTGTAGAAAGATTTTCTAGTAGGGTCCAGTGATCAGCTTTAAAGTCAAGATGCCATTTGCCCCTCTGGAAGACTGACTCCTTTTTTCCCCCCTTTTTAAATCAGCCTGCTAATCATGTACTGTAGAGTGTGCAAGTCTAGCTTGTGGGAATATTTTGAGAAAGCTTATTGAGTTGCATGAAGATTGTTTACAGTACCTCCGCTACAATTTTCCCATCCTTTATCATTTATAATGGTGGTAATTTTACTGAAAGTAATTTTAAACCTGACTGCTCTTCCTGATCCTGGCCAAAAGGCAAAGGATCTAGAAGCTACCTCTTCCCTCCATTTTACAATGTTGGGTGCTGTATACTTGTCCTTCAGTGGCATTATGTCTTCATTTTCCAATTATGTCCATGTATGCGTCTTGTGGCTGCACTTCTCCATACATCAGTGTGTGAGCAGTTTTCCTGTTGCTGGCACTTGGTCTCTCCATCACTTTGATAAAATGGGGGTTAAAAAATGTACACTGGGTTGAAGATGTTTAAGTGTTGAACTTAACAATTCATTGGATAAATTGTTAGTATATATTTTAAAATGACCAACTTTCTTTTATATTTTAGATAAATATCCTTTTCTAGTCTATAAATTTAAATTTGTCAAGCACCTTTTATGTAAATCAGTGATATCTTTGGTTTCAGGTCCATCAATGGAATGGAACCAATGGAACCAATGGAACAGTCTCAGAAAAGAAATTTATATAAATGCCTATGTTTTTATGTCTTCATTAAATTCTGTCCAGACACATTTTGTCACAGCATCACCTGGTTGGCTGGACAGAATTTAATGAAGGTTTGCCAGTCCTTTGGTATTTGCCTGAAATTAAACCTGCACCACAAATGAAATTCAACTGTTGAGTAGAAGGAAAGGTATGAGCAGTTATAAGAATGACTTTTGCCCCCCCCCCCCCCCCCCCCCCCCCCAAAAAAAAAAACAAAAAAAACAGTCACACGCACTTGTATTCCATTGGACCACCTTTTGCTTGGATTACAGAATGCATTTTCTGTGGCATTCCATACAATGGCCTTCGTGGTGGCCAATCCATGTATGAAAATATCACACTTTAAGCATGATTAATCCTCGCATTGTCATCAGGGAAGAAGATCGTTTAAAGAAAAAACCTGGCCATTCAAGTCATCAGCTAGATTTTTGGGGGTATATGTTGAACTTGGATCTGAACAACTGGAGCAACCCCAGATTATAGCACTGTGCCCACAGGCTTGTAATGTAGGCACTAGACATGGTGGGTACATCATTTCATTCACAATCTGGACTCCACAGACCACCTGACTTTTCTGAAAGAACAACATGCAGTATGTTAACTGGCATGGTTGTTTAAGAAATAAGAAGCTACTGATTGAATCAGTTAGGGTTAAATATGTTCCCAGCTGTTAAAAAGTCCAGATGGTGATTTATTTATAGACTTTTTGTATACAATCGATGTTGCATTCGCAATCATGCAGTTATGGGGAATATCGGGAAGGTTGTGATTTAGCTGCAGCAATCAGACTTTGGCTTCTGTGCCTGTAGCTGAATCACAGCTGTGCAGATATTCAGTATAACTAAACTCTTACTCAGGCAATTTTGTTTAAATATCTTAAACTATAAAAAAAAAAATGTCACAATGACATGGCTTATAGTTATAGTAGTGCTTTGGGTGTTCATAAATACTCAACATCAAAAAAGCTTTCAGATTATTGAAGTCACAGCTTAACTGTAACTGTGCAATAAATTGTTCATGATTAAAAACGTGTTTAATGTTTATATTGGAAAAAAAGAGAAGCACATTTCCTTTCTTTTTTTTTTGTCTTTAAGAAATCTGTGCTTCAGAGTGTTTTATGTTGTAGGTTGCTTTTCTAATACAACAGAATGTACAGAACTACGGGCAAGATACAGTAGATCTGTTGTTAGCTGTGAACAAGAGCAACAAACTATCTGTACTCCCATCTTCTGAAGGGAATGAAGAAACGGTGGTTATCATGTTTGAGTTTGTGCGTGGTTGCACACGAGTGTTTGCTTAATACTTGACTTGAGATTGCTTTCTGAGCGAGGGATTATATAAAGCTGGAGTTGTCAATATTAAAGCTGAAGAGTAAATCTTTTTCCACTGTCTAAGCCTCGATTTCAGATCTTGAAGTTGTACATGTTGCTATTTTTATATTGAGGCACACCCAGGCTAATGCTAACAGTAGCTTGTATTGCATCCTTAAGCAGGATAAATCTTCAGCATATTAATTTAGTGTAATAGTCAGAATATGGAAGAGAATCTGCGTCAAACTTTTAAGCCTATTTCTAATAAATAAATATTTAATTAATTTATTAATGAGAATATTATACCACAGGTCTTAAATATACTTGTGGTGGTAGTCCTCAGGACAGCATTTTTCATATAACGTATCTGGAAATAATTTTTTTAATTAAATTTTTTCTCACGGGTCAATGCATTAATTTTGTTTCATTTTTTGCAAACTGCTGACAATATTTCTCTTAAATTCAAAATATAAGTATCGTCATTTAGAGTGTATATTTAAAGGACATTACATCACAACGCAACAAAATAACCTAAGATCATATGGTATTTACAGACCTTTGATAACTCAAATAAAACAAAAAGCAAATAATTTGTAAACAAATTGTGTTAATGCTTTGGCTAAATAACGTTAAGAAATCAGTATTTGGTGGAATAACTCTGATTAGCTGTATATATCACACAGAATTGTTCAGTACAGGCTGGCATATATATATATTTTTTTTATACATAATTTTTTTAGCACAACCTAGGCTAGCCTAGATTTCATTTGACCAACTATACAAAAATGACAAACATATGAGTCACACATTTCTTTGCCAAGCAGAGCTTCATAAGATCACATTTTATGGTTGTTTCTGTGACCAATAAGGATACTAATGCACACAATTTAACTTGTCTTTCCCATATTCCAGGAGCAGTCCAATTTACATATTTTAAAAGTAATGATAACTTTGGTTCTGCAAGACATCAGAAAATTCTGGTGTGATGTTTCAAGCCTCCTCTGTCCACAACCACCGGCAGGACTTTCGTATAAGCGGTTGTTTTTTAAATCGGTCCAGCGCTGTGTTCACACATGGATCCACATTGATTTAGTTTTAAGAGGTAATTCTTCTTCTTCTTTTTTTATTTTTTAAGAAGACAATGTGCAACCGTGCGGTACGGCCTTTTTATCCTTTTAATGGCAGCTGGTATTGGCTGAATGCACTACTGTTCCTGGTGACATGACTACTAGTTAATCGATCGCGGATGGAAGATGAACAGATTTTTAAATAGCAGCTCAAGTACATTTGTGCACTGTCAGTATACACACTGTGATTATTTTAATAGTGAGGAGGTTTGCCAATATTTATTTAGCACTCCAGAAGTATTTAAAAAATAAACACATTTGTTAACTTATTGACACAAATTAACTTAACTGCATAAATTCCAGACTTTCCAGAGAAATGTGCAGCATATTGTGAGTATATAATTGCATTGGTTTATATTGTGATTAAATTTTTCATTCAATTAATTGTGCGGCACTAGTGTGGATAGTGGTAATAATTGTAGCAGTTAATTAAAATTGGCTGACCGAGCTTCTTTTGTGTGGATACAAGTGTTAATTTACAACGACATCTTCAGTTTTGACCACCGTAGACATATAAAACCTAAAATGTAACTGACATGGAGCTAAATCTCTTGGCCCACTTGTATTTTAGAGCTAACAAATGATAGTTTATAGATTCATCCAGGGTCTTTTTGGTGTTCAACCATGGCTTAAAAACGTAGTACCAGAAGTAGGTCACAGCCATTATGTCTGCTTCAGCAAAGGGGTTGTGTGCATCTGGGCTGCGGCTCGTTTGTATAGACACCGACCCGAAGTGTGAAGCAGAGGCCCTTTGAGATAACAATGCGTTGTCTGTGGGGTATTTCAGCTGGAGCATTAACACACGGGGATGTCGGAGATCTTTTTTTTTTTTTTTTTTTAACAAAAGAGCAAAATGTGGGACCTTTAATCTTGGACTAATGGCGGCTGTCTGTTTCAGTAGGCTTTGTTTTGAACAGTGCTCTTCAGCTGATTTGGTTACATTATTCAAAAGAAAAACGTGTGCCCTTTTTACATTCATAGTGCTTATTGTGACGCAGGTCAATAGTCTTTTCAGCCTCTGGTTCCACCTCTGTCTGTGTTTTTACTCTATGTGGCACCATTTATAATATGCTGTTTAAAATTGTACATATCAAATAGCTGGTTAATAAATTAGCAGTCAACATACGATCATGTACACTGATCAGCCATAATATTAAGACCACCCGACTAATATTGAGTAGGTCCCTCCTGATCTATGTGTTCCGACACCTTCCTATAAGAGCCAGCTGTGTACCCTTTTCAGCAGCTTGAGATACAGTAACTCTTTTATTTGATTGGACTAGGTGGGCATCAATGAACTTTGGTCACCCATGAACCTGTTGCCAATTCACCAGTTTTTCCTTCCTTCGTGTATTTTTGGTAGGTCCTGACCACGGCAGATTGGAAACATCCCACAAGAGCTGCAGTTTTGGAGTTGCTCTGACACAGTTGTCTTGCCATCACAATTTGGCACTCGTCACTCACCCTAATCCTTATGCTTGCCCATTTTTTTCTGCTTCCTTTAAAAAGTAAATAAGTAAAAAAAATAATAAAAAAAAACAGCATGTGATATTGAGAACACACTAAGTGTATTTACACTCTACGATATAGCAGGTGGAAACATGCACCTACCTACAAATGGAGGCACCATTTAACATGAGGAGTAAAGAATAATGCAGTTAACCTTATGCGCTATGCTTAATATGCCTAATATTATTGGTATTTCGGAAAAAAACATTCAGAACCACGCTCTTGAGTACCTTCCTACTTTTCTGCTATGGCCGTGTAGGTCAGAGGATGGGATCGGCATGTGCGCACAGAGATTTCTGATGAGCTGTAAAGCACAATCATGCCCTCATTCACATCATAGTAGCTATTGTTGAACATGTACCCACTTTTGTCCTATGAGGGCATCACCTGGTCCCTAAACTCCTCTTTTCTGGTTAAAAAGGCAGAGCCTCTATTTTATGAGGAGACCTAAGACCCACCTGCGCTCCAGCCTATTGGAAAACATTTATTTCTGTGCCACAGAAAGCATCTTCACAAACTGCACCTCAGTGTGTTATGGCATCTGCGCTGTCGTAAAGCCCTTATGAGGTTTGGTGAAAACTGCCCAGCAAGTCATTGGCACTCAGATACCCACCATGGAGCACATTTACTAAAACACTGTCTGCAAAAGGCATTATCAAGGATACATAAGGCTGTCTTTTTACCCTAATCATGGACAATTCATCCTTCTCTCATCGAACAGATGCTGCACCTGTAGCGCAATGAAAAATGGCTTTTTCCCCCGTGACTGTTACCGTACTGAGCTGATCATGGTGTAATAACCACTATACTACTGTACTGTCACTTCCACTTTATATTGCACTGCTTTATAATGCTGCCTTTGTCCTTTTGTATATTCCACCCATATTCATTTTGTATGTACTATATGCAAAATGAATATGGGTGGAATATAAAGCAGCACAAAGACAGCATTATAAATCATCGATGTACTATCCCGTGTGTGTGTTTAGCATGTTATCATCTTGACATGCATTTACCACTGCACACTCGTTGTTTGCACAGATGTACTGTATATTTCCACATGCATCCTATTTATAATACCTACTAAATAAGCCACTTATGTACTTCTGGCTATATGAATTGTACATGTACTTTTACAGTACAAGAGAGGACTTTGTGTGCGTTAAAAAATGAATGGCAATTAACTTTTTGCTGACAAGTGTATGCATGGACCCTGCCGTGGATTGGCATCCTGTCCAGAGGATACCCCACCTCATCACCTAAGTCTTATTTAATCAGCATTATTAAATAAAAACATTGTTTTCAGATATTACATTGTCAGGTTTCATTTAGGACTTTTAATATAATGTGGAAGACCCAGGTTCAATTTCCACCCAATGCCCAAACACCAGCCACTGAATGTAGTGCCAGTCCCAAGCCTAGATAAGGGAGGGTTGCATCAGGAAGGGCAATCCGACGTAAAACTTGTGCAAAACTTTGTGGATCAGATGGTTGACTGTGACAACCCCTCAACAGGAACAGCTGAAAGACTAACAACAATGTAATTCTGTAAGACTTGTAATTTAACAAAATAAAATGACAGTTATTTCACACAGTTATGCATCCAACATTTTATACAAATTTATCTTCTTATACGAACTTACCTTACACTGATCACAGGTGTGGAGGTTATGAGGATCTTTCATTTAAGGTGTTATATTTAGTGTGTAGTATTGTTTATTTACTAATGATAGCAGTACAATTACTATTCTAAACAGTACAAATACAAACTCGATTCCAAAATAGTTGGGACACTGTACAAATTGTGAATTAAAACAGAATGCAATGATGAAGTTTCAAATTTCAATATTTTATTCAGAATACAACATAGATGACGAATCAAATGTTTAAACTGAGAAAATATTAAATTTTAAGGGGAAAAATAAGTTAATTTAAATTTCATGGCATTGACACATCTCAAAAAAGTTGGGACAAGGCCATGTTTACCACTGTGTGGAATTCTCTCTTCTTTTTATAACAGTCTGCAAACATCTGGGGACTGAGGAGACAAGTTGCTCAAGTTTAGATATAGGAATGTTGTTCCATTCTTGTCTAATACAGGCTTTTAGTTGTTCAACTGTCTTAGGCCTTCTTTGTTGCATCTTCTATGGGTGAAAGAACTAGACTGCAGACTGGCCATTTCAGTACCCGGATCCTTCTCCTACGCAGCCATGATGTTGTAATTATTCTAGAATTTGGATATACCTTTCAGCATTGATGGTGCCTTTCCAGATGCAAAAGAGATGCAGGCTTCTGAACTGAGCGCTGTGGATTGTGTTCACCCACAATGTTTTCTCGAAGTATTCCTGAAGCCATGTTGTGATTTCCATTACAGTAGCATTCCTGTATGTGATCCAGTGCCGTCTAAGGGCCCGAAGATCACGGGCATCCAGTATGGTCTTCCGGCCTTGACCCTCATGCACAGAGATTTGTTCCAGATTCTCTGAATCTTTGGATGATATTATGCACTGTAGAGGATAGAATGCCGCAGCATTGGGGGAATTGGTGATCCTCTGCCCATCTTGACTTCTGAGAGACACTGCCACTGAGAGGCTCTTTAAAAAAAAAAAAAAAAAATTTATACCCAATCATGTTGCCAATTGACCTAATAAGTTGCAAATTGGTTGCAAATAGGATTGCAGCTGATTCTTATATGTACATTTAACTTTTCTGGCCTCTTATTGCTTCCTGTCCCAACTTTTTTGGAATGTAGCTCTCATGAAATCCAAAATGAGCCAATATTTGGCATGGCATTTCAAAATGTCTCACTTTTAACATTTGATATGTTCTCTATATTATATTCTGAATAAAATTTTGAAATTTGAAACTTCCACTTCATTGCATTCTGTTTTTATTCACAATTTGTACAGTGTCCCAACTTTTTTGGAATCGGGTTAGTATAATTAAGATCTCATAAAATATCATAGATTTTAAACTTTGTTGGAAGGCTACATATTTCAGTCTGTTAATATTTCAGGTGGATTATAAAGAAACTGTATCAATAGAATAGCCTATGCTCGACTTACAGTAAGCACGAATTCTTTCCTTTCCGTGACTAACAACAAGAGAGCATTTGCAAATGCTCAAATGCGGTTGTCCTACTATACGCGGTATAACATGCAACACAGCTCAAATGTTTCAGGGTTTCTGCTATACGTGATTGAGTGAGGGACGACTTACAAGATTTAGCTGCTGGTTTTTGTGAATTACTTCTCATTCTTAAATTATTTACAGTGAATTTTATGTCTTTTAAATAAACTAGATAATATTCCCAGACTTGGCGGCATGTTGATATGGCTGTTATCTCATATATGTTGCCTCATCAAAATATTACTGGTTTGTGATCGGCCAGTTGAGAGACAACCGATTTAGTGAAAATTAAGTGATTATCGTCCAATGCTTTAGGCATTTTAATTTAAGGGTGCTTAGCTTAACACCAGTGCTACCTGCTGCCGTCAGAGGAAGTGTAATTACTGCATGTTTCATGCCTAAACCTAATGCCCAGCAAACTCCAGGGATTGGGACTAAATAGCTGTTTAGAATTAAGTAAACCACTCATCAGTGAGGCTAATGGGTAAAAAAAAAAAAAAAATTTTTTTTTAATTGTATTAAAATTAAAAATTTAATTTTAATTAAAAAAAAATTTTTTTTTTTAATTTTTTTAATTTTTTTTGCTTTAATTGTGGTGCATTGGGGAAAAAGGTCATGTGATCCAATGAGTCCAGATATACCCTGTTCCAGTGATTGGTGCATCAGGGTAGGAAGAGTGGCAGAAGAAGTGATGCATTTATCATGCCTACTGTCTAATGTATGAGCCTGTTTGGACAGTGTTATGATCTGAGATCGTTTCTGTTACAAGATATGGATGTCAAGATTCAGGGTGCAAAAGGACACCATTTTCACACATGGATTTGCCACCACAGTGTCTACAGTAGACTAGCTAGAGAAGCCTTGTGCGGTGGTCCAATATGTTTATATAACATACAACTCTTCTAAAACCTTAGTAATTTGTATGCAATGCAAGCATCTCTTAACACTTTAACATTACTCCTTAGAACAACATTTTCAGACCAACTTTCATGTGCTTCTCTGATGGAAAATAACAAAATGCTTTAGATTTATCTGAGTGGAAAATGCAGTATTACATTAGAAGCAAAACCAAACCATCGATCATGACACAATTGTCATTATTTTACCTCCTTATATTACCACTGCCGGTTTAAAATAAAGCAATTAAGATGTCCAGCATTGATTCAAGGAGTTTATTTACACAGTCCCTCCATTTTCTAGGAGTGTTCCAATGAATAACTACCAAAGTTCAACACTTCAACTTCAGACCTTTTAGCTCCTTCATTTATCACAAAATAATGAGTAAACAGGCCGCAACTCGCCAAACTGCTTAGCAGACTGTGGTCCACATACTTTCAGGCCTGTGAAAATGGAGAGGCTTGGTTAAAAACAAAATAAGACTTTAATTTCTAATCAGTTACTGCAATATTTTGACCCCTTGAGTTAAAGCTAAGAGTCTACGGTTGAATCACATATTGATTGCTTCACTTCAAACCCACTGAGGCACAGTTAGGAAAATTGTCATGGTCCAAATGAATTAAATAGCAACGGGCTAAAATAAAAAAATGGTTACAGTAATTAGTTACACATGGATAATGGGGCACAACATTGTACAATAAGAGTTGATGCCCTGCAGTAAAACTGCATATTAAAACGCTTCACTGCATTGCTGAAGCAACATGCAGAATTTTATGATTATTGCCCATTATGGCTGAAATATTAACCAGTCATATTAAATATATTAAAATATTAACCATATTTTGGACACCTTCACCATTGTTTTACAATGTAGAAAGAAAGAAAGAAAAAATCAGAGAAGACCATGGAATTATGAGAGAGTGATTGTTTCCGGTGACCCTATGCATTTGGTTTTAAACTTTATACAAGAAAAAACCAGACCAGATGCATCACAGTCTAGCCACACACAACCAACAACTTTATAGGACAGTGAAACTACATGAAAAACCACCGGCATCAATGTCCGACCTTTCCAGCAAATTTACAGCAAACGTTGCCATAGTATTAGTGTTCACGCCTTCTGACTCAAGGGCCGCTCATTACCTCAAGCCATAAGGATTCTCAGTATCGGGCGTTAACTAACTCTGGCTCTTCCATTTCCTACCTCTGATGAATGAGCCTCTTGTGTAATTGCAAACCGAATCTCATCGAACATCATTAGCATCTTCTCAATACATGCGCAGTTTCCATATTTGACATACTTATACGTACAACTACACTACACATTACTTTCATAAATGTCTCTAAACTTTGCATATTGATCAGTTATGTTTAGGTTTCACATTTATAGTCTATTTCCTATTAGATTATTGAAGATCCCATTTTCCTTTTCTGATGATTCCCTTTGAATCAGTTGTTACTATAGCAACGATAATGTAGAAGTTGCTCATTAATAATAAACCTGTTTCTAAGCCATTCAGGTTTGAGTTTAACATCACTGATGTATAAGAAAATGTGCTGTTACCACCATAACTCGTGCGCGCACACATACAAAAAAAAAAAAACAAAAAAAAAACATGATGGTCTAAGCAATGACCACACTGTTATCAGCATGTAATTTCCCTGAGCTCACATTTCGCTTTTTCCATCAAGCAATTCTGTCCTTTTTTAGAAAGTTTTATGGTACCCTCTTGGACTATTTTTATGTCTAGGTCCATTAACATTTTGTACCTTCTTTTTCTAGAAATCTATATTCCTTCTGTTAGTTGACCATTTAATTTTAAATGCAACCCATTTTAGAGGATTGTTTCTAATATTAGGTACACTTGTATAGTGGTGTGTTGTTTTGTCTCTTCCTTCAGTTCATTCTCTCCTGTTTCTGCGTTCTTTTTCAGAAAATGAGCTGTAAACAGGTGATTGAGAAGTTTGAGGAAGCAGCAAAATCAAAAAGAGGCGACATTATCAAACTAGCCATGGAAGGCTAAATGGAGTTTTCTGTCTTTTCCTCATGTGCTTGCTCTTCGTTTATCGGTCCCGGATAAGGTCCTCTGACATTTGCACTACTTATTTGTTTGTCTGTCTCTTTTTTATGCCTGATTCTAGTAGCTTTGTTTTATGTAGATTTTCTTTTCTTTGCAGCAATAAATGTTACGATATGTTTTTTGTTGTTTTTGTCAGTGCAGTGCTGATTATGCTTCTGTATTACACATGCATTATAAAAGCTCTTTCATTGCTATTATACTGGACTTTAATGTAAACAGTAACATTCTCATAAGTTGGCCATTAAAGATGACTGAAGTGCTTTACACAAGATGGATAATGTTGTGCCAAATTTGAACAAAATTAAGATTTTGAATAATCATCAGCCCACAGATGGTGCACATGAAATAAAGGAGAATTTTTGTGCAGGGTTTAAAGTTCTCTGCCACTGTGCCAGGTTTGCGGTGCAAATGTAGGGCTGTTTGAAATTCGAAAACATATCTGGCAGGGTTCATACAGTTATGAAAATCCTGAAAATATCTTTTTCCAGACGTGGAAAAGTTATGGAAAATGAAGAATATCAAAGTTTTGGAAATGTCATGGGATGTCCATTTTTTTCAATCAACATTTTTGGTTTTAATTAAGATGGTCGCTTGAGAGTGAGCGTAATGAGCTGTGTGTGCAGACACTCACCCATGTGTAACGAGGGAGGGAGCTGTAGGGATTTTGTTATGCCTCTGTCCAGCTTCATCATCATTAAAGAGCCCCAAACCCAATGGTTCGATCTAATCTGTTCATTTAGAGCTCTGGATATGGCCGACTTGGTGCGAATGACTGTTTTGGCATTCTCTGTGGACTTAAAGTGAGTGACTAAAAACGTTAATATGGACGCGGAACTAAATATATACTGTAACGAGAATCTAAAGCATTAAGGAAATCTCACATTTCAGACCTCAAATCATGTGTATCCAGTTCACAGTAAGATAGATACACTATATTCACATGAAGTAAGAAACACATGAGTATTTATCTGGTGACCGCTAAAGCAGGTAGTCTAGTTAACAGGTTGTCCATCTCATAATTATTCGACCAGATGGAAAGTAAATCATGCAGGTTTGTTAATAGTCTGTGTCTGAGAGAGAGAGAGAAGGAACCTAATGTTTGAAAATATCCTTGAAATGTTTTTCATATTCAGAGGATGACTGCAAGATCATAACATCTGGTTTCAATACCCAAGGTAGATGTTTAATAATGGTGTCATGCAGTGATGATCACAACACCTCAGTTCACTGTTCCTGAAGCAAAACGCATGTATGAATTGAGTCTAGAATTTCAGGCACTTTTTTTTTTTTTTTTGCTTTAAGCCCTGTTTATGGCTTCTCTAGCGCTCTGTACATTGACATAAACAGATTAAAGCAGTTCTAAACTAAACGCTAGTTAAAGAACATTCAGGTAGTGTAGATCTATGGGTCTCTAAGTAAACTCCAGCAAGCTCCTCAATACAGATTTATTGTATGAGCTTAATCAAGTATTCAAATATAAGGCTCAACTGTTATGTGTAGAGTAATGGTTTACTATTTGATGGGTATCTGCATAGTTAATATAACACCTCATTGGCACTACATGAATATTCTATAAGGAAGAATTTATGAAAGGCTTAAATAAAAATGGAAAAAATCATATTGAAGAAGCCCTGTGCTTACTGTTTTTTTTTTTTTTTTTTTACACTCCCAAAGCTCTCAAACAGTCTCAGACATGCAGTAAAGGGTGATTGGTGTTTCCAAATCTCCTGGAGCATATGACTAGGCGTGTGAGTGCTTGTGCCTTGTGCCCTGGGATATTCTTCTAGGCTCCCCCTCACCTTACCCAGGATAAATGGTATAAATGATGGATTTATAGTTGCTTGTAGATGCATATTCTACTTTCTTAGGAAGCTGGAGTCAGAGAGCAGGATCAGTCATGATACAATACCCCTGAAACAGAACGCCAAAAACCTTTCTCAACACTGGCAGCTGGATGGTGCTGAGGTTTGAACCCTTGACCGGATCAGTACCTTTTAACTATTGAGCCACCACTTCCCAGTAGTGTAAACCATTAATATTCAACAGTACATATTTATTTGAGCTGAGCACAAATAATCCTGGGTGAATTTATTTGTAGATTTTTTACTTTTTCACCCAATACAAGTGAATAGTCAAGCAAATAAATATAATTTTAATATGTTGTTCTTAATACACTGTATGGCCAAGAAAAAAGCTACACATTCTAAGATCTCATTGTTACCTTTAGCTGGTGTCCAGTTCTTGTGCGAAAATTATTCCTTATGCCTTCGTTTCAGAATCTAAATTCTATGATCATTTGAGTCATGGAATAGTCTTGCCATCATTGCCACATTGCATTGCTGAGCCAAGACCTGACTAACTGAAGCAAGCTAGATCATAACACTGCCCCCACCGGCTTGTGCAGTGGGCCTATGCATAATGACTGCTTTCGTTCTTGCCCTGATGTACCCATCACTCTGGAATAGGGTCAATCAAAACTCATCTGATCACATGACATTTGCATTGTTTCAAAGACCAATATTGATGTTTCATGGCAAACTGAAGCTTTTTTCAGATTAGTCTCACTAACAAGTGGTTTTCTTTTGGCCATGCAGCTGTTTAGACTCAATCCTGTGAGTTCTTATCACATCATGTGTGTATAGAAATGCTCTTTATTTGCCTATTAAACATAGCTATGGTTTCTACTGTTAATTTTTTACCCTGCAACTTCACGTTTTCAAGTCATCTCCATTCATTATTATTATTTTTTTTCACATTTCACAACATTTCTTATACAAAGTTGACAGTTCAACCCATTACCAAGACCAGGAAGGATTCTTAACTCACTTCCAGTAATTTTAAATCTCCTTAGTGGTTTTATTTGGCCCATAATTTTGACCATTCTAATTTTTTGGGGGGGTCAGTCAGTGTTTGTCTATATATTATGCATATACACTATATGTACTGTATATACATTGTAAACAATATATACAAGAAAACAAAAACCGTGTTCTTTCATAATAGAACAAATAGTAGTTCAAGTATCAATGTAACACACTATAGTGCCAAAAAGATTCACTCACCCATCCAGAATTCAGGTGTTCCAATCACTTCAATGGTTACAGGTGTATAAAATCAAGCACCTAGGCATGCAGAACGATCCTAGAAACATTTGTGAAAGAATGGGTTGCTCTCAGGGCCTCATTAAATTCCAGCGTGTTACTGTGATACATACATCCTTTCATTAAATTTCCTCGCTACTAAATATTCCAAGGTCAAATGTTAGTGGTATTAGAGGAAACGAGGGGGAAGAGGAAACGAGTGGGAACGACAGGAACTCAGCCATGAAGTGGTAGGCCACATAAAATCACAAAGTTGGTTCAGCGGATGATGAGACGCACAGTGCATATAGGTTGCCAACTTTCGAGAGTCGATAGCTACAGACCTCCAAACTTTGTTGCCTTTTAGATTAGCTTAAGAACAGTGCGTAGAGAGTTTCATGGAATGAGTTTCCATTGCCGAGCAGCTGCATCCAAGCCTTACATCACCAAGTGCAATGCAAAGCATCGGATGCAGTGGTGTAAAGCAGGCCGTCACTGGATTATAGAGCAGTTGAGACATGTTCTCTGGAGTGACGAATCACACTTCTTTGTCTGGCAATGACGAATCTGGGCTTGGTGGTTGCCAGGAGAACGGTACTTGTCTGACTGCATTGTGTCAAGTGTGAAGTTTGGTGGAGGGGGGATTAAGGTGTCGGCCCATTTGTTCCAGTGACATTAACTCTTAATGCTTCAGCATACCAAGACATTTTGGACAATTTAATGCTCCCAACTTTGTGGGAACATTTCGGGGTGGCCCCTTCCTTCAAACGTGACTGCGCACCAGTGCACAAAGCAAGGTCCATAAAGACATGGGCTGGCCTCAACCTTTGGGATGAAGGTCTTCTCGTCCAACATCAGTGCCTGACCTCACAAATGCGTGTGCATGGTAGTGCCAATAACAGTAACGTGCATCACATACAGTACGGTGCGGACGTTTGTTTAGAATACAGAATATACAGTACCAGATGTATTGCAAACAACAACAATGTGTGTCACATCTGAGGATGAAGTGATGGTTGACTGATGGAGAATCACTCATGTACTGTATATGCGTAGAGTATATATAGAAGCCTACAGGCTTCCTATGATGGGTTTGAGAACCCCAGGTGTAGAGGAGCTGAGAGTGGTTAATAATTCACTCTGAAGGATGGTAGTATATAAGGGGCTGTGAACGCGCCGTGCGTCGCTTTCAGCAGAGCTGAGCTGCAGAGCCGAGAGGATCTTACACACATCTGAGCCTCTGATGAAACCCTGCAGCTCAAATGAAGCCTTCAGAGATCCTGCGACTTAATTAATGAGGAGGGCTTTTAGAATAGCGCTACTAACTCTCTATCTCTCTCTCTCTAACACACACACACACACACGCACACACACACACTGGGTTGGAGAGTAGTGGAGGCGGCATGATGCGCTTCGGCGTGCCGGTGATCTCGGCGGGTTTACTGGGACTGTTGAGCTTCACTCTGCTCGCCGTGGCAGTGGGCACCGAGTACTGGTACATCATTGACGCGGATCACGTGATCAACTCCAGCTGGCACTTCGCGAGTTCACACTCGGGGCTGTGGAGGATCTACGAAGGTGCGTAAAACGATCTAATCTCGCGCTCGCAACTTTTCTTTTCACAACATCGGATTGTTCATCAACGTTTCTCATCAATGATCTGCAGTGATTTGTGTGAAATGTCTTTGTGTGTGTGTGTGTGTGTGTGTGTGTGTGTTTCACCTCCGCTTATCAGTAGGTTCAATTAAATCTATAATTTATTCCCTGATTGCAGCAACCAGATGCAGTGAACAGTGTACACAGCTCCTGCGACCAGATTACAGTTATTTAGAAATTTACAATTTATGCAATAATTTACTGAATTATTGCCCAAAGGATAATGTTGTGGTACATGTAATTCTTTTTCTCGCATAGAAATATGATTAATATACACTGCCTGGCCAAAAGGAAAAACAAAACAAACAAAAAAAATCATGGATTTAACTGAGGAAATATTTAAGATACTATTGTAATTAAATACTTACTGTAGTGAATAAAAGGGTCCAGCTGGCAACAGGTTTTTAACCCTAACTAATGCAGTGAGGGCGGCACAGTGGTGCACTGGTTAGCACTGTCGCCTTGCACCTCCACGGTTTCCTCCTAAAACCTGCATTAGGCAAATTGCCAATTAGTGAGTGAGAGAGTATATGTGCGTGTGCCCTGTGATGGATTGGCACCCTGTCCAAGGTGTACCCAGTCTCAAGCCCTAAGTCTCCTGGGATAGGCTCCAGGCCTCCTGTGACCCTGAATACAGGTTAAAGCGGTATAGACGATGAGTGATGAGTGAGCGAGTAATGCAGTAAAGGCAGTGATGCACTGTCGCCTTGCACATCCAGGGCCCGGTTTCGATTACCACCTCTATGTGCATGGAGTTTGCATGCTTGGTACTTGGTGGGTTTCCTCTGGGTACTCTGGTTTCCTCCCAAGAGCTGCAGATTAGGCTAATCGCCAAATTGCCCATCGTTTGTAAATGAATATGTATGTGCCCTGTGATGGATTGGCACCCTGTCCAGGGTGTACCCTGCCTCATGCCCTAAATCTCCTGGGATAGGCTACAGGCCACCCGTGACCCTGAATACAAGATTAAGTGGTATAGATGATGAGTGAGAGTGAGTGATGCAGTGAGTAGCTTCTACTTTAACAACCATATCAGAAGACATATCTTGTGGTCATGGCAAAATTTCAGAAGGGTCAAATTATTGGCCTGCAGAAGGCAAAGGAGATTGCTGAAATGACTAAAATTGGGTAAAGAACTGAAAAATAAACGCATTAGTAAAAACTGGAAGGATAATGGTGAACCGTCCTTCATTTTTAGTAAAAATTTAACTCGCTCATTTAAAAGTGTAAAAACTTCAAATTGTAAAAACAAATAACAGTAGAATTCATGCCTGTATTAAATAATGAAATTATAAGCACTTACATTGTATATGCACAATGCAAGGGATTGTGTTTTTAACTTATAACAGGAGATGACAGTCTTCTCATCTCCTGTTATACTGAACTTTCAATATCACACAGTATGATGTAGATCAATCCCTGCTATCCGTTTTGCCCAAATGAGGATGGGTTCCCTGCTGAGTCTGGTTCCTCTCAAGGTTTCTTCCTATCACCACCTGAGGGAGTTTTTCCTTGCCACTGTCACCATCGTCCTCGGCTTGCTCATCAGGGGCAGTCTTATCATTTTGATTCATACATGTTCACATCTCATACAAACTTATATAATTCTTTTGATTGTGTAAAGCTGCTTTGCGACAGTGTCAATTGTTAAAAGCGTTATACAAATAAAATTGAATTGAATTGAAATTGGGACAAAACAGCTGTTTAGCCTTATGAATCCACCTATCAGTGAGACTAATTTGAAAAAAAGGCTTGAATTTGCTAGGGAGCATAAAGAATGGATTGTGGGCCATTGTTAAATGGGCATGTGGTCTGATTAGTCCAGGTTTACCCTGTTCCAGGGAATGAAGTGAGGCTGATGAAGTGATGTACCCATCGTTCCTAGTGCCTACCGTACAAGCCTGAGGGGTCAGATACTGTGGGGTACAGGCCTGTGGGGACAGTGTTATTATCTGGGGTTGCTTCAGTTGGTCGGGTCTAGGTTCAGCAATGGTATGTGCCAAAATATGATATCCGCTGACTACCTAAATATATACAATGACTAGGTTTGACCAGGTTTGCAAATAAATGTTGTGTCATCACAGAAGAATATTGAATGCGTGCTGTAATCAAAGCAAAAGGTATTCTGATTAGCTTGTGTGATTTTCTTTTTTTGCCGGTCAGTGTATTTAAACAGGAAGAGGGTTGGCAGATGTCTAATAGCCAACAGTATCCTAAGAGAATAGATGACTTTTCTATATTTGTTTCTATAGGATGGTGGCATGGTGGTGTAGTGTTAGCAGTCTGGCCGCCAGGTTCAAGGGGTTGAATCCCATTCTCTGGTCTGTGTGTGTGTGGAGTTTGCATGTTTTTTCTGTGCTTGTTTCCTCAAGGTACTCCGGTTTCCTCCCACAGGCCGAACATATGCAGATTAGGCTATCTGGTGTTTACAAATTGCCTGTAGGTTCCAGACCCTAGCTCCACTGTACAAGATGAGCTTTATAGAGAATGAGGGAGTGAGAGTGCTTCTCTAAGCGCTATATCAATCACAAGAGCACTTTTTTACATGGACATGAGAATAGAGTATACTGTACCTTTAGAAATAATTTCAGCTATACGGTTGGACATTATGGAGAAAATGTGTTGCATTAAAGCTTTCCTCTATGAAATGTCAGATTTGGTACCTTTATTTCTGAGTGTTTATAAAACTAAGCGTTTGCTATTATAAATATTTGTAATTAGAATCATTTTAGGAGACTGAACAACTTTAAACAGAACACAAAAAAATCCTTTTACGTAGAATATTTGTCATTCAAAATAGGCACTTTTTTAATGTTACCCCCTTTTTCATGAAATGTGTGTACATAATTTATGATATGGAACACGACAGTTCATCGACTATATACGGCATTTACTTTATTCAGGTTTCGGTTATGCAATGACCTTTTATAACCCCAAGAGAAAAAAAAACAAGAAATATCTATTAGCGTGATAGTGGGAAGTTTTTTTTTACGCAGCTTCTCTACCTAACAAAATATACAGTATTTTCGCTGTGTTGAATACATTGGGAGCAAAATGTGCTATTACAAATTCAGTCCCACAAATTTCAATCAAATAAAGTTACCCTTAGCAATATTAAACATACTCGCAGTAGGGTTTCTCACAGTACAATAAAGTGGGAGAAATTAGGGAACACAAAACGCAGGCAACTTGCACTAGGGAGCACTGCTGAACAGTGAGTAAAATCATATGCCTAGAGAAGACAACTGAATGAGGATATTAAGTTATTCGTCACATATATATTACTGCAGAATGAAATTCTTTGTTTTTTCTTTGCATATCCCAGCTTTGTTAGTAGGCAGGGGACAGATTGCAGGGTCAACCAAGTGACAGTATATCGCCCCTGGAGCAGACAGGGCTAAGAGCCTTGCTCAAAGGCCCAACCGAGCAGATCTGGAATGGAACTGCCGACCTTCAGATCAGAGCCTTCACAAACTGAGCCAAAACCGGCCATTAAACCGGTTCGATATCCTTCTTTAGTTGTCTTTTATAATGTGAGACTTAATCTTACATTGGTATCACTTAGCCAGACAACCACTGGATCAGGGAGGGAGACGGCCCTTCCCAAAGAGCCTTGCCCAGTAGCCTGTATGGGCACGCCAGGACTGGGTGAAAGGAGGGAATTTGTCATTAGTGGGGCAGGTTTTTTTTTGTTCTTTTTTTAAAATTTTTTTTTAACGCTTACGCATTCGGCATTTCCCCCTCAACCCCCACCCCGCCCATGTCTAGAAGCAACCATGTGTTGGGAAATTATTCAAGTTACTGACACAATATTACTGTTGTTTATATTTACTCCAGCTTTTCTGTATACACACACACATACAGGGCAATTCAATCATATAACAATGTATGAATTAAATGCCTTTCATCTGGAACTGATCATAAGTCAGGTATGTTAATTTTCATGACTGTGCATAAAAACTGACAATCACATTGTATGTCGCATTTAATCCAGACACAGGTATGTTTTTCCACAGCAAAAAAAAACTAACCCAAAAAAAAAAACTTGGGGCCATTCTTCCTTTGTTTTAGCTGTTTTAAGTTCAACATTTTTTTTTTTGGGAAAGATTTCTCCCAGTATTTGTGTCACAAATGCAAATTATAAAGCAATTCTGTATTTCTTTCCTTAATATTGAGTTATTCCACGATTTCTTCCTCTACTTGATCCGGAAATAAAAATATGCCCTTAATAAAAAATTATTGAGTTTAATTTGCTTGAAGAATGTTTCATAAAGCCAGATTGTTCAGCCATTAAACCACAACTGTTTTGAGTTTGTTTATTTGCTATGAAGTGATGAACATCTGGTGATTCCATAATTTTTGCAAGGGGTTATACTGTAGGTACGCTATCAATATGAGTCCTTCATGTAGACATGAAAGAAATGTGTTATCCCAAATTACTTCTGTTTTACTTTGACCCACAGGAAAAAATGGCAGTTTTCACGATATCTCCTTCTACATGGATACTTCTGAATTCAGTGAGCAAGAAAAGCACCTCTTAAGTGAGTCTGAGGAACACCAATTGCCTTTAATGCGTGAAATGGAGTGAAATGAATACAGATTCTAGACAGCATCTGCCTAGCGGCTCTAGCTGCTTCCATAGCATCAATATAAAAATAGCTCAAAGGGACAAGAATTATGATTTACTTTTATTGAGCTCCTGGCCAAATTACACACTTTCTTGTGTGAATGAGCCAAATAGAAGTTTTAGTTTTCAAGTTAGAGAACATTTTAGTATTGTGTATTATCTTTTTAATTTTTTTTGGTGGTGGTTTTGAAGGCACTACTAAAACATTCCGAAATATCTTTTAGTATTCTCATAATATCAATAAAAATGTACTTAATTTTGTTTCATTGTAATAAATATGCCATAAATTATTCAAATTTTATTCCCTTTTCATTTTAAATAATCCATTTTTATTGATGTTAAAATGTCTTTGAACATTTCAGAATCTGACAATATTGGGAATATTATTTATTAGAAAACAAACAAAAAATTTACCATTCTGTGTCATGCCAACAGTAAAGCATCCTGAGACCATTCATGTGTGCAGGTGCTTCCCAGCCAATCGAGTTGGCTCACTCACAATTTTGCCTAAGAACAAAGCCATGAATAAGCAATGGTACAAAAACATTCTATGAGAGCAACTTCTCCCAATCATCCAAGAACAGTTTGGTGACAAACAATGCCTTTTCCAGCATGATGGAGTGCCTTGCCATAAGGCAAAAGTAAGTGTCTTGGGGAACAAAACATAGAATTTTTCGGTCCGTGGCCAGGAAACTCCCCAAACCTCAATCCCATTGAGGTCAATCCTCAGGAGGCAGGAAGACAAACAAAACCTTCTGACAAAAAAATCTGACAAATTCCAAGCAATGATTATGCAAGAATGGACTGCTGTTAGTCAGGATGGGGCTCAAAAGTTCATAGACAGCATTCCAGGGCGAATCGCAGAGGTATTGAAAAGGAAGGGTCAACATTGCAAATAACCTTAATGCAATTATCACTAAAAGCCTTTGACACTGATGAAGCAGACTTTGTGTAAAATTATATTTGTGTCTTTTGGCCATGGCGGTATGTTTCTAGACCTGCATAGGATCATCGTCATCCTGCTGCCTCTCAGCCTGGTGTTGCTGATCTTCGGAGGTATCTTTGGCCTGGTTGGCTCTCTCGCCCGCAGCTATACATTTCTCACTGGTGTGGCTGTGTACTTTCTCATCTGCAGTAAGTAATACAGGATTACCCGTGAGGTTCTTCAGGTAAGGGGATGTGATGTATAGTGTGAGACAGAATATATAAAAAGGTCATTGAATTAAAAGTCAGAAAACAGGTATAAAAAAAGGAAATACCTGCTGAAATAATCACGTTTCTTTACTGAACCATAACTAATTGGTTAACTAATTAAACAAACCATATAAGCATCTGTATAAACATAATTTGTATTTATTATATCAATTTTTCAATCCCATCAAATTGATGCATTCCTTTATTCATTGGGCTAAAAGAATCAACATTTTATTTAACTCCATTACAGTATGTCCTTTATAACATTATTATCAAGATATTATTGACCAATACTCTGAGCACACAACAAAAGGTGAAACCTATTGGTACAATTGTTATATGCAGTGGTGGAATAAAAAGAAAAGGGCAGATCTCTAGGTATTTGTACTGTGACAAAATGTTCATACAGTAATTTGGAACCTATGGACTGCAGGTCTTAACTGCAGCCGCCTATACTGTAGTTGCTGAAAGTTTGTGGGTCTTTTTATCGTCTGTAAGTCAAAAGCATGCTCAATTGAGGTGATTAACTTCGCCATTTAAGAACATTTGCTCACATTTCTTTGCCTTAAGGAGCACAGGAACACTGCTTTGGTGGTGCATTTAGTGTAATTTTCCATCTTTACTTCGAAGCACTGTCATGTCTGTTTTGCAGCATTTGACTGAATCTGAAGCAGAAAGTGTAGCTCTATACACTTCAGAATTCATCAACATATATCAACAGTCACATCATTCCTACACAACAGTAACCCAGTCCCATTTTGCTGCCATACATATTCATGTCCTGGCACTGCCTCCATCATGGTTGACGAGGTGTGACAATGTGGTATCTGTTGGATCAGAAGGCAGTCTTTTTTTTTTATGTCTATGCTCCTCTCTTCCTATTGTCCCTAAACAAGTTAATCATGGTCTCATCTGTCCAAGTCATTTACATAAATAGTAACTAAGTTTCTGTTTTTTTTTTTTTTTCTTTTTTATAGTCTTATGATGGCATGTTTCATAGCTACAAAATGCAACTTGGAATCAATTCTGGACCTAGTTGCTCAATTTGACATGACGTACTTTTCCATGAAACTCATAATCAGTCAGTTGTCCAAATACGTTTGAGCCTGCGAATGTGGAGGGACTGTGGAAAAAATGGCTGTAACTCCTAAATTGATAATACATTTTAAATGCACTTATTTATGCACTTATCAGAATAAATGTGCCCTACAGTTGATGACCATTATAAAATATATCGAAGGATTTCTATTGTTAAACAATGCACATTCACAATATAATAATAATAATAATAATAATAATAATAATAATAATAATAATAATAATATATCCTTAATAATTGCCTGGTCTGTTTTTAGTTCATTTACATTTTGAAAAAGTATTAAATATTCCAAAATATTGTGGCAAGTACAAGGACAAACTTCTTTTTTATAAGCAAGATAAGAAAGACTTATTGTATGCTCACATCTCAAGTTGAAACAAGTTTAAACCCTGAGTGATTTAGCTGAGGCTAAGGGGATGTCAGGAAGAATTACGACACCATGCTTCAAGGGCTGCTCTTTCAATCTCAACCTTCCCAGTTCAAGGTTGAAATGTAAAACAGATAGATATTTACAGCAGTAAACAGCAAATATCATTGTGTTCCACATCTACCATGATTGCAGTGGAATGCACATTCAGATCTTTAACACCTTTTAAACCTCATTGCTTAAATGCTCTCAGCCTAGATTTTCTTTCCAATCACCATCTACTTCCAAGCACGTAGTGCTTTGATTATAGTGGGTTGTTTTTCTGTCACAAGTTGTTAAGCATTTGGAGCTTTGTGTGGGATTTGTTACCATTCCACCATTAAAAATACAGATGTACAGCAATGGTCAAAAATATTGGGACTAACATGACTTTTAATGTTTTAATGACTTTCTCAAATTGTTCAAATAATGATAATCAAGATAATACGCATATTTTGTTATTTTAAGCAGTGAAATTGCTATACAGCAATTAAAACAAATTATCAAAATTTTACAAAAATCAATATGAAGTCATTTATTATTCAAAACCTGCTGGATCTGGCTGGGCATAGAGCCAACAAGATGTCTGCAGTACTATGGTGTCACTCTCTCTTTCCATGTCTGATTGGTTGCTTCATGAAAATCATGTACAGAAGACATTTCTTGACTGCTACTGGTTATTTACCATTGTCCATCAGTTTGCTATTGGGTTCAGGGTCTGGGGATGATGTTGGCCATGGCACCAGAAGCTGAATACCATTGTCACATAGCCAGTTTTTCACAAGATTCTCAGTTACTTAGCACAACTCTTTTGACAGATATGCGAGAAGTAATTAGGAAAAGAAATCATCTGTTTTGTGAACAGGCAGAACTAATACATGGCATATGTTATCTTAATACATTTGGCCACCACAGTGAGAACTGGCAGTGGGGTTTTGTCAAAAAACAATATTGGCAAGAGCAGGTCCAGTCTAGTGTCTACTGTAATTATTCTGTTAATTTGGGTTTTGACAACAATACACTGCTAAAAATGCTATATAAACTCCATGTCCTGAAACATTAGTGATTACTGAAATCTTTTTGAGTCTGCTGTTCTTAGTTTAATAAGACTTTTTCAAAGCATCCTTAATTAGGACCATGCACATGGCTTCTGTAAACACAAAGGGACCAGGAACAGGATTTATATTAAAAAATATATTATAAAGGGATGTCAAGAAGTCAAGCTAAATGTCTTTGGAGTGTGGGAGGACAGATTGGAGATGACATTCCAACCCCCAACCCACACGGTAAAATCCCCAGTGTAATTCATGAGTCTAACTGAACCTATAGAAAAAAGTAAGATGTTATTTCATCACTCTAGGTGTTAATTCAACAGTGGGAATTTTGCTGTGCAGGAGGTGTGAGGTGTCAGCACTAAGCCACCATGCCAACACAAGGAATATAAGCATCACCAAAAATAATGATTAGAGGTCACAGCATATACCTCCCATCAGTATTCTCTTACATGTTTGTGTCCTCAGTCCTATTTACTGTACCAGTTCTTAAGATTTTTTTACAAGGGTCTTATTAACAATGGTCTGACTAACATTGATAGATAGATAGATAGATAGATAGATAGATAGATAGATAGATAGATAGATAGATAGATAGATAGATAGATAGATAGATACACACGTGGACAAAAGTGTTGGTACCCTTTGGTCAATGAAAGAAAAACTCACAATGGTCACATAAATAACTTTAATCTGACAAAAGAAATAATTTTAAAAACTTCTATGAATGTTAACCAATGAAAGTCAGACCAAAGGGACATGTTAATTCAAGGTGTGTCCACTAATTAGCATCACAGGTGTCTACAATTTTGTAATCAGTCAGTGGGCCTATATATAGGGCTCCAGGTAGTCACTGTGTTGTTTGGTGACATGGTGTGTACCACACTCAACATGGACCAGAGGAAACGAAGGAAAGAGTTGTCTCAGGAGATTCGAAAGAAAATTATAGACAAGCGTGTTAAAGGTAAAGGCTATAAGACCATTTCCAAGCAGCTAGATGTTCCTGTGACTACAGTTGCACATATTATTCAGAAATTTAAGATCCATGGGACTGTAGCCAACCTCCCTGGACGTGGCCGCAGGATGAAAATTGATGACAAATCAAAGAGACGGATAATCCGAATGGTAACAAAAGAGCCCAGAAAGACTTCTAAAGAGATCCAAGGTGAACTTCATGCTCAAGGAACATCAGTGTCGGATCGCACCATCCGTCGTTGTTTGAGCCAAAGTAGACTACATGTGAGACGACCAAGGAAGACACCATTGTTGAAAACAAATCATAAAAAAGCCAGACTGGAATATGCCAAACTACATGTTGACAAGCCACAAAGCTTCTGGGAGAATGTCCTATGGACAGATGAGACAAAAATGGAACTTTTTGCCAAGGCACATCAGCTCTATGTTCACAGACGGAAAAATGAAGCATATCAAGAAAAGAACACTGTCCCTACTGTGAAACATGGAGGAGGCTCTGTTATCTTCTGGGGCTGCTTTGCTGCATCTGGCACAGGGTGTCTTGAATCTGTGCAGGGTACAATGAAATCTCAAGACTATCAAGGGATTCTAGAGAGAAATGTGCTGGCCAGTGTCAGAAAGCTGGGTCTCAGTCGCAGGTCATGGGTCTTGCAACAGGACAATGACCCAAAACACACAGCAAAAAAACACCCAAGAATGGCTTAGAGGAAAACATTGGACTATTCTAAAGTGGCCTTCTATGAGCCCTGACCTCAATCCTATTGAGCATCTTTGGCAGGAGCTGAAACATGCTGTCTGGAAAAGGCACCCTTCAAACCAGAAACAACTGGAGCAGCTTGCTCATGAGGAGTGGGCCAAAATACCTGCAGAGAGGTGCAGAAGTCTCATTGACAGCTACAGGAATCGTTTGATTGCAGTGATTGCCTCAAAAGGTTGTGCAACAAACTATTAAGTTAGGGGTACCATCATTTCTGTCCAGGCCTGTTCCATGCACTTCAATGAGTTATTTTTTTTTTTATAATTCCGTTGAAGCATGGTTGAAAAGCAATGTCTGACTTCCATTGGTTAACATTCATAGAATTCTTATTTATTATTACTTTTGTCAGATTAAAGTTATTTCTGTGACCATTGTGGGTTTTTCTTTCATTGACCGAAGGGTACCAACAATTTTGTCCACGTGTGTAGATAGATAGATAAATAGATAGATAGATAAAAATTATGACCATCTATTATCTAGCAATTATTTGCCAATAGACAAGACTACTTCACACTTGAAATCGGTAATGAAATCTCTAGAAATAAGTTTATTTTCTTTTTTTTAGGACATATTAGAAAAAAGACTTAATTCTGAATATTTTTTATGGCTGTCTAGACGAGATTCAAAAGTACATGCCTTCCAATGTTGTGGTCTCAATATATGCTATATACAGAAAAAACCTGTTTTATGTAGGTTGTTTGACAGAATGTACTAGCATCAAAATCATATAAGTTTTCCCAGATTACCAAATAATTAATTTAATTTCGGAAAGTTGTACCATATTACGTTAGGTTCATTTCATTGTTAGTTTAGAAAATATTTTATAATTAACCAAACATCTAATAATGAGGTTGTTACATCTAGCATCTCAGTGGTTTCACTCAGCCTGGTCCTCATGCCAATGTCCCAGTGGCCAAATGCTGTTCTATAAAAGAACTAAAGAAGAGGCTGATTAGAGAAGAGAGTCTGCAAGGATGTGTGAATAACATACCATCATTATTTTCCATTTTATTCTTTAGGGAATCCAGCAGCTGAGATTTCTTTTTTGTCCAATGAAACCCACATTGGTTTCTAAGTCTCTGATCATATTAACATGTTTTTTTCACAATGTCTTGTTTCACAAAAACTTGTAAACATCAACATATTTTTAATTCATTCTGTGAAATTGTCCAAAGGAATTGGTGTGATTATTATAGGCTGCCTTTTACACTTCCTCTATCAAATCATCTCTCTTGAGGTCCAGAACATTCGGGTATTTAATTAGTCAGAAATTGGCTGCATGTAATAAGATGACCGACAGTAGAAGAATTTCCATTACCATCTGTTTTCTGACCTGGGGCTACTTTTTAAAGGATGTTTGGCTCAGCATGAGACTCATCATCTCGATGTGCACTTTCAGTCTCTTCTTTCTCCATTATGGTCGATGGAGGAGCTCACAGCACTAAAACAGTCTTAATTATTTGGCCTGCGTAGAGCTCAACACTCTCATGTAATCAGTAGCACATGACCCATGAGGAGACCCGAATCAATTCTGTGATTCCATTGCGATTATAATTTGTTTTTCTGTGCAGTTTAATCTTTGAATGCCCACTTTGTGCCTTTCCGAAACCTTTCACTGATAGGACCCATATATGTACAGTAAAGACCAAAGGTTTGGACACACCTTCTCATTCAAAGAGGTTGAATTTGTAGTATGGCAAGAAAAAAGCAGCTAAGTGAAAAAAAAAACGAGTGGCCATCATTACTTTAAGAAATGAAGGTCCGTCAGTCCGAAAAATTGGGAAAACTTTGAAAGTGTCCCCAAGTGCAGTCACTAAAACCATCAAGCACTACAAAGAAACTGGCTCACATGTGGACCGTCCCAGGAAAGGAAGACCAAGAGTCACCTCTGCTGCGGAGGATAAGTTCATCCAAGTCACCAACCTCAGAAATCGCAGGTTAACAGCAGCTCAGATCAGAGAGCAGGTCAATGCCACACAGAGTTCTAGCAGCAGACACATCTCTAGAGCAACTGTTAAGAGGAGACTGTGTGAATCAGGCCTTCATGGTAGAATATCTGCTAGGAAACCACTGCTAAGGACAGGCAACAAGCAGAAGAGACTTGTTTGGGCTAAAGAACACAATAAAGAACACAATAAAGAAAACTCTTTGAATGAGAAGGTGTGTCCAAATTTTTGGTCTGTACTGTATATGTATACACCAATCAGCCACAACATTAATTCCATCACCAGAGGAATTGAGTGGCATTTATTATCTATTATATACAAGTAACCAGATGACAGGATCATGGACACTCAAGGCTCATTTAAGTCTAGTCCGTACAGTCCGATTCCACAGAAGAACCAATGGAGCACAAATTACTGACAAAACGCAATGCTATCTATTTTTTAAAAGGTATCAAAACACCCAGTACATTAGTGATGGGAAGTTTGCATCATTTTAGTGACTCGGTTCATTGAATCTTGTTTATCAAAATTAACAAATGTTTTTTTTGAGTCATTTAGTTCATTTTGTTCTTTTGATCAGAAATAAAAATAAAATGTTAAATTTTCAATAAACAGACCCCCAACATGTCTGCATACACAAATTTTGGCTATAGTTCCAGCAATGAAAATATTACAATGCAACTAAGGACATAGTGTATTATGATAAACAGGTAAACAGCTCACCTCTCATATCTCCTGGTCTGAATCGTTTGTTCTTTTGAATCTATTGCACTGTATAGTGTCTATGGGAGTCACGTGGCATAAGAACGAACAATTCGGACTAGAAGGCTCAAAGGTAACTACTCATTTCTATTATCACCCAGTAGAAAATGAGTGAATCACTCTCTGAGACTACGCATTCTTCTGAGTCATGTTAAAGACTCGTTCAGAAAGAATGAATCATTCACGAACGACCCTGGATCTGTCCAGGTGCCAGACACCAAAACATTCACAGAGGTATTGTGGAGCAGTGGTTCGAGGGGCCAGAGCTGCTCAGGCGGCACAATTGCAGCCCACACAATATTAGGCATAATGTTTGGGTTGATCAGTGTGTACTGAAATTTGTTGTCGCTAACATCCATTTATACAAGCCTCCATTTTTTGCAGTGAGAGTAAGATGGATGTGTTTTTAATATTTTTAATTAATTTTAAAAATCACTCACATTCTCTCTCTCTCTCCCTCTCTGTCATTATTTATCATTCAGTCCAGATGTGCCCTTATGCTTGTGTTATTATTAGGTTCATAATTACTTCGTTTTATTTCATAACAAAAGGGATAAAAACTATGTAATATTCATGGAATTTTGTGCAAGCTCAATTGATATTTTTCTGTTAATATAATTAATAGGATGGATATTGTGAGAATGTTCTGTTCTAAAATGGAAGTTAAATGGGTAGCATACTGCAAGTGTGAACAAATGTCACTCGATCTTTGTCCTCATTTGTCTTTATAAATAGAATTTTGAGGAACAATAAGAAACCTTAAGTAGAAAAAAGAGAAGGTTTGTTCTACGTGTAAATTGTAACTGTATAGAATTTTAATATGTATTCATACTGATATATGATGAATATAAATGGCATATAGTAAACATAAATCAATAACAGTTGGCTTAAGATGATGAAAACCTGTTTCAAGCATAAAGACAGGTTGTAAGGATACAATTGGGAAATGCTCTTTAATCAAACATGAACACTAACTATGAAGCTAGGATTATAAACAGGGGGTAAACGCTAAGGAATAACACACAGTAGAGTAAACACAACACATGCTAGAGAGGAACAAACCAGAAACCCAGAACATAAAACTTAAAATGTAAACTTTTAAGGTAAACTTAAAAGAAACAAGACTCCGGTGGAATCATAATCAGGAACGCACGTGGACAAAATTATTGGTACCCTTCGGTCAATGAAAAAAACTCACAATGGTCACAGAAATAACTTTAATCTGACAAAAGTAATAATAAATAAGAATTCTATGAATGTTAAACAATGAAAGTCAGACATTGCTTTTCAACCATGCTTCAACAGAATTATAAAAAAAAAATGAACTCATGGGCCTGGACAAAAATGATGGTACCCCTAACTTAATAGTTTGTTGCACGACCTTTTGAGGCAATCACTGCAATCAAACGATTCCTGTAACTGTCAATGAGACTTCTGCACCTCTCTGCAGGTATTTTGGCCCACTCCTCATGAGCAAGCTGCTCCAGTTGTTTCCGGTTTGAAGGGTGCCTTTTCCAGACAGCATGTTTCAGCTCCTTCCAAAGATGCTCAATAGGATTGAGGTCAGGGCTCATAGAAGGCCACTTTAGAATAGTCCAATGTTTTCCTCTTAGCCATTCTTGGGTGTTTTTAGCTGTGTGTTTTGGGTCATTGTCCTGTTGCAAGACCCATGACCTGCGACTGAAACCCAGCTTTCTGACACTAGCCAGCACATTTCTCTCTAGAATCCCTTGATAGTCTTGAGATTTTATTGTACACTGCACAGATTCAAGACACCCTGTGCCAGATGCAGCAAAGCAGCCCCAGAAGATAACAGAGCCTCCTCCATGTTTCACAGTAGGGACAGTGTTCTTTTCTTCATATGCTTCATTTTTCTGTCTCTGAAAATAGAGCTGATGTGCCTTGGCAAAAAGTTCCATTTTTGTCTCATCTGTCCATAGGACATTCTCCCAGAAGCTTTGTGGCTTGTCAACATGTAGTTTGGCATATTCCAGTCTGGCTTTTTTATGATTTGTTTTCAACAATGGTGTCCTCCTTGGTCGTCTCCCATGTAGTCTACTTTGGCTCAAACAACGACGGATGGTGCGATCTGACACTGATGTTCCTTGAGCATGAAGTTCACCTTGGATCTCTTTAGGAGTCTTTCTGGGCTCTTTTGTTACCATTCGGATTATCCGTCTCTTTGATTTGTCATCAATTTTCCTCCTGCGGCCACGTCCAGGGAGGTTGGCTACAGTCCCATGGATCTTAAATTTCTGAATAATATGTGCAACTGTAGTCACAGGAACATCTAGCTGCTTGGAAATGGTCTTATAGCCTTTACCTTTAGCTTGTCTATCATTTTCTTTTGAATCTCCTGAGACAACTCTTTCCTTCGCCTCCTCTGGTCCATGTTGAGTGTGGTACATACCATGTCACCAAACAAACTACCTGGAGCCCTATATATAGGCTCACTGACTGATTACAAGATTGAATTAACATGTCCCTTTGGTCACATTATTTTCAGTATTTTCTAGGGGTACCTTCATTTTGAGTTTTTTTTTTTTATAATTCTGTTGAAGAAGCAATGTCTGAGTTTCATTGGTTAACATTCATAGAATTTTTTTAAATTATTACTTTTGTCAGATTAAAGTTATTTATGTGACCATTGTGAGTTTTTCTTTCATTGACCAAAGGGTACTAACAATTTTGTCCACATAATTACACCATTGTGACCTGGAGGGGCCATGCAGTCCAGTGCCTTCCTAATTGTCCCCTGCTGATTGTAATGGATAAGCATTTTTTGAAATCACTAATTGTTGGCACCATGGTGGGGTCTTGGTGAGCACTGTGGCCTCACACCTCCAGAGTAGAAGGTTCAGTTTTCACCTTGGGTCGTGTGCCTGGAGTCTGCATGTTCTCCCCATGTTATGGGGTTTCTTTCAAGTACTCCGGTTTCCCTCTCACAGTCCAAAGACATGCGGATTATGCTAATAACAAAAGGAGTAAATAATAGGCATTTCCATATTGCCAATTGCCCATAGTGTGTGCGTGTTTGTGCGTTACGATGGATTGGCACCCTGTCCACCACCTAGTGCCCCAAGTCTCCTGGGATAGGCTCCAGGCCTCCCTTACAAGTTGGATAGGCAATGAGCAATTGTTCATTTCAAAAAGTAGAAGAAAATCTGCAAAAGAAAAAATAAGTGAAATATATAATACTTAAGTGAAATAAATAAGTGAAATATATATAAAACAAAAGCACAAATTTCACTCCTGATGTCAGTGAATTATGTTTGTCTAATTATCGTACATGAAACCAGAGAGGACCTGAAGGCTTCTCTTTTTTCTTCACAGGCCTCTTTACACTTTCTGGTGTGTGTATCTATGTCAGCTACTCTCAGCAGGCCTTGGACGAACTGCGGCGGCTGGTGAGTGCCGAGTTGCTCGCCCACATACACATGTCCTTCGGCTGGTCCCTAGCCTCGGCTTGTATCTCTTATGCACTTGAGGTGGCCTGTGGCATCCTACTCATGCTTGCAGCTCGCCTTGCTTATCTTGAGCTCCACCGTGAGTCTTCTGCTGCTTTCTCCATGGCCTAGAGACACCACAGAGAGAAGCATATTATGCAGTATTTATCGCCCTGTTTGCAGCAGGCTTGGTTACAATAACCTGACTTCAAAGTTCCTGTTTTTTTTTTTTATTGGAATTAATTAGAATTCAATGAGTGCTCACCAATGTTCATATTTCAGAACATTTAAAAGTAAATTTGTTTATTTTAAAAATGCATATTCTAATCTTGAAGCTGCTGGATGTTGAAGACTGGATGATTTTATGTTGTTTAGGTCACAGTTCATGTTTTCATGACTCTGAGGTTGTTGTCTGCTACTGTTATCATCTGCTATGATCCATCACTTCAGTATCATTGAGAAGGTTTATTGTACTATTTCATTCACTTAGTGAAACAGAAAAACCATTTCCCTTCAACATAACCTTGTCTTTTAGCTAATTTTTGTCATCTACCTCACTGACTGGAGACTGAAACAAAAATTTTAATGTGAATTTCTAACTAAAGAAAAACTGAAAAACAGTGGAAACTTGGCCCCAAGGGTAGGTCAAACTTACTGTGGCACTTAGCCAATTATAGTGAACTGCTATGCTAACAGTTGTCAGCAAGGTAAACATAATTAGCTGTAGAAAGTAGCTTGTGTTTATAATTAATTTAACCTCTCAGAAAGTTTATGCTTTCCACTGGGGATCGCAGATGCTTCAGATGGCCTAATCTGCATACAATTTACATTTGTGACATTTGTATTAAGGGTTATATTTTTTTTTGTTAAAAGTTGTAAACCATATTTGTAAACAAAGAGCAGAAAATATGTTGTTGGATGTGATGTGTATATTGTAGAATTCAAATAAATGAAATTATTGTTAATATTTGACACAGCACAAAGCAAGCAGAACAAGATAGTTGGATAAGACATAAGTTATTCTTCAAGGAGCAAGCGCTGATGTCTAATATCTCAGCATGCTGTCCTGTCATGGTATAGTATGTGTTTACTTGCTCCCCTTAAGGCTGATAGAAAGCTATAAAGTGAGGAAAGCAAACCCACACACCTTTTTTGTTTGATTATTTATTCTTTGTTAAATATGTATGTTGTAATCTGATCAGTGTGTGTTTGTCCGTTCCTGTCGGCCTTTTAACATGGCTTTTAGCTGACTGCTGGCTCAATACTATTGCCTCAGTGTAAACCTGAACCAATTGGAAATGGTGCGTGATGTATGTATCTGAAAACTCCTGCCAAATCCTACAGCTCTGACTGTAAATTATTGTAAATTACTGCGAATTACAGGATTGCCAAGGCAACTCACAGCAGCTCAGAACTCCCTGTTATAAGCTATATACAAGGTGGCCCAAAAGTCTAGATCCATAGGGATTTGTCCATATACAAAATTTAAACAGAAGAACCAGAAATCAAATAAAACCAGATCTAACACCACTTGTCTTTATTCCTTGGGGTTGTCTGAAGTCTTTTGGAATTGATCCTAAATGCATTTTCATACCAGCAAAGTTTCATTTAAGCAGATTTAAAGTATGCAATTGTTTTATGCTTGAAGTGTACTGTAAACATACTACTTTAATTTCAGATTCTGCATGTATATTTCAATCACAGGCAGAGTCTGACATTTGGGTAGATGGGGGAAGTTTAAGAACTGACATCAATACAGTCTAGCAACTGCATGGCATGTATGCATATACTGCTAGGTTATCCCTTAGTTGTTCGAGGGATAATAGCTGGGGTGGCGTACATGGGGAAGGGGAGGACACCAAATCCTGCTTGATGCGTCATGCTTGGGCATGGCGATAATGCGGGTGTCTGGCAGGGAGATGTCAAACCCCTCCATGCTGCGTGAGTCAGCTGAGTTCAGCTGTCAGAGCCTTGGGTCATCTGCTATAGTAACACCTGTGCAGGGGTTACACATAGCTGGCTCTAGGCCCAATGTCACAGATGTATACACATTAACAGAAGACAATACTGACTTAGCATGTCATAAAGCCAAACAACACATTGCATCAAATCAGGTTCTGATCACTTTGTGCTATATGAAATATAGATTTATGCAGGATAGGTATCTTTCACACATGAGTGTGAACAAAGTCTGATGAAACTGAAATACTGTATCACTTGTTTTATAATATACTTTATATTGTCTTTTATTTTCTACGTAGTCTTTTAAATCTTGTGTATCTCTTCATCATTACCACATCCCCTTCGCCATTATGAAGGATATACAGAGCATAAGTAGCAGACACATCTCAATAAAACTGTTCAAAACAGAGATTATTGCATATTTCAAATACCTTCAGTATTGATTTACAATAGAATTGAATAAAAATGTGGAAAGAGCACTAAATTAGAAGGTGTGTCCAAATGTTTGATTGGTAGTGTGTATAGTGATGTTAGAAAGCAATTTTTTACAAATTTTCTACAGTAAAATTATTTCATCTTTATGGTGATGGAGTTAAATCTATTGGCAGATTCAATGCCTTTGCAGAGCACAGGAATGAAAATTTGTCTGTAAAATTACTTCATCTTTATAGTGTGTGTGTGTGTATATGCACCTTTAGCCTTTATGTTTAAAAATACTGTGAATTGTTCTGTAGAAATTATAATTATACTTTTGTAGAAGGTTAAGTTGCTGTGCTTTATTGAGGATGTGGAGGACACACCAACATACAATTTTATTACCTCTATGTATATAAAAGCTGTGCACTGGAATTTTCTGTGCAGCTACATAGATTACCTGTGTTTTCAGAATGATCAGTTGGCTTAACTGCAGTTCCAAACATTTTTTTCTGCCCCTACCTGGATACTTGCTGACTTTCATATCTCTAGACTGTTAAATCTACTGTACAATAACTGCTTTTTGTTCCTTTACTGTCAAGTTTAGCTTGATTACGCCTTGAATACTGTTTCTTATTATGGTCATGGCAGTGAAGACTATTTTAACTGACCTGAGCCCTAGGGAGTGACAAGATCCTATTTTAACTACCCAGTCAGTTCATCGTAACTGGAATTTTTGGTTTTTCGTAACTGGAATTTTTCCAAGATTGTCTATAGAGCACCAGAGTGTCTCCCATCCCTCTCCTTTGAGAGAGAGCACAGCCAATCAGCTCTCTCTAGGCTCACGGCTATGGGAGGCTAAAGCATCACCCAGGATTCGATCTCCACATAATAGGGCAAGCTTACATAACTGCATTTTAAATTCTATTTTAATATTACTGAATATAACTAATACAAAAATGCATATAAGTGTACTTTCATAAAATGCATCAAATTGAAACAACAATTAAATCACGTTTAAATGATGTCTGATGTCCAACTGTGGAACAACTTAACTTTTAACAATTTATTTCAAAATGTATAATATATTTGTTTAAGACATAAATTCTTCTACAATTCTGTAATTGTAGTTCACGTTTACTAATACTGTACATATAGCTCTGGAGAAAAAAACAACAACAACAACAACAAAAAACAAGAGACCACTGCAATTTTTCTTAAATCAGCATCTCTACAAGTATGGCAACCATTCTTTCCCAGTGTCCGTTCAATTCCAACACAAGCACACATTATTCACCTTTATGGGGTACTAATTATATAAAAATGAATAAAAAAATACCAATTAAATTGAATCAAATCTTATTTAATGAGGAAAAGTATAAAATCCACTGCTGGGATTACCACTCTCCTCTTGCAGTGTGACCAGCTAGATGGCACAAACAGTGCTAGAAATACCTCAAAGGTAATTGGAATTTTAAAAATAACCCTTGACCATGTCAAAGGAGTTGAAAGAAAGCCAAGTTTTCAGTGAAAAAAGAAGGGTTCAGTCCTAGTTCTCCTGGCACAGGGATGGAGTGAGAGTCAGGTCCCATCCCTAAAATTTAGGAGGCAGACAGAATCAGTGCACCAGAACAAGATCAGATACTGGGGACAACAAAGCTACAGACTTACTGGCAGAGGGCGAAAACGAATCTCTTCTGGGATGACTGCAAACTCATTAGAATGTCACTCAACAACCACAAGGTGACAAAGTGACTTTTTTTTTTTTCCCCCGATTTTCTCCGAACCACGTGACGCCAGCCGACCGCATCTTTTCGAACTGCTCGCTCGTCCGTTGCGCGAGCTCACAGACGCCCCTGACTGGCTGTAGAGCCGTGATTAATGTGAGAGCACTAAGTACCTCTCATCCCTCCCCTCTGAGAGAGCTCGGCCAATCAGCTCTTTCTAGACCTCCGGCTGCGAGAGGTTACAGCACCACCCGGGATTCGAACTAGCGATCGGATGATAGGGCGAGCGCTTTAACCACTGCGCCACTCGGAGGCGTAACAAAGTGACTTTTAAACACAGAAGCAAACTGAAGCTAGGGTGAAGTGCATGGTGAGGACGAGGTGAAACAGGCTCATCAGGACTGAAGTCATGCATCATCAATGAGAGGCAAGGAAAGGTAGACTGAAATTAGACTGTAGGGAACTGAAGTAAGATCATCTTCTCTAATGAGTGCAATTTTCAGCTTTGGCCAACACTTGGGTGTTTTTTGGTTATACAGAGACCCGCAGTGATGATCACTGATCATCCTCCATATTTCACTGCTGGTGTGAGGTACTTTGCGCTCTCACATCAATCACGACTCTACAGCCAGTCACGCGCGTCTATGAGAGAACGAAGTGCCTCTCATCCCTCCCCTCTGAAAGAAACAGGTGTTTCTAATAAAGTGCTCTGTGAGTGTACTGTAGTTAATGCACTTTTCTGAAGTAGCTTAACATACACAATGACCCTTTTTAACTTAATCTTTAAGCATGAATAGCTTAATATTGTGAATCAGCTGTTACTAAATCTGGTATGATCTTTGTAGGTTTTTTAGATGATATAGAGCATATCAGCAAAAAAAAAAGTCACATTAAAATGTCATTTTATATGGTGACATGGGAAAGAGACACATGTGTCTGTGGGAACTGTACACACAATCATTCACAGTCCCCATTTGCACATTACAGGAACTAAGCTGGGGGTTATTGCGTCATCCTCTATCCTGTACATTCCTCACCTTGCTCCAAGCCATTTCCACATGTATTGGCCATTAAAGGTTTTTGTGGGAGACCAGGGTTTTAGACGTGATGCAGGCAGTCTAATCATGGCTGCATCATACTGAGAAAACTTTCTACCGTGTTGCTATCCAAGCACTAGTTAAACACTCGGATAAGTGCATTAGTGTAGCAGAGGATTATATAGAGAAATAAAGGCAGTTTTTACTCTCATACCAGTGTTTTGTTCTACTGCACAATTCAAAGCTCCGGTCTCACATGAACACCCTCTTTATTTTCAGTTAAGTGTATTAGATGTATTATATAAAAATATTTTTTTATATATATACGTCAAATTATACTTATGTAAACTGGTTATTCGACTATGTTAAGTAACTTCAAATATATTCTTAATGAACTTAAGTATACAGTACATCCTTTTTACATTATGACACTGATCAAGTTGAACACTCTTATATTCAGTATATACTGCAAAGACAAAGGCATTAATTTTTAGCATTTGCCGTAATTTATAGTCTTAAATAATTTTTTGCCTATGAATTCAGACTTTAATGCCACCTTGTATATGCTTTTTTTTTTCACTGACAATTTATTTTCTTTTAAGCAAGTCATTTAAATCTACTTGGAAAATGTTATCTTCCTGATTTGATGGAAAGGCATTTAATTCAGATGAGTGTAAAATTACACTGATTAACATCCAACATTACATGAAATAAACTGTCTAAAAATATGTAACGTAGATGCTTGGGTCCAGACTCCTTGAATGTTATCATGCATCTATTTTTATTTATAATTAGCACACAACATTTGATTAAGAGCTGAATTATTGAGGTTTGAGCATATATTCTTATCTTTACATATTTTTGTTCCCAACTCTTATGATTATAATATAATCAGTGTGCATTAATGTAGTGTAACAATTAATGAATCAAACTGCATAATGAACATGCTTGGTTTTGTCCCTGAAGCAGTTACAGGGTCTTACAGGGTTTTCAAATTATCATTCTATGTAGCTTGTAGTTGAGTAAGTACTGTAAGTATTTACACAGAGCAATGGTTCATGTTGAGAGATGTCTCGTGATGATGATTTTCATTTATTTGTGTTTTAAAATTTTTCCTTGCTTTTAGTCTTATTGCAAACAATGTAAAACTGAACTCAATAACATTAACTGATATGTTCTACAGTATACAATATATTGTTACATTCATTCTGTTTTGTAAGTCAGGTTTTAGTTTAGTTTGCATATAAATATTTGAAGCATTATGGTAAATTATGCACACACAGAGTCAGCCAAAAAAGGGATGCACACTTCAGGAAAAGAAAAACTTGTAAAAACGATTTTAATACTAACTTTATTGCTATACCTTTTATATATGATGAAAGTATGAATATAAATATATGAAAATAATATACATTATACTATTTTTTTCCTGAAGTGTGTATACATTTCTTTGTCTCTCTCTCTCTCTCTCTCTCTCTCTCTCTCTCTCTATACATATATATATATATACATATATATATATATATATATATATATATATATATATATATATATATATATAGCTGAAGATCAGCACATTAGCACATTTAGTGTTTAACTGCCTTAACATTGTATAAATGAAGCGATAAGTGACATCTTAATTTAACAAATGGGTGGAACAGAGATCATGCTCTAGTTTTAATTAATGTATCAGTGGTGTCAGAGCTTCTTGATTACTGGCAAAGTAAGGAGGCTTTTTTCTAATGAAACCTGTTTCCTAAGACACCTGTTGTTTTCTCCACAATTTCCGATATAGTGTAAAATCGACCAGAAAGATGTTATATACTTGCGTTAGAGTGCTTCATTAGCTCTTCTGTTTTAAAAGATTTCTTCTACTTTTCCATTAGGATGCTTTATGAAGCTTTGCATGAAGGTCGAGGGAAGGGCATGTACAATAATAATTGTGTCCTATGCTCTTGTTTGGACACCTGGCTAATTTAATACTTACTAACGAGTCCCTTGGCAGATATGACAGCTTGCAGGTCGACAGATGAGAGGCTTTCTGTTGTTGCTTTCTGCTCAATGGGTAAGGCATTGGCCTACGGTTTGAAATGTCCCCCCACAACTGCCAAGTTGCCACAGTTGGGCCCTTGAGCAAGGCCCTTAACCCTCAGATGTATAATGTTAATCGCACTGGATAAGGGTGTCTGCTAAATGTTGTTTAATACATTTTGCCTACTCTTACTTTCAGAACATTTATATATGTCTCACGTATTTTGGAGTGTCTTGAATGCACAACATTTATAAGATCTGCCCACGGACTTTCAACGATGTTGAAGTAATGGGATTAATCAAAAGATATCGTGCTTTTTTTGTTTGTTTGTTTTGCTTTTATTTCTTATTGGACTGTTTCACATTTACCTCTAGAATTTGCTATTTTACTTGAATCCATTCTTCCATGTGTCTTTGCAAGTGTTCTTGTCGTTACTCACTACAACACATCCCCAAGGTTATCAAGCTGAAATTTTTTTTTATTAAAAACTGTCCCCCCACATCTCAGTATTAACTGTTCAAAGGGAGATATTGCATATTTTGGATGCATGCCTTCAGTATTGTTCCACAACGTAGAAAGAACGATCACTGAATTAAAGGGTGTGTCCGAACTTTTGATTGGTACTGTGCTGAGATTTTCTTCTGAAAACACTTCCATGCAAATCATGTTTGTGCCAACAGTACTGCACATTAGAACAGAACACCACCTGTCTGGTATCAGCTAAATCTTGCTGTAAGTCCCTGTTGTCATTTTGCATTTCCTTCCTGCCCAGTATATGGGAGTGACTTGAGAGTCCTCTTAGTATTTCAGATCTTGCCTTGGCTTACTTACTGATATTTCTTTTTATATTCTTCCTAAAACTGCTGTTTATAGCATTCCTCTGTGTTGTAGGAATTCATTAGCCTTATTTTCTGACCCTTAGCTGGTTAGTGTATGTGTTGAGTATTAGCACAAGATTTGAAAAGTTAGAGAATGTATTATGCCTTGGAATTGTTATTCCTAATGTCAGTCCTTGACCTGAATAATGAGGCCCAGTGAGTTACACGTCCTGTTTTTCTATTGTAACTGTGTAGCAACATCTGCAGAAAAATGGGTATGTTTTATACATATTTTGCAACAATGGTTGCCATTACTTTTGCTTTTATTTCTTTATTCATTTATGTTTGCACTGACCTGTATGTAAAAATATTATTTAGTGGTTGTGATAAATTGTAATCAAAGGTTTTTGTAATTTGTCATATCTTTGAACATTATATCTTTGACTCAAACTGTCCTTGGAATTTCACCATTTACATTTCCTCACGTTTATTCATTGTCAGGTGTATTGCTGTATGAACGTCTTATGAAATCTGTTGAAATATCCAATAAACCGACACTTTTTTGACCATCAAATATCATTGACCTGGGATTTATGGTATCTTTGTATTAAATTCAGGAACATATGACATGTTTATCTTTTGTCTCATTGTTTGTTCATTTTATGCTATTTTAAACAAAGCGAATTAGCACCACGCTTTGCAATTTTAATCCAAGAAATACAGCAGCCTCCCCAAGGTCTGTGTTTATTTAGCCAGGATGTCTTGTGCCTGCAGTGGCAATCATGTTGAATCATCAATTTGTCTGAAATGAGCTGATAATGGAAAGGAGAGGTGTGATATCACTGCTTAGACATAATATGTGTTGATATTCATTGATTTATTCAGTCATCTTCAGTAACCACTCTATCTTGGCCAATGCCACGGTGGATCCATAGACTATCCCAGGAACACTAAGCATGATGATGGGGCACCAGACCAATGGATGGCAACATGCACACAGCATGTCCCAACACTGACCTGAAATTTATTATATGTATTAACAGAATTGACAGTAGGCAAATAAAACTAAACATATGGCCTGTTTTAGAAAACGATGGTTGCGTGTTATTTGCATTTTGCATTAATCCCTTTAGACCTCACTTTTAGGGCTTCTACATTTAAGGGATCGCTGCTCTCCTAATGTTTTGATGTATGCAATAACACAGGTTTCTATGGGACTCATTTGATGACCTTGTGCTGTGTTCAGAATGCTACTCTATACTCTACTCTACATTGAAAAACTGGAAACTATAAAACAAAATAATAATAATTGAAGTGAATGCTTTCATTTTCATAAACTTTCATAAAATGAATTTCTGAAATCCATCAGTAAAATGAGTGTTGATATTTTTTCATAATGTGCATTATGTTACTGGAGTGTTTACAAATGCAGTCATTTGGCAAACAGGCAGTAATAACCAAAATGGCAAGTCAGGAAAGCTAAAGTACAAATAGATATACACTGGACTAGGCAAAGTCTACAAATTGGCAACAGAGAACCAGATCAGAACAAATGACAGGAAAACAAACTTCTTTGTCTTTTGGCTGTTCCCTTTCAGGGGTCGCCACAGCAAATCATCTGCCTCCATCTAACCTCTGCATCCTCTTCTCTCACACCAACTAACTTCATGTCCTCTCTCACTATATCCATAAATCTCCTCTATGGTCTTCCTCTAGACCTCCTGCCTGGCAGTTCCAACCTCAGCATCCTTCTACCAATATGCAAATAACAGGAAAACAAACATCTCAGTAACTACTTTGCTGGGAGACAGTGAAACACAAATGTCTAAATACTCTATTAGGGTAATAAGAAGAGAAAACCGCCAAATACAGTATTGACATCTATGGGTAAATGACCAATTATCAGTGGGATAAGGGACAAAAACCAAGACATGTGGGTGAATCTCAATAAGCAACATGTTATGTGGAAGTCTCTTCTGTTGTGGTGTCAGTATAATGTGTGCTGAGCTCCGCAGCATGAAGCTGACACACCATCTCCGATGCTCTGGAAACTTGTTAAGGATGTCAGCATGACACCATTGAAGCTAAAGTGTAGCGCAAGCATGAAACTGTTGAAGGCAGGGTTGGGTGCAAGCGGGACATCAGTGAAGCTGGGGTCCGGAGGACACTTGAAACCAGAGAGGAACCTTGGGAACAGTGCCAGCAGGTCTCACAATTTTTGTGAGATTTTCTTGGGCTATTTAAACATAATCATATACTGTAGCATTTAGTTGACAGAGTAAAATAATGGAAACTGATTGGCCTAACAGTGATATAACCTTTTTTTAAACATTAAGGTAAATAAAATTGCAAACTAAACATAAAAACATATGAAATGTTAAAAGCTTTTCAAAGAAGAGTTTCATACTGTATAAATAAAAGTTTTTTTTTTATTTTGAACAAAAAAGTTTGGCTGTTCGGTTTTGAAAAAGCCCTGAATCTACTGGTATGAAGTGACAATGCATTGTTTTTTTTCTTCATAGAATGCACACTTTCTGGCATCTGAATAAAATATGTTTTTTTAAACATACAAACCATTATTGTAGAGTTAAAATTTTTTGTAGATGAATAAATAAGTCACTTGGTCTGTCTGCTGTGATTTTGTCTGTCAGAAAGGTCTCTATTTATTAACAGCAAATCGTTTTTTATGTTAAAACAAGTTTGGCTATATGAATTGTGTTGCGTACATCTGTGACTACAGAGAACATATTTTAATTATCAATAAAAAATGCATTTCACCCCAGCTTTATGGACTTTATAGAGATTATTAGGTTAGAAATGAACCCATGGTCACCCTGAGATGAATTATACAAAGTCTCATACTTAAAGGGATTTGTGGAAAGCCTACAGGGTCCAGACTTAATGGCAGATAATTGGCACAGGTAATTAACACCCTTCCTCAAAATAGGAATAAAGCCAAGTTTTCCTCATCAATTGGATCCCATTCATGACGCCAGAAATGTTAGTTTTGGTTCTAGTCCAAAGAGTTGTCATTCTTCTGCAAGACAAGCATGCTCAGAGAGAAGTGAGACAGACACAAGGTGCTGCATTAGTTCTGTAGTTAATTGTAGGTCACACCGAGTTTATATGGTCTCATCTCACTCAAAGCTTGGGGAAGGGAGATATACACAGGATGTTGTCGGGATGAGTGGGTCAGCATATAATTGCTGCATAAAAAATAACCCAAAAACCTTTGACGTTATTGACAATTTTTAATGCCTCTTCGTGCAAACTATAACACTCATCGATGTTGTTAGCCATTCGGTTGCTCCTGTTGAAGGGTTGCCACACTGGACCAACTTATCCACACAACAACTCGGCACGGGTTTTATGCCGGATGCCCTTTCTGACGCAACCCTCCCATTTTATCCAGGCTTGGGACTGGCACTGCATCCAGTTGTCGGGGTGTGGGCATTGGCTGGGAATTAAACCCGGGCTTTATGCAAAAAATACCACGGCCCCGCATATACTGTACTAAAATTGAAATGATAATGCTTATTAAAAATATTAAAACAGGCCGTTGTTTTTCTGTATGTGAGTAGGTTTGCATCCTTGTACAGTGTATAACTTCACTTCTAATAGATCATATGCACTCTTATGATTTACTAGTATGATTAAAAAGTTAGCAGTTTTAATAGATTACCACCATTATTCTCTGCACACTGATCTCTGCATTCTAAAAACTATGCTTGTTGATTGTTAAATACCAAGCAAATGCAAATGACAGACAAAAGACAGGATAGCAATGGGTGTGTAAAACTACTTTGGGAAGAACTCTAATGAAAGTGGACGGACAGCACAGATGTTGTGTTTCACTTATCACAGTACAAGTGGTTACTCGTGTTTCTTTTTCTTTCCTCATCTGGACAAAACAAATTAGCTTGCGTTTGCTAAGGAAAATGAATGTAAATAGTTTATATTTGCAACCCAGAGAGCATACATACTTTTTGCCTTTTTGCCTGGTCCTATTTATAACATGATAAACCCTAACCCTAACCCTAGTTCCAGCTTCCAGCTCATTGAATATCTCAAATAAATAGACTTTGGATCTGCCCACTATATGAAGCCATATCTCTTTGGACAGATTGATTAACACTTCTGCAGAGAGACTACTGGTAGGTTATACTTGTGTGCTGGTATGTCTGTGTCACACTGAAAGTACACAGTCCTACTTTTATTTGTTGGTGGGGTTTCCATGCCACGGTGTTGAGTCTCTACGCAACTCTCTGGTAAGTTTATTCTAAAATTCTTACGGGTTGAACTTCACTATATTCTTTCAAACAAAACTGCAATTAACAAGTATGAAATGGTTTTACTTAAGTGACTTAAAGTAATGTTGCTCGTTGTTGTTTTTTTTCTTCCTCTTGCAACCTGTCAGGAAGAGAAACTTGTATTGAATGTCTACTGTATATTGTAGTTGTATCTGTATTTAGTTCCTCCGTTTACTCTTACTGTCTGTGTTGCTTCTTGAGCTGAAATTCTTGTGAATTGCATTCAGTTCGACATGAAAGTTTCTTAACTTAAAATCTTTCTTTATTAGAGCTGTTTTAGCTATTTTAGGAGGTCAGTATTGCTTTTCATGTTAGATAGTAAAATATTTGCAGACTGAAAGGTCTGACCAAAATAAATAGAAGGCATAATTAACAAAGCCTATCTGCACAGTGGCCAGGCATCCACCTTTAATTCCTCACCCAAACACCGTCTGGTGAGCATTTTCAATTTAACCCTTACATACGGTACTGTTCGGGTCAAATTTGACCTGTTTTGACATTTAAAAGCAATAAATACACCCTAATATATCTTGTTTTTTTTAGCCTGATTTTTTCCCCCAAAGTGACCCTAAATACAGTACAGACCAAAAGTTTGGACACACCTTCTCATTCAAAGAGGTTGAATTTGTATTATGGCAAGAAAAAGAAGCTAAGTAAAGAAAAAACAAAAATTGTATCAACTGTACAAAAGTATATGCATATATATATGTACACACGTTGCACCAAATTGTTGGTACCCTTCGGTCAATGAAAGAAAAACTCACAATGGTCACAGAAATAACTTTAATCTGACAAAAGTAATAATAAATAAGAATTCTATGAATGTTAACCAATGAAAGTCAGACATTGCTTTTCAACCATGCTTCAACAGAATTATTTAAAAAAAAAATGAACTCATGGAACAGGCCTGGACAAAAATTATGGTACCCCTAACTTAATAGTTTGTTGGACAACCTTTTGAGGCAATCACTGCAATCAAACGATTCCTGTAACTGTCAATGAGACTTCTGCACCTCTCTGCAGGTATTTTGGCCCACTCCTCATGAGCAAGCTGCTCCAGTTGTTTCCGGTTTGAAGGGAACATAACAGAGCCTCCTCTATCTCTCCTCCAGTAGGGACAGTGTTCTTTTCTTGATATGCTTCATTTTTCCGTCTGTGAACATAGAGCTGATGTGCCTTGGCAAAAAGTTCCATTTTTGTCTCATCTGTCCATAGGACATTCTCCCAGAAGCTTTGTGGCTTGTCAACATGTAGTTTGGCATATTCCAGTCTGGCTTTTTTATGATTTCTTTTCAACAATGGTGTCCTCCTTGGTCGTCTCCCATGTAGTCCACTTTGGCTCAAACAACGACGGATGGTGCGATCTGACACTGATGTTCCTTGAGCATGAAGTTCACCTTGGATCTCTTTAGAAGTCTTTCTGGGCTCTTTTGTTACCATTCGGATTATACGTCTCTTTGATTTGTCATCAATTTTCCTCCTGCGGCCACGTCCAGTGAGGTTGGCTACAGTCCCATGGATCTTACCTGTTCCATGAGTTTATTTTTTTTATAATTCTGTTGAAGCATGGTTGAAAAGCAATGTCTGACTTTCATTGGTTAACATTCATAGAATTTTTTTTAATTATTACTTTTGTCAGATTAAAGTTATTTATGTGACCATTGTGAGTTTTTCTTTCATTGACCGAAGGGTACCAACAATTTTGTCCATGTGTGTATATACTTTTGTACAGTTGATACAATTTTTGTACACTGAGACTGTTCTGGATCAGATTTGACCCCTATGTATTAATTTAAATTCACCAGTGTGTGTGGAAAAATGGTGGAAATGGTGGGAGTCTTGAAACCGTACATGACATGTATGTGGGTATTTTTGTGTGTACCTGTACGTATATATTTTTGATGGGACAGTTGTGACAATGGTGTCCCGAGGACAGTCTCTGTTCCCCACCACATTTGACAAGGTTCCTGCAGGAATATGCAGTTCGTCTTTGAAGGGTCATGGAAAAACAAAACAAAAAAATGAAAGCAAACTAAAGAGTGATCGTACATAATAAACATCAGTCTTACAGAGCACAAAGGGTGCCTTGACAAAGGAATGGCTATCTGCAATGTGGCAAAAATTGTGACTATATTGGTAGAAGAATGCTAAGGTTGAAACTGCAAGGCAGGAGGTCTAGAGGAAGACCATAGAAGAGATGTTGGAGAGAGGACATGAAGTTAGTTGGTGTGAGAGAGAGTTAGGGTTTCTTATATTTTTCTTATATTGTATATTTATCTTCTGTAGATATATTTTTCTGATCTTAGTTGAATTTATTTTCTATTTTATTTCTTTTTATTCATGTTTATTTCCTATTAATAATATTTCATTTTTAAGGTCGTTTAAGCATTTCACTGCATATCGTACTGTGTATATGAGTGTGTATACAGTATGACAAATAAAATGTGAATTTGAGAAGACCACGTAGAGGATAGGGTTAGATGGAGACAGATGATTTGCTGTGGCGACCCTTAAAAGGGAACCGCTGAAAGTCAAAGAAGATGTGTCAGATCAGGAAGGCATCTTGGAAGAAGACCCTGATTATAGCCCATCTGATGATGACTCTGACATAGAGGAGCAGGCAGCAAGGGAGACATTTATGTCAAAGAACAGTATCATCAATTGGTCCTCACTTCTGCTTGCAGTTGCAGGGAATATGGCAGCGGAAAATGTCATTCGAATGTCTCCAGGACCCAAAAGACTGGAGGCTTCCAATGCATCTGGCATTGTGTCAACCTTCAAGCTCTTCCTCCCTCCAGCCATTTAGAAATTGTCATTTAATTGACAAACGTGAAAGGGATTATATGGGATGGTCAAGAATGGAAGACCATGGATGTCACTAACCTACCTGCCTACTGTACTGTATATGGGGCTTCTAATACTGGCTGGCGTGTACAGGTTCCCATGTGAGGCGGCTTTTAGTCTGTGGAATGAAGACAAATATTTTGTGCCACCATGGCCCTGGAAATGTTCCTTACCATATCAGCAGTGTCGGTTTGCTAATCATGAGACGAGACTTGTGTCAAACTGGCAATAAGGACAGTATTTTATGTTGTAATTTGTGTGCAAAATTATATTTAAAAAATTCCAACAGTCCTTGAATGTTTTTGCCCATTTTACTTGCAATGACGTGTATTAACTCATGAAATGCTACATCTTGCCATTGTAACTTTACATACTGTAATGGCTCAACATTGGCCAGATTAGTGTGCTCTTAGGGTAGCAAATAGCTTAACTAAAAATCAGCTTATACTGTAGCTGTTAGAGTGGATCGATGACCCACAAAATAGTCGTCTAATAACTATTCGGCAACTGTAGAGAATGTGGCTTTGGATTGTTCATATTTTTGATGAAAGTACATCATTGAAAATTTAAACTATAGTTTTTAATCTGGTGAGAGTAAAGTAACATTAATTTTGACAAAACGCTAGTTGCATCTATACTTGAATGAACTCATGATAATTGCCATGGGTAGTGGGAATCATTTGGGTACCTTCTAGTAGTTGCATAAACACATACTGTATCATGACCTGCCAATAAGTGACAAATGGCAAAAATCTACTGTAGATTCATCACACCAGGCTACCTGGACAGTGTATGCCTTGTTCTAAACGACCAGTTTAATAAACAGGGTGGCACCACTAGCAAAAGCAGCAATAAAAAACAACACTAGTTGCTGTCTTTCAGTCTAAAGACATGCAGATTAGGCTAATTGGTGTTCCCAAATTGCTCGTAGTATGTGAGTGTGTTTATGTATGTGCCCTGCGATGACTTGGTCCAGGGTGTACTCTGCCTGGGATAGGCTCCAGCCACCCCCACAACACTGTATACAGGATTATGCGGTATAGATGATGATGTATTTTATGTGACTTGTGTCCAGTACCAACCATAATGGAGATTATTGCATGTTCTTTCATATTACCATACCAAATACTGAGAATTTCTCTTGTCAGGGTTTTCCAGACTTCCATTAAATCAGCAGAGTATAACTGGTTGGTTTTGCTCAGTAAATAATTTGAACATAAATATTTGAAAAACATTAACTTACTGTAAATATCATCATGAAGTGGTCTGCACAGAGCAGGGCAGGAGCAGGACTTGGCACAGTAAAATTAGTGAATCCTGTGGCTTTGACAGATCAGTGGCTTTGGATTAGGCTGGCCTAGAACTCATTAAAGTTTAATGGAGCATAATATTTCAGACCTCTCCTCCAACATAATGTGTGAGAGCTGCAGGGCCACCACAGAATACTCTTTTCTCCTATTTGCTTTGCCTGGATTGTGACTGAGCACTATAATTTCGGCCTTCAGCTGATTTTTCTCTCCATTACAACAAACATCTGTTAAGGCTTGGGTCTTTTGCTATATGCGGTTGAATATTGTGGAAAAAGCCATCAATTTGCACAAATATTATAAGTAAATGCTGATTTTGTTGGGTGATTCATTCAGTGTTATTCCAGTTACATTTTATCACTCACTCACTCATCATCTATACCGCTTAATCCTGTATTCAGGGTCACGGGGGGCCTGGAGCCTATCCCAGGAGACTTAGGGCACGAGGCAGGGTACACCCTGGACCGGGTGCCAATACATAGCAGGGCACACACACTTACAGTACATACACTCACACACTCATTCACAATTCCAATGAAACTAACCTACATGTCCTTGGACTGCGGGAGGAAACATACAAACTCCATGCACACAGAGACAGACTCAAACCTGGCTGGGAATCAAACTTGGACCCTGGATGTGCTACATTTTATAAAAGTAATTAAAATTTTCAAAAGTAACACTGAAGCAACATTATGTTTTGGGTGGATAATACAGAATTATAGAATGATTATTTAATATAAACTATGTGCAATGTCATACACCATTAGGGTTTCTGTTGGGTAACTGGTTCATACGAGAGGATAAAGAGAAGTAGCAATGTTTTTAGGAAATCATTTCTATCTAGCATATTGGGAGAAATTATAAATGGTGCCAGTTTGATCATTCTAGTGGGATTTGGTGATTCAGTGGTAGGTTTCTTGTCTGACATGCAGAAGGCCGAGGTTCAATTTTCACCCAATGCCCAAATCCCAACCACTTGGTGCAATGCCGGTCCCAAGCCGAAATAAAATGGGAGGGTTGCATCTGGTGATCAGTTTTTCACATAGAATCTTCATGTGACTCTTTAGACTCATACTGCTTTCTAGCTCATTTAACAGCCTATTGGCCAAAAAGATCACCTGACAGATTTACAGACTGTCCAACAGATGTCCAGTCTATTACCTATGGTCTGGTTCTCATTATAAATGATGGCTGGAAAACTGATTGATTTTTTTGCTTTTAACAGGGTTTTTAGAAACAGAAGGAAGCCTAGTATCTCCACGCACATTGCTGACACATATACTGTAAAACCAAACCAAATGATTCAACTATCTCTTCCAGGTACTATATGCACCCAGTTCCTAAGCTGGTCAGCACTATTTAATTTGTCCTGAGCCTACCTCAGAGCTTGAGCAAAATGTATTAATAAATTATCCAGAAGGTTTGAATGAACTACTATGAAGTTAGTATCCAGTTGCACAGTAACCATATCACAGGTTCAAAGCACTTTTTGTAGCATGCTTGGGGTTTTAAATACTTATTTTAGTAATACAGTATTAAATTTTACCCAACATTTTTTTTGCAGAATACTTCTATTCTAGACCTTCATGCACATCATGTTTACCTAAATATTTTCAGTTATATTGAAGTCAAGGCTGTGAGCTAGTTCCTTATGATTTTGAAGTAAGATTGGGATTATTGTCCTGTTTGTAGAGTCCAGTCTTTTTTCAGCTTTAGTTTCTTAGCTGGCTGTATGACATTTGCTTTCAGAATTCACTTAGGTTTATATTCTTTTACCTGTGCATTGTGTTCTTTATCAATGACTGTCACACAACTTCACAATAGATCCACCCTCATGTTTAATAGCTGGCAAGGTCTTCCCATTATCAGATACTGCTCTATTTTTTTCTCCAGAGAAACCACTGGTGAATGTGGCTGCCGAAATGTATTTATCAGTCCACAACAATTGGTAGTGGTAGAAATGTTTTTTTTTTTTTTTTTTAAGTGGGAGTTTAATTTAAAAAAGTGAACTCTTAATATACAAAAACTCTACAGTTTAGAAATACAGTGGAACCTTGGATGGCGAGTACCCTGGTCTGCGAGTGTTTTGCAAGACGAGCAAAAAATTTAAATTAATTTTTGAAAGTAAAAGCCTCTGTACATCTGGCACATAACTGTTCATAACATGACTTTTACTCAACACAATACTTTTTACTCAACATGCCTAACACTGTCAGTTTGGGTATTTTACATGCACTCACCATGGACTGCTGTGGATATGTTTGCTCTAACGACATGTGTTTAATCTCATAGTGGCATAATTTTATAATGCAAAATAATTATAATTAACATGTCAAATAAGTATAATTTTATAAAATCAGCTGGACAGATATACAGGCAGATTTTTTTTCTCAGACTGGTTTCTGGTCCTCCAACAATGTATGTAAACATAAAGATATCACTGAAAGAGCACAGAAGATTCCTGACCAATGTACAGGCAAAACCTTTTTTTATTTATATAGATTATTTAAAGTGAAATCTTTCAAGCATTTTTTTTTTATATTTGAGATACAAAATCCAATATCTCAAATATTACAATATTTCACAATTTTTATTTATTCTTTCCATATAGTATATACACTCAGGTGTAACATTATGACCATGCGCCTAATTACTCACTACAGTACTGTAAGTGTTCCGACACTTTTCTATGGCAATCAGCATTAGCCTTTTCAGCAATGAACCTTGGCTGCCTATGACCCTAGTCATGATCACCAAATTGTGACCACTTTTGTTAGTTCCTGAACATTCCAAAAGACCTGTTGTTTTGGAATTGCTCAGGCCCAGATGTCTAGCCATAGCCAGCTTGCTCATCAGGGACAATCTAATAATTTTGATTCATACCCATTTTTTACATTGCATACAATTATTCACAAATTTCTTTTGATTGTGTAAATGACATTTGTTAAAAGCACTATAAAAATGTTATTTAATACCCGTCACCATTTGGCCCCTCTCACAGTAGGTAGAGTTTCAAAATCTCATTGCATTGGCACATGGAAGTGGATGGGATACAGTCTATTAGGTAGCAAGTGAACATTTTGTCCCTTTTGATGTGTTGGAAGCAGAAAAAATGCGCAAGCGTAATGACTTGATCAACTTTGCTGAGGGCCAAACTGTGATGGCTAGATTTCTGGATCAGATAAACTCTGACTTAAGTCTAAAACTTGAAAGTCCTTTGTGATATTGTAAAATTATTTCTTTACAACTTATATCATCCCTATCACATATGCGTCACCTGTAAATATCTTGTTAACCCTATCAGGTAGGAATTTCACTTATTCACCTATACCACTTAATCTTATATATAAGGTCGTGGGGGGCCTAGAGCCTATCCCAAGAGACTTAAGGCACAAGGCAGGGTATATCCTGGATAGGGTGACTATCCATCACAGGACACATACTGTACACACACTTACACACTATGGAAAATTTTGGGAACGCCAATTAGCCTAACCTGCTATGGACTGTGGGAGGTAACCAAAGTACCCGGAGGAAACCTACTAAGCATGGAAGAATATGCAAACATGCATACAGAGGCGGGAATCAAACCTGGTGCAAGGCAACAGTACTAACCATTAAGCCATCATTTCGCCAAAGGTAGGGATTTCTTTGTGTTTATTTGCCTATGGTGACTAGAATTTTTTTTGAATAACAAATATTTTAGATTTACTGTGTAAATATTAACAACAATATTTGCCTAAAACAGTCACAATGCTTTACCCGGGAATTTTCGTCAGCTTCCCGTTTACCACATCCAAGGTAAAGTTGCGCACAAAAGATTTATGTATCTACTTTTATCTAAACATGCTGAAAGATTTAAAATTAGCACTTTGACTTTGAGTAACAAAAATATCTCTTTGAAATTATGTTTGTCTCTCTCAGCCTGAATCTTCTCAATGCCATGGAGATCATTAGTATGCACTATGTCACACCAGTAGTCCACAATCTCCCTGGTCAAATCAGTCACAGCAACCCATGCTCACTTAGTGCTTGACATTAATGCTTGCACACTTGCCCAGAGCAAGTAAACTCTTCAGTAGGGTTCAGCAGCTACTCATGTTCCTGTAATTAAGTTTCTTTTTGGGTAATTGTGCTTTCATTAGTATTTATTGTATTTCATTAGTATTGTACTTTCATCTGTGAGTCTGTAATTTGTAATTTTTTACTTTGACTTAAGCATGCATTGCACTATATAATTGTAGCCCAGGGTAAAATCCTAATAATATTATCTAATGTTATGAATGCATTGGGTGCACCTTTATCATTGCTGCCATCCTTCTCTAAAACCTCCATCTGCTTGAAGGGGTTGACCTGGAAGAGAGGCTGATGGATAGCACCCTGTTGTATCAGGAATGTTTGGGTTCCAAGGACATCTGAGGGTGACTTGAGCTGCCGGCAACATTGAGTTTGGTGGGCAAGGGGGTACTTGTTGCTAAATTTTTTACGTTCCTATTTTGAGGTCCTACCCATTGAGTTTAACAAACCAACTTCACTTCTTTTAAAATCATAATCTGTGACTGAGCTGGCTTACAATTTAGCCTGGTATCCTTAGACCAAATAAAACACGAGCTAGTGTTTTCCCAGGTTCCCAGGCTAACTACAGTCGTGGCCAAAAGTTTTGAGAATTACATAAATATTGGAAATTGGAAAAGTTGCTGCTTAAGTTTTTATAATAGCAGTTTGCATATACTCCAGAATGTTATGAAGAGTGATGAGATGAATTGCATAGTCCTCCTTTGCCATGAAAATTAACTTAATCCCCCAAAAAAACTTTCCACTGCATTTCATTGCTGTCATTAAAGGACCTGCTGAGATCATTTCAGTAATCGTCTTGTTAACTCAGGTGAGAATGTTGACGAGCACAAGGCTGGAGATCATTATGTCAGGGTTAGAATGGTAGACTAAAATAGCATAAAAATGGCTTCACAGGCAAGGATATTGTGGCTACTAAGATTGCACCTAAATCAACAATTTATAGGATCATCAAGAACTTGAAGGAAAGAGGTTCAATTCTTGTTAAGAAGGCTTCAGGGCGTCCAAGAAAGTCCAGCAAGCGCCAGGATTGTCTCCTAAAGAAGATTCAGCTGCGGGATCAGAGAGCCACCAGTGCAGAGCTTGCTCAGGAATGGCAGCAGGCCGGTGTGAGCACATCTGCACGCACAGTGAGGCGAAGACTTTTGGAAGATGGCCTGGTGTCTAGAAGGACAGCAAAGAAGCCACTTCTCTCCAAAAAAACATCAGGGACAGATTGATCTTCTGCAAAAAGTATGGCGAATGGACTGCTGAGGACTGGGGCAAAGTCATATTCTCGGATGAAGCCTCTTTCCGATTGTTTGGGGCATCTGGAAAAAGGCTTGTCCGGAGAAGAAAAGGTGAGCGCTACCATCAGTCCTGTGTCATGCCAACAGTAAAGCATCCTGAGACCATTCATGTGTGGGGTTGCTTCTCATCCAAGGGAGTGGGCTCACTCACAATTTTGCCCAAAAACACAGCCATGAATAAAGAATGGTACCAAAACACCCTCCAACAGCAACTTCTTCCAACAATCCAACAACAGTTTGGTGAAGAACAATGCATTTTCCAGCATGATGGAGCACCGTGTCATAAGGCAAAAGTGATAACTAAGTGGCTCGGGGAACGAAACGTTGAAATTTTGGGTCCATGGCCTGGAAACTTCTCAGATCTTAATCCCATTGAGAACTTGTGGTCAATCCTCAAAAGGCGGATGGACAAACAAAAACCCACTAATTCTGACAAACTCCAAGAAGTGATAATGAAAGAATGGGTTGCTATCAGTCAGGATTTGGCCCAGAAGTTGATCGAGAGCAGCCCAGTCGAATTGCAGAGGTCCTGAAAAAGAAGGGCCGACACTGCAAATACTGACTCTTTGCATAAATGTCATGTAATAGTCGATAAAAGCCTTTGAAACATATGACGTGCTTGTAATTATATTTCAGTACATCACAGAAACAAAAATCTAAAAGCAGTTTAGCAGCAAACTTTGTGAAAACTAATATTTGTGTCATTCTCAAAACTTTTGGCCACGACTGTACAATTTAAATGATAAATGAACAAAAGGTTTTTTCATTTGCATGATTAAGCCAGTGTGGCTATTGACTGGTTACAAATGGACCAAAGAAAACCATGAATTTTCAATGAAAAATATGCTGCAGTGGCCAGAGGTTGAATGCTGCACTGAACAGTTGGAGCTCTTCTAGTCAGAGTTTTCATCGCATGAAAGCCTCTGCCTTGCTGCTGCTCTTGGCCCTGTATGGACCGTTGGGATGCATTTGGTGACCAAGGACAGTTCCACTTCATCATGAAGATGGTCTTGGACTCAGCCGATGCAGGCAGTTTTTCCGTGATGGCTTGTGACTGCACTCATTCAGTAATTAAGGAAATTTCCATGAATAGTTTTGCACCTAAGTCTCTAACAATGAAAGTGGACTTTATATTAACTTAAACAAATTGCTGATATATTTTATTTTTAGCAAATTCCCTTGCTACTGTAACCTTTGGTTTAGTCATCAGGGACAAACTGATAGTTATAGTCTATACTTTTTCAAATTTATTTCCATCATTTTTAATTCTATCACGCTAACCTTGCAACAATGCTTATTGTTAAAAGTGTTATACAGATAAAATTATATTTAATTAAATTAAAATGATGATTTTAACTGAAAATTATTAAAATCAAAAAATATGTTTTCATGTTTGGGGAGAAAACAGCAAGAAAAGGCAAATTGGGCAAATGCAATGCAAACATTGTTTTCTGCATACGGTGATATCATCTTACAAGAATTCACCCTCTAATGTAAGAACAAATTGGTTTTAACCAATCATGAAAAGTTTTGGCAAATTTTCCTAGATAATATAACACTAGCTACACTGTAGTGTAATCAGTTGGCCTGGGATAGAAGTACTGCACGACCTTGCCGACTAACTAACCAACTATTAAAACAGTTATACATAGTTAATATATTAGGACAACTGCTTTTATGATTGTTTTAAACCATGTGGACTAGTTCTGCTCTGGAGTATCAACTGCACACCCATCAGCGATGTGTACTGTATGCCACCACCAAACCTTGTGACAACAACATACTGTATGATGCCCTGGCAGAAGACATGGATGACACATACAAGAGGCATTTCTGTTCAACCTTTACAAAGTTCCAGGGCATTTGGAACAAAACTGGGTGATCTCATTTGGCTAGCGAAATGGTAGAGGACAAGTGTGAGCTACATATAATTCACTCTTGGATCGTGTCATTCTTTTGGACAGATGGCAGACCTAGAGTTGGCTGCAGCTGCAATCTTCTTACTCAAGTTCAAGACCTTGTGGATTGACAGAGCAAATACTGTATAATAAAGGCTGGGAAGGTCAAATGCTGTCAAAGATTCACATGATAGACATTGTGTATGCTGATAAACCTTATATAATTTATCAGAGAAATGTACTTTGTTGAAAATACAATCAGTATTCTGGTCAAGACCTTATTTTCAACTTGTGAATAAAAAGTGCACTGATACGCATAAATAATGGGTGGAACTAAAAATAAATGTATACAAAATGTTAAGAACGTTAAGAACAGTTTCTTAAGATCCATTTTGGAGAAATAATTTTGGCAAATAAAAGGGTGGATCAAGCCTTTACATCCATGGTTAAGCAAGTACTTCACACTACATCTAGGCATTTGGCAGACGCCCTTATCCAGAGCGACTTACATTTTTTATCTTATTATACATCTGAGCAGTTGGGGTTAAGGGCCTTGCTCAAGGGCCCAACAGGGACAAGTGGGACTTGAACCTGGGACCTTCCAAACCGTAGTCCAATGCCTTACCCACTGAGCTACCCCTGACCCTCACTAATAGAGATCAGTAGATAATCAGATAAAATCAGTAGATAATCAGATACTGATGTTACCACCGCGAGAGTGGTGGCTAATTAATCAGTAAAACTTGAGGAGAACTTGAAGAATTCATAACAGCACCCTTATAAATAATAATCAGATTAGTTCTGTATCAGTATATCTTCTCGTCGCATAAGTATGCATTTATGTCACTATATTTAATAAAATATAAACTAACTATTTATCTTTGTACAGTGAAACATGCATGCAAATAAAATAAAATGATTACACATACAGTACTGTAGTTTCCATTTTCAAAACAAAAGTTCGACAAATGTATTCATGATAATGAATCATGCTCTTTTTTTTTTGTAAAATGCATCCATATTTCTGCAATTAATTGTAATAACTGTGAAAATCATTCTGCTTTAGTTGGTGTTTAAATTATTTATCCTTTTTCATGTTGAACACCTTGCAAATAGCTGATTGAGAATAGATGTGAAACTATTATACTGTAATTTAGTTCAGATAAATGATACACTGTGATAATCGGTCCATTTCATTGAGTCTGCAGATTAAATTATAATGCAAATTAATTTAAGACCTATCGGAAAGGGCCAGCTGCCCGTGTCAGTCATGTCACAGCACAATTTTTGTCCACATAAACAAAGCAGGTGACATAAAAGCCACTAGAGGCCACTGTGAGATCAGTGAAACATTACAGCATCATATCTGTGGGGAAAAAGGAGGAAACACTTTAAACAGTATCTCGATCTATGCCATGTACTACACTACAAATGATCTCGTTATGAAATTTCCATAATGAATTCTTTTTTTTCCTCTGGGAGACATGGTTCATTTGGAAACAAGGCTGTTCGATTAACATGGTACATTAACAAGAATTCTGTCTCATCTATGATTGGTTAGAGCTTCAAAGAGCTTTTTAAGTGCAAGACAATTCTAGAGCACATGCAGAACACAGGACTTAAACTCAGCATGTGTTAAGTATAATTAAGCATAATTTTAGTCTAAAATGGTCCAGGAATTTTTTACCCTCTGTGTTTGACGAATGATGTCTAGGCTCAGCGCTCAGTTAACCTGCTATTATTGTTTCAAAAGATGTGGTATATTACATCACACTAGAAATTGATGATGTTTTGTTACATGCTTACTATTATGATTAATCACTTTTGACCTGTATTTTCTTTGCTTCATGACCATAGCTTATGTTAGGTTTCTTGTTTCACACATTTGTTTGTTTTTACCCTTCACATATTGAAATATATACACTGAATAGCCATGACATGACATGAACACCAGCTCCAGGTGAACTGAACAACATTGATCACCAACTGTACACCAGCAAACTGGAGACAGGATCATAGGAACCCAAGAGGCTCACGCATGCAAAAACCAGCAGAAAAGCCAATGCAGTGCGACTCGATGAAAAAATGAATGCAGGTCATGAAGGAAAGGCACCAGAACACTCCAGTGCACCACAGCTCGCCAGGCAAGACTTCCAGCAAGCAAAGAGGTGGGGCGTGCAAGCAAACTCCCCGAATCCCAATCTAATCGTGCATCCATTTAATACGCTGGACAAACGGCTGATACACGGAGGCCCAACTCACAGCATCCAAATGATCTACGGCCAACGCCCATATGCCAAACCACCCAGAGGCCCTGTGAAGCCACACCAAGAGGGACTAGAGCTGCCCGGTGGCACAAGGGGAAACCAAAACTTCGGTGGCGTTAATGTTAACGTCTGATCTTGGTTTACTACATGTCCCTTCATCTCCAATAACTTAGAGAATACTAGACCAAATATGGATGCAGCAGACATGTTCCTTTTTTTTTTTTTGGAACGTTATAACGGATTTGTTGACTGTGCAGTGGCTGAGGGTAACAAGGTACATTTACAGTACTATTGATGGGATGATTATTGATTTTAGTGCATTTCCTGCGCATTTCAAGCAGTTAATTATGAAAAATGGCAATCAATTTTGATCATTAAAAATTCTTGAAACATGCCATGTTCCATGTTTTTTTTTTTTGGCACACCCAGGCAATGAAGTGTAGAGGAAACATGCATGAGATTCGAGGAACACATATGCCTATAATGCCAATAACTGTGTATACTCATAGCACAGTTGTGTAAAATGGCAGATGATGCTGTTATACAAATTTCCTGGGAAAAAACAGGCCATTCCCATGTGTGGGTGTACTTTGGTTTTAGGAAAATTGATACAAATGAACGACCAGTGAAGGAAAATCTTATCATGAAGAGTGTGATATGCAAATCTGTCACACAAAGTATGTGTAAATATTAAATAGTACCTGGCCTACAATCACAACTTACTTTTGCTTTGTCGTTTTTGTAACTTCAATATATGATATAATAGATGCAAGTTCAATTCAAAGGAATTTTATTTGTATAGTGGTTTTAACAAACAACTATATATATAACCGTTTAACTGTTATCCCCACACACCATATTTATATACTTTTATACCTTTTAATTTACAATCACACGTTGCACATTCTGTAAACCCTGTGTAATTGATATATTTTTAATATAACAATGGTCAGGTTATGGAAATATGTACAAAATGTGAAAAAATGTGTATAAATCAAAATAATCAGATTGTCCTTGGCGAACTAGCCGAGAGCAACGGTGGCAATTAAAACCTCCCTGGGATATCAATAGGAAGAAACCTTGAGAGGAACCAATAGCAGTAACTGTAGTGCAGTCATAATGTTTGTTAGGCTGCAGGAAGTTCAATGTAACAGTGGATGTCTTTAAATTACTATATAAGTTATTTTAGTTATATATATAATTTATATTATATAATTTATTGTATAAGTATTATATTTCTCCATCTGCACAAACATGTGATGTATGTGAAACATGTTACAAAATATTGAATGTTGTATAGCCCTTTAATTTATACATTGCATAAATAAACTTCTGAACTCCCTAAAAAAAAAAAGCAAACTTGGCTTAACCTTTGGCTTAATATTTTCCATAGCTAGAAATGGTGGTGACTATTGTGTAGGTTAAAAATAAATAACAAAATCAGCATTTAACTACTAAAACATAAGCTTAACCGAACAAATACGTAGGTGTCTATCACCAGTGTTTTAGTGTAAGGATCTATGTTATTTACGAGAATTTATATATGAACCTAGCAGAAAATGTTTAATGTAAATGTGTGCCCGCTTACAACTTTCCAGTAGTTCGAATTTTAACGTCTGACCATCTAGCCCTATGTGCTCCAAAAATTATGTGCAGTCTGTAATAATGAGAAATTATACGGACTTACTGTAACCTCTTCAGTAAAATGCAAGGACATGACTTTATTAACCAGAATGGAATATTTGGATAATAATTATCTAGCCTATTCAGTTACTGCCAAACACTTTATTAGTTCATAAAGTATTTTTATTACTTCATTAGTATTTGTTTCACAGTTCCTCTTACTGTATATTTCACCAGCATTAGGATTCTCCGGTTACAGTTCTGCTCTCCCCTCCCATATTAGGACATTTCGGAGTGTGTGATTGTGTATATAGATGAGAGAGAAAAAAACGTATCCATAGGTTTCCTTGGTAATAGCTCTAGCCTTTTTTAGGAAACAGCTTCCAGAACTTGTGTCATCATTAGTGTACTCAGCATAATGAAATGTAGCACAGAGTCAATCGCACGCTCTCTATGCTGTAAGTGACGCAAGTCATTGGTGTGGGTTAAAAACCAACACTTGACACTTTTCACTTACATTTTGCTTATGATTTCATTAATATTATACAAACAAATTGGGGCAGAAATACACAGGTCGTGTTGGACGTTATTGACTCTGTGCTACATTTCATTTGCAACATTAAAAACTCTTATATAGTGGTTTGTTTGTTTGCACAAATGGCTGATGGGAAATGGGATAAAGAGAGGATAAAACTAGATTTAACTAAATGAGGCATCAGCGTCCTAACTAATCCAATTTAACAGAAAAACGTAAAGTGTTGTGGGTATAACTATTTCCTGTCACCAGATACAAGTTTCTTGCAGCAGGCAGACTTGTGCATCTAACGTTTCTATCCGTAAGTCACTGATGATAGACACATACTGTAAGCTACTGCTACTGAAAGGGATAATGAATTTTTCTGAGCGTTTATAAGCACTAAGCAAGGAGTGTTAGAACAGCCTGAGCTACTCTTTATTGTTGAGGATTTACAAACTTAATATCAGCTGCACACATCACTGGTATCTGCAGCACAGCCTTATACAGTCACAGGTTTGCATTAATTATAGCAATAACTGAACTCACAAAGCTCTCACACACCTGTCACTGAATATCAAACTCAGAAGTAATCATTACAGCAATGGCTCGCACGTCCAATCTGAAACATCGATTTATTTGCAACTCAAAGTGAGAGGAACACCAAATTCAAGAACATGGGCAACAACTGACACACATCACACACATTATTTTATTTCACACTTCATGTATGCTTTAATCAATCTGCAGCTGTTACACCTCACACACCATATTTATACACTTTGTCTGGGAACATCATTCATGAATGTATGGATTTCTTTAAAAAGTCTCATCACGTACTGTGCTTGAAGTCTTCTCTAAATCAGTTTTATGCCTTCTTTCATGAGAAGTTTCATCATGTTGAAAGTCCTAGTTTGACTTTCCCTTCGTAGTAGCTTGTTAACTGGAATTGGTTCATTGCAGAAACTCTTGCACTTGCAGTCTCGGTCACCGCCTGCATTTCCAGTTCTTTTGTTAGACTCACAGTGTTGGAATACACGGGTACTGCCAGAGCTCCTGAAGATATACACCAATGATTTTCATCAGATCTGTAAGAAAACTTGCAAACTCTCTCTAGCAAGCATGTCTATGACTTGTGCTTGCTACCTTTTGCCCTTTGGGTTCACTTTGGACTTCAAAGCTATGGAAGCTGTGTAAAGAGCTGTTACATTTTGAAGACACTGTGCACTGGGGACATTGCAGCACTCTGAACATTTCTTCATTTGTTCCTCAAAATGTTCCGTCTTAGATAAATTAAACAGGACACTCATTAGGAAATGGCTTTAAAGAGTCTAAGAAGAAGTTGCTGTCTCAATAAATTGGTCAGTGAAAATGCTGAAAGCCGGATGCACCATTTTTTCAGAAAGCCATCTTAAGAAAGATTTAAACGAAGTACTTTAGAGTCTCTGCTCTTCCACTAGAGGGCAAAATTGGCCAATAAAGTTAACTTCTTAGCATGCATAAAATGTGACACTTTAATGTCTCCAGAGTTTCAATGGAATGGGTGATTACTTATGGCACGACAATGATTAAATAAGCATTTTACATGATTTACCCCAATTTAAATAGTATTTTGTAGATGCATTATTTATAATCCTATGTTGGTTATGATCCTATATTTCCTCAGTTATTAGTGATTAGTGATCCTCTAAAGTGATGTTCGTTTTATCTGAACCAGTTAATAATATACAGAGTTTATTACATTAAATGAATTGACACCCCTTGCATTAAAAGGTTGATTTTTGGCCCAATTTCATTTGGAAAACCTGGGATGACATGATTAGCATCATCATTGTGTTTTCAAATGCCATTTTTGGAAATATGTATCTTAGTATCTTATGGCGTGATGCTGTAAATGCGTGTGAGATGTGTCATTATTCGGCTCAGAGTTGGTTGGGAAATGACAGACCTCTCTCCAGCTTCTCATTGAAATGTGACAGGGCAGGAAGGATGTGAGTCCGCACGGGAATGCTAGTACTGCAGTTTGTTGACCTCACCAAATGTGGTGAGACTTGATGACAGGGATAAAATAAATGAAAATTGCAGTGGGGGAATGAAACTGTCCATTCATCTCTCTCGAGCAAAGAATTTGTGTGCCAAATATCAAGCAGGACATTATGCCTTGACATGTGACTTTATAATCTTTTACTTTGCATTTGATTTGTGGCGTGTCTCTGAACCTTACTGTGAGCACCCGAGGCAGCAGTTATTGTCTGTCCGTTGCTGACGTCACTGCAAATAAATGGAATGAGATCTTCCATAAACAGTTTACCCATGGTTACACTTTTTTCCCACTAGGGATTTGTGCATATTTATGGTCAAGAGTAATTCTTTACATGCTCCAATATGTTTTCATGCAAAATAATAATTTCATATATTTTATGTATTTTATATTATACATAGAAATAAGAGTACATGTTATAAAAACAAAACATGTAACTGGTGCAAGAGATGGGCCTGGTTTTACTGGCTGTGAGAGAACAAAGGTTTCATTGTTTTGCAGCTCGTACACACTTGATACAAACTCTCCTCTAAATAGCAGTCGTTTCTGAGAATTTAATATGTTGGCACAGGAAAAACATTCAAATGTGCTGGGCAGCCTTGGTCTTTCATGAATGAACTCTACTTACTGAAATCAGTGGACTTTTCCATGACCCTCATGAACCCTTGAGAGTTTGATCCAGTTTTCCATTCTGTCTACTGGCCGAAAGTCGCCACTTTTTGGGCACTCTTGATCAGGGTCCTTACTCCTCTCCATGCCCTGACCCAGCTTTCTATCAGGCCAAGATAGGACAAGAAAAGGATGTAAATGTATCAAATTTGTCAAATAAAGACTTGATTACATTTAGTGTGTTAAAACTCTCTAAAAGCCTGGGACCCTTGTGGGACCTGAGTTTTATAAATTCATATATTAAAGTTATAGTCAGCACTTCTGAAGGAAATCAGATAATGACAAATTTTACAAAAGTTAAATCAATTTAAAATGATGAGCCATATTTTTTGTCAAATAATAATTGTGGCTTTCTCGTAGGATAATTAAAAAATCTGATTAATTCAGCATCATTACAGGAAAAGTGAGTGTTTTTAGGTAAAATTGTCATCACCAGCATGTACACTATATTGCCAAAGGTATTCATTCACCCATCCAAATCATTGAATTTAGGTGTTCCAATCACATTTGTGAATGAATGGGTCGCTCTCAGGGCCTCGGTGAATTCCAGCGCGGTACCGTGATAGGATGCCACATGTGCAATAAATCAAGTCGTAGAATTTCCTCGCAACTAAATATTCCACAGTCAACTGGTATTAACAAAGTGGAAGTGTTTGGGAATGACAGGGACTCTGCTATGAAGTGGTAGAGGTCACCAGTGTCAATAACTACAGACATTCAAACTTCATGAGGCCTTCAGATTAACTCAAGAACAGTGCGTAGAGAGCTTCATGGAATCGGTTTCCATGGCCAAGCAGCTGGTGTAAAGCATGCCGCCACTGGACTCTAGAGCAGCGGAGACGTGATCTTCTGAAGCGACAAATCACACTTCTCTGTCTGGCAATCCGAAGGACAAGTCTGGGTTTGGTGGTTGCCAGGAGAGCAGTGCTTGTCTGACTTCATTGTGCCAAGTGTAAAAGTTGGTTGAGGTGGGATTACGATGTGTGGTTGTTTTTCAGGACTTGGGATTGGTCCTTTAGTTCCAGTGAAAGGAACTCTTAATGCTGCAGCATAACAAGACATTTTGTACAATTTTATACTCCAAACTTTGTGGGAACAGTTTGGGGACTGTTCTAACATGCTGTTCTAAAACATGACTGTGCACCAGTACACAAAGCACGGTCCATAAAGACGTGGATGAGCGAGTTTGGTGTGGAAGAACTTGACTGGCCTGCACATCCTGACCTCAACCCGATAAAACACCTTTGGGATGAATTAGAGCTGAGACTGCAAGTCAGGCCTTCTCGTCCAACATCAGTGTCTGACCTCACAAATGTTCTTCTGAAAGCATGGTAAAAAAAACAAAAAAAACATGCATAAACACGCACATCATATTAAACTCTATGGATTAAAATTTGGATGTTATTCAAGTGTATATTCATGTAACGGCAGGCAAGCAAATACTTTTGGGAATATATTACTGTATATACAATATATCAGAATCAGAATAAGTTTTCTTATCCAACTGTGTTCACACATGGAATTTGATTCCGGCTATTGATAACTCTCAAAGTATAGACATGTATAACAACACTGTACATTTTGTTTATAGACAAGACACTATCCACACTACACAACATTCAAGAACTGTACAGATGAAATAAAGACTGCAAAAATGTTGAGAGTACAGTATGTAACAGATTAGCAATGTACATAAAGTGAGTGAACATGGTAATGCAAATAACTGTAGTGTACATCATATAATAATAATAATAATAATAATAATAATATATCAAAGGTTTTATGTATGTATGTATGTATGTATGTATGTATGTATGTATGTATGTATGTATGTATGTATGTATGTATGTACATTTGTATGTGTATATCCATAAAATCATTGCCTGCCTTTAACTTTCATTATAGTGTGTTGGTGAATCACACTTTCTCAGTTTAAATCCTGGAATACGCCTTTTTCATCATGAAGGAAAGTCCATAGATGTGATTCAGTACTACAGGTACATTCACATCATCTGCTGATTTAATTTTATTGCCACATAACATGGCTGAGTCTAGACCTGCCCAACTGAAGCCATCTATGGGCACTATACTACATGATGTTTTTTTTTTTTTTTCATGAATATTCTCTATAACAAGTGTTTTTATTAAGGCCACACAACTGTTTAGTCCTAATCCTATAATCTTTCATCACATTGTGCATGTGGAAGTGCTCTTACTTTCACTAATAAAGCTGTGATTTTTACTGTTATTTGTGTTTACCAGCATTTAAGTGGTCTCCATTTATAATATTCTTCAGACCACATTTTTTTAACCTAGGTCCAGTAACTTAAAATAATGTTTTCTTTGCTTGAGACAGCCTAATAATTTGCCAATGGTGACCATTATTTATTTCCATTTGTACAACCGTGGTAAAACCTCTCCTCCAGTCAATATTCACACACGCATTCACACAATACGGGCAATTCGGGAACACCAATTAGTCTAGTGTGTGTGTGTGTGTGTGTGTGTGTGTGTGTGTGTGTGTGTGTGTGTGTGTGTGTGTGTGTGTGTGTGTGTGTGTGTGCGCGTGCAATCAAATTCACTGGATGTGCTATATGCTAAGTGGAATGCTATACATTTTTAAGACCATAACCAATGCAAAGAAATTCAGTTATGTGTGTTGTCTAGAGTTGTGTGATTTAATCGATTATGCAGTTTAATTGAAATCAATTCACATTTCTTTTTAAATAATTTAGGCAAACTTATTAACAATGATTGGTACTAACATTTAATTAAACACCACAGTCTTTGCAGAACATAGGAACTCCTTGCATCTTCTGCAAGAGAGTTGAGTTTTGTGTGCATGAGCTGATGGTGAATTACCACCACCTAGTGTGAAGCAGAAAAACTGAAAAACTGCACTTAATTTGGGACATGACAAATAATACCCCTCACAAAGTTACACAGGATGTCAACACCTGTAAGAAATATAGCTGAAATAATCAGACAGTTATCTTTTCTGGTATTAAATGTACTCAAATCGAAAACTGCAAAATTTTATATTGTATTTGTTATTCACAGTTCTTGTGACTCAGGTAAAAGTGTGATTTTCAGTCCCTGTTTAATCCACTATTTAATCCACTTCAGTGAATTTGTCTGGTCAGTTCTGGTTCTTCTCAGATTTCATGTGAGAATATACAGTATGTCCTTAATTTCATTATACCTAAATAGAATTTGGAAATATTTTGTATCCATTTTAAAAATTGTGCATTGTTGGGGACGTACAGTACGATTCTTTAAAAGCTGTGACTTCTTTGTCTGACAAAACAAACTAGAGACAAAAAAATTCCAGTTAGGTATGATGGTATTATGGGCGTCGATTCTCAGGAGAAATCTAAGAAGAACCAGAATTTGAATTCTCGTGCATTATGCATAAATGTCAGACAAAGACATCACAGCTATGAATGAGTCATATGGCACCACAAATACAAATTTGCCTGACAAAAACTCTTGCTGACATTTTCATTTCCATTCATCACATTCTAAGGTTGCCTTTATTTAGAACAACTCACAAAACATAGAGGAATATAAATAAACTATATATTAACTGCAATGTGTATAAAATGAAAGTTACTGTAAATTCATTTATACATTATAAAACTTTGGTATAAACGACAATATCCCATTCACAATCATGCTATTGGAGTAAACATCAGCATGAATTTGATCACCTATAGCTGAATCACAGCCATGCCAATATTCAGTACAACATGTACATGTACAGTACCACTGGTACTGTGCCTAAAACTTCAGCACTACAATGTTGTTTACCTACTGTATATCTGGTACTTTCCTTGGTTTAGGAATTACAAATTAGAAATAAATTTTAAAAAATTGTACAAAATATTTATAATAAGCGCAACCTGTTTTTGAGACTTTTTAATCCTTTGTAAAAACTGATATTTGTTGTTGTTGTTGTTGTGTTGCCATAATGCTCAATGATTTTGAGAATTTAACAATTGTCTATATACTGTATATATTGTTAAAGTTGATTTTATAACTATATATCCCATTTCTACTTCTTTGACTTAATGATTGCTGTGAACGTTATTTATGTTTACAGGGACACTATTAATTACAGGAAGAGTCTATTTCAGTTAGACTCCTACCTGTTTACAGGGATACTGAGCTGCTAAGATGCACACTTACATGCACAAATGATTTAATCAGAACAGAACTTTTTTTGACATGCGCAAACCCGGTTTTTTTCTCAACCAACTTTTATCCCGGTTGTGACCACTGTGAAGAATTTTATCTACTGGATAAAAATGAAAAAGACTTGTTAGTTTACGTTAGGATTTCCTTTTCTCCTGCCATTGTTATTAGGATTGGTTATCAGAATCGTCGATGATTGATGAGATGCTTTACTACATACAGTATTAAATGATGTGCATGTCAGATGAAAGTAAAGACAGGTAGAAGAAGGATGTTCTCATAGAGACTACTGATCAGAAATGAAAGCAAAATTTCTTTCCTGGAAACATCTCTTGCTACCTAATGTTACCCCTACATGAAGTAAATGTGCAGAAAGAATATACTGTATTAATTCCAACAAGAGAGAAGTGATCAGCTTGAATATTTACTGGGCTGATATTTACCTATTGAATGGATTATCAAACACTTCTCTCATCCTGATTTAAAATGAGTTCCCATCGGTTTGTATTCAGTCAGACTGTTTGGACTGAGGTGTTTACATCATGCATTTTTATTCTGATTGAGCTATAAGTCAAAGTATTCATGAAATATTAGGCTAATTAGGTAATTGCGCCTACAGTTGCCCGTGAAAAAAGAAAGGAAGAGAATTGCACTTTTCCTTAGAGATTATTAACACTTGTCAAAGATTGTTAAATTGATTAATTTCCATGAATGAAAGGTTGTTTAAGGTTTTTTTTTTTTTTTCGAAGAGGTTGTTAGGTTAGGGTTAGAGGTTCACCTTTAATAGGATGTTTACCTATTAAAGGTGAACCTCTAACCGTAACCTACCCCCATAGATATTTCTATGGCAATATGTACATTGTCCTGCCTTAGCTGGGGGGGGGGGGGGGGGGGGGGGGGGTTATCTTTATTAAACAAGTCCATTAACACCCGACTGTGTATTTGATTACATTGGTATATTGTATGGATTTATATGAAGATTCTCTGAACAACTTTGAAAAAATCCAACTGCTGAGGTAGATTGTAAAATTCAGTTCTTGGTAGTTCTTTGACATCTAGATGCTATTGTATTTGCTCTGTGACCTACTACATGCCTTCGTAGTACCTCACATTACCAGGTACAAGTTCAACTATAGAAAAGTATGAAGCCACTGACTTTAAGGCTGTGGTTAGCACTTGCAAACTGAAGCAGTGCTTAGAGTTCTTGGAATAAGTTTCACTATCAGCCTCCAACAAAGTTTGATATGAGTCAATGATCCAACTGAACTCTATCACTAACCTTAAAGCATGTTCTTGGGAAGTCCATTGTTAGCTTTCATTGAAGTAAGCTTTCATGGAAGCAAGAATACAACTTGAATGCATACAATATAAAAGAATAATCATTATGCAGTTCCCAAGAAACAGGACCTCATAGATCTTATTTGGAAAGGGAGGGGCAACTGACATGTTTTTTTTTGGGGGGGGGGGGGGGGGTAGAGGTGGGGTGGGAGGATGGGGGTTAAACCAATGTAAAGATATTGGACATTGGAACTTGTGGTCTAGAATGACAAAAACAAGCCACAGATGAATTGCATTTACAGCATATAGGCCACATATGATCGTTGGTTTGCTCATTCTCTATGACTGTGTAGAACAGCTCGATTCTGTAGCCTTTTGTTGTCTCATCCCTGTAAGTTAACATCTTATCAATCTATATTATCCTGTCAATGTCTTTAAGAACATTTAGTTGACTTGATCAGCAAATATATGGCAAATAATCTGGGAAATAAAAACATGCTCCTAGACTTGACAAAGTTATGAATGAGAGTTGATTAACCAGCCATGGTCTGTCCAAGAAACAACCAAATCATTCTTACATAATATTCAAGATAAACGAGGGGCGTTGAAGTCAAACTGGGAATTGTAAAGAAATACTTAGTGAATGAGGAAAGGAAGGCGTAAAGCTGGAATTTTTTCATGGAGGCATAAAACAAACATCTACATTTTGCAGCCACCCTTATCCAGAGAAACTTACATTTTTATCTCATTATACTGTACATCTGAGGGCCTTGCTCAAGGGCCCAACAGTGGCAACTTGGTGGCCGTGGGCTTTGAACCTGGGACCTTCCATGTTAGAGTCCAATGGGCTACCCCTGACCCTGACATATAGAAGACTTCAGGGACAGTACAATGATTATACTTGTGGTAAAACATTTGAATGATGCAAACATGTATTAAAGCCATTCGTTTCTGAATGACAATCGTAATGTTGGTGGCTCAGAGCCCACTGAAGTGATTCCCGTAAACATTCAGTCCTTCAAAATCGATGCATAACTTGTCGCCATCTGTGTGTGGAACTTAGGAGTTATTGCCACATCCTGCATACAGTCCTGACCTCGTTCCAAGTGATTTCCACATGTTTGAGCCATTAAAACATTTTCTGGAAGGCCAACGTTTTAGACGTGAAGTTCGATCATGGCGCCGGCATACTGAGAAAACTTCTTACCTTGATGGTATCCAAGCACTAATAAAACGCTGGGATAAGTGCATTAGTGAGGCATGGGATTGTAGAGAGAAATAAAGGTAGCTTTTAACTCTCGTGAATTCATTCATTCTCCATTCTTTAAGTTTATCGTATGAAATGCTGTAGCTGTCTAGAGTAGTTGTGGAGACTGAAGTCTGTAAAAGGCTGTAATTATAACTGTATCCAAAGACAGCATCTGTTATACAGCATGTTCTCAACACACACAAAGATATAAAGTCATTTATACAATGTCAAATTTGGTATCTAAATTTAAAATGTACAGTATGTCAAATGTCAAATTTAGCTCTAATGATAATGAATTTGAATGGTGCTATCTACGTACTGTATGTGCATGTACTGTATGTGTAAGGATCATTACCAAAGAAATTCCATATACGCACTTCCTGAAAAAAAGAAAACAGTGCAGGTTTGACTAAAGCTCGTTTTCATAATTACACTAAATTAAGTTTACATAATTTAGTAAACTGCATCCTGCACTATATTTTATCAGTCCACCACCTATTTAATTCCTGAGTAATATGTTTACTGGTCTTCATACTTTCTACAAGGCTTACTATACGTAGTGTCTGTTTTTAAAGGTACATATACAAACGAACTCAAGCCATCGTTTAATTGTTTACATACTTCAGCTATACAGTATACATTAAATACATTCTGTGGTAACTTCAGGAATATAAAGATCATGAAATCCCACTAAATCACCTTCAGTGGAAACTCTAGAAATGGATATTCAAATTACTGGTTATTCAAATATTCTTTAAATGCTCTTCCTGAAAACTGGCCAGATATATCACTAGGTAGAGTTTTGACCTTATATAGTGCTTCTGTGAAGACAACCTTTTTAATGCATTCGGATTACATAAAATATGTCAATGTTTAACAGAAAAATGTCTGTTTTTGTTATAAATCATTTCCAAGAGTGCACACAAAAGGTGTTTATAGTGGGAAAGTCTTGGGGTTTATTCGTACAGGTCTTCAGAGAAGTACATCAGAGAAGTGCATCAAGGCAGCACTGTAGAGTTTATTTCCAGGAAACCGGGAGCATACGTGGTTAGGTTGGGTTTTCAGTGGGGTTTCACCCTCAACACCTACATAGTAAAATCTGCACTGTAAACAAGCTCGAACAAGCTTACATGGTCCCATTGTGTGTGTTTTTTTTTCTTCTGCTATTTGCTCCTTTATGAGTCTGTGTGTGTGTGTGTGTGTGTGTGTGTGTGTGTGTGTGTGTGTGTGTGTGTGTGTGCGCGTGCGTGCGTGCGTGCGTGCGTGCGTGCGTGCGTGCGTGTGTGTGTGTGTGTGTGTGAGAGAGAGAGAGAGAAAGAGAGAGAGAGATTTGTTTGTGCGTGAGCGTGTGTTTATGTGTTTGTTAAAGAGGTCTATGAGTGGGAGACTTCAGGTATATCTGATACATGACTTTCCAGTACACGTCTACATGTACAGTAAGCTATAAGTCGTTGTGTTGCCATCTTAGCATTAGCCTCCCACTAAAAGCAAACAGAACAAGGGGGCAGATTACCCCAGTTACCTGATTACTACCCAAAGGACTCTTCAGAATTTCAGAATCTCATCATACCAGCCACCTTTATGTCACCTCTGAGTCATCACATCTCTATCATCATAAAACACTACATGACTCTAAGTACGGCTTACTCAAATCTACTACTAGAGGAAAGCAGACAAGCGTTGCTGTGGGTGTCCCGGCACACTACAGTAATTACACACGACTCTCCCTGTATGTCACTTCCTGTCAAAAGCAGATGAGTGCACAGGAAGGGTTTCCTCATTCTAAGCAAGACAACCAAGTCTTTTTCTTTCTGTCTGGCCTTCAAATGGGTATCTTATAAATGACTTCATGCTGTGTGAGGCACATCTACGGTTTCAAATAATCTCTTAAGGATATTACTCATTCTGACATTAATGGCTTGCCTTAGAAAAAAAAATTAGTTTACTTTGGTTTTATTATGACAAACTAAGATTTTACTATGGTAGTAAATATGGTAATGTGATACATCTCTATGTGAATAATCTCTTATCTATACTTTGATGCTTAGTGGTAGGCATTTTTAGCTAAGTTAGAATACTGGCATAGTTTAGTACGGTATGGTAATTTACGGTTGTTGTATTCTTGTCTATTATGTACGCTGTATGTGGCTCTTAGTATCTGTTATGGCATTAGTCTTGGTTCTTATAGACCTGTTTTGCTATCAGACTGATATTTAAGCGAAATGTACCTTGATCTATGATTACTTAATAAAACTATAAATAAATAATTATATATATTATAAGCAGCTGGAAAGGGGTTGCCACTGTGGACCACCCAGTCCACACATACAAGCCTGGCACAGGTTTTACCCTGGATGCCCTTATCGGGACTTGGGACTGGGACTGCATTCACTGGCTGGGGTTCAGGCACTGGCTGGGAATCGAACCTGGGCCTTTTCAACCCATCCAGGGTGTACCTCACGTTGTGACCTACTGTAAGTCTTCTGGTTTAGGCTTCAGGCCCCCATGACCCTGTATACAGAGTAAAGCGGTATGGATGATGAGTGAGATCAGTACATGTTACAGTATCCTAGCAACCTTCCTTGCTCAGTATATTCAGCTGCATAATAAACAATCCCTAAACCACGGTTGTTCCAATCCAGGTCTGGAGGGCCAGTTTCCAAGAAAGTTTGGGGAGTTTTCTTCTCGAACACAGCTGTTTCAACTAATCTTCTAATTTCCTGGTTCAGTGGGTGTGTTTAATTATTGGTGAATAACTAACAAACTGTGCTTAACACTCATCCTGCATGACTAGATTTGAACAGCCCTGCTCTAAAACATGCTTCACAAAAAGAGGCTGGAAACGGATTAGCAATACAAATGCGGGATCCAACTGGCCGAGTGCTAACTGCATGCATCATCTCAAGAACTGCTGCATCCTAACAATGAGTCACTTTTCCTGGAGCACAAAGACATTTTCTAAAAAAACATGTGTTTCAAGAGTATTACCCTCCTTCCCTCCCACAGTACCCTGTTATCCTGTTACCTGTACTTCACATAATGTTTAAAAAAGGTATCAGTGAAGATATGAATAGATACTTAGAAGTAGCTATTCAGTTTCTATGTGCAGTTTCCTTCAGTTTATTAAAATAAAGAAATTACATGTCAATTACAGTATATAGAAGATTAGTAGTTCAGCAGCCTTATTCTTGAAATGTGAAAGTTGCAACATCTGGTATACCTCAAGGCTTGGTATTGGTATTGGTACAGTAGCAGTTCTCCCTTCCTACAAACCAAACCAGCCATTGGACATCATCCAATCTACAGTACAGTACCTTAATTTCCTTTTCAAGCTGTACACAGGAAAATGATCTAATGCAGGTGCACCTGGCCATGAGATAGTAGAGCACTGTTTTGCATGCCACAGCTGTCGTTATAACACAGCTGTGGTTCCAGGAAAGGAAGACGAACAGATAAGCAGGAAGCTGCTGTACAAAGAGCTTATGACAACATTATAGCACTGACTGTTCATGCAAGGCTCTGACTGTAAGCATAAGTGTTATAGTAAAGTGGGTTGTACAGTATGAGGCAGTGGTCAGTTTCACAGAATGCGTCAGAGAGGATCTGGAAAGAGAGGGAGGCAAAGACCACTTAAGACTCATTGCTGATTATTCAGATTTTCCATTGGCTTAAATCTTGACTTAAAGCTTGATTTACGGGTAGAGAGAAGGTTTCAAAGCAGAACGTCACTAAAAAGGTAGCAGTTCAAGTAAATTCTAACTATCAGAAAAACCAAATTGAGGTCAACACATTTCCAATGAGGCCCTGGTATGAAAGCTTTGTGTGTATGCATACAGGTTTTTAGGCATTTGTGGGGACAAAAAAGTGTTTACATATGCAAAAACACAGCTCATTTGAAAAAGGAATAAATAAAAAAGCCAACAATTAGCACATGGTTCTTGAGGTTAAGGTAATGGTAAACATCAAAGTTTAGCTACAGTAATACAAAAGTGAGTGAAAAAAAAAAGAAGCAATGATGGGAATTACAACGTATCTATGACTCAAACACACCCTTGTAAACTGTAATAGATTCAGAGCCAGCTACAAGTATTTCCAATTTATTACTCTTTTCTGTTAAAAATACATATTGCACAATATTGAAAGATCACCGCTTTAGAAATTGTGTCATTCTGTAATATAGAACAGGAAGCAGCAGACGCATGTGCCAGTGTGGTGCAATGTGATGGAGTGCATCAGCCTGATGTGTTCTAGGAAAGGAGAAGTCTGAGTGACCAGCTGACGCACTAACTGAGTTGGGACAGTGAGAGAGCTTATCCTTAATGATTAGCTTTTTTAAAGTAGATACCAAAAATAGAAGTGTCTTCATCTACTTAGCATATCTTCTGAGTACAGGGAAATGATAAATCTATGTGTACTACTGGGGTATGGGGTAAATAACACACTCGAGACTGTGCAGTTATACAAAGATAAGCAGGTGTGATGATACTGTACGAATTGGAATGCCAATACCCCAGCACAGAGTACGTCAGAGTACGTCATTGCCATAAAACTATTGCCATAAAATTACTTTTGGCTACAATAATGCACGTTATTTTGCCTGTTTATAGCTTCTGCATTGGGGATGATAAGTTAGTTCATATTCTCACTTACACTTTTGCTTTCAAGAAATGCAGCTTGGCATTTTGCTACAAAACATTTATTGTATTGTCTTGTACTTACTGAAATGCTTCACCAAGCCTGACAATCAGGTTTTTTTTTTTTTCTTCTGCCCTTGACCCTGTGCTACAGTTCAAATGAAATACTATGAAGAGATAATTGGGAACTCATGAGTCAGCTGTAGCTGACTTCCTGGTTCAAGTGAAGATGTTTATCATTTCACACCTAAAGGTAATGAATGGTGTAACTGTCAAAGGTAAGACTGGTTTGGTGGTATATTTACCACCATCGACTATGCTCCTGGGTAGTATCCAGATAGTGCCTACTGACATACACTTACTAACTACATTTAGCATGGTGTTTTCCCACTATAGTTCACTCAGTCACTCATCTTCTATACCACTTTATCCTATATTCAGGGTCATGGAGCCTATCCCAGGAGGCTTAGGGCACAAGGGCAGGGTACCAATCCATTGCAGGGCACATTTACTCACACACTACGAGAAACGCCAATCAGCATGTTTTTGGACTGTGGGAGGAAACCGGAGTACACAGAGGAAACCCACCAAGAACGAGGAGAACATGCAAACTCCATGCACACAGAGACAGGAATCAAGCCTGGCCGGGGAATCGAACCCGGACCCTGGAGGTGCAAGGCGACAGTACTAACCAGTACACCACTGACTACAGTAAAGTGGATTAAAGAATAAATTCATTATTAAATATGAATAAATTTAATTTAATAAAGTTACATTATTTAACAGCTTATAATCACATGTACTCAAATTCAAAGACACATTTTAATTTTTTAAGTGACAGCACATTATTATCCACAGCTAGTTTAAAGCAAGGGTAAATTGATCAACTACTGTAGATAGTGTCTAAATACTACAGTACTGTATAAGAAGGGTCCATTCATGAGCTTGGGCTGATGGGAAATGTAGTTTCATCAAAATGACTGCTAGTGGCAGGGAAGAATTGGATTGTACCGGATAACTGATTTATCGGTTAACTCATATCAGTTATAAAATAGCCGAATTAATAAGAAGAAGAAGAAGAAGAAACATAATTTTATTTCTTAGTATAATTTCTTATTTAATTGCAGTCACTGTTTTAAAATGCTGCTTTTATGTGTTTTAAGACATGAACTATTTCTTTATATTTAAGTTCCTAATTATACAGGGATATCTCTTCATAACCTGATTCTGCTTTATAAAACTGAATTTCTGTTTTGCGTCTTTTACAAAAGGTAGCTCGCCTTTCGGCATTTTAAAATCAGATAAAAAAAAATGTCTGTCATTGTCTTTCGGTAGATGTGACATATCTCTTTCAAGGTATGTTGCCAGACGTCACTGTCCAAATGAACTGAAATGAACTTGGATTTGTGAATTAACGTGACGTCATGCTTCTCTCCCATCAATGTTGTCCATAGCGACAGCCGTGTTACAGTACGACGTGTGCTAAAAACAGCCCTGGTGGTTACCATGAATGCAACACAGTCTGCCCTGACGTAAGGGCTCTCCTGTGGTTGCTATGGAAGTGGAATGTTTATTTCCCTGCCTTTGCACGGAGAGCTTCCAGCTTCATTCCCTGCGGTTTTTTGAAGTTCGTGTAAACTTAGTCCGAATGTAAACGCTTAATTGAGTTATAATGCATTTTAAAGAGGCATGCTTACAATTTGTTCTTGTAAAAATGTGCAGAAGAAGTATCTGGTAAGAAATTTAACAAGATAAAACAAACACTGTTGATTAAAGAATGTACAGTAAACCACTGTGTTTGTATATTTTTTAATTTAGTATACACTGTATACAGCGCCAATACTCAGTGGCAGACAGCTAAAGTGACAAAACAACTTTGTCGATGTCCAAATTAGACCATGTATGCCATGTTTTTATTTTGTTATCTGTGTAGTTATATGTACAGCAGGTATAAAAAGAGTTTTGATCCCGCTGTGGACACGACATTTATATACGATTCAATAAGTGGCAAGGGCAGGGGTAGCTCAGTGGTTAAGGCATTGGACTACAGTTCAGAAGATCCCAGGTTCAAACCTCACAACCACCAAGTTGCCACTGTTGGGCCCTTGAGCAAGGCAAGGCCCTTAACCCTCAGATGTAATAAGATAAAAAATAATAATAATAATGAAATAAAAGATTAAAGTCGCTCTGGATAAGAGCGTCTGCTAGATGTAAGTGTACATTCTTTATATTTATTATTTTCATCATTTACAGTACTCATTGCCTATAGTGTGTGTGAGAAGAAAAAAAAAGATATCAGGAACCTTGTGTTCTTTATTTTTCTACCCATCCCGAGGCATCTGGAGATTGTGCCAGCTCCAATAGACAAAGGCCAACCATGTGAGGATCCTTAGGCATCCAGAGAGGACCAGCTCCAGCTGGATTCTGCTTGATGATGGTTTAGATCTACACATCCTGCTCCTGAGCTCCCTGGGATCCAGACCCTGTCCTGCCCTCTGCACCTGCTGACTCATCCTGGTGCCGACCTGGTTCTGTCACATTGGTCATTGTTAAAAGCGCTATATAAATAAAGTTGAATTGAATTGTATTGAATGTGTGTGCTTGTGCACTGGAATGCATTGGCACACTGTCCAGGGTGTAGTGCCCCTTAGTCACCTGGGATAGGCTGATAGTGAGAGCTGGTGAGGATCCAGAACCTACTACTGGGCATGGAGTGGGAATACATATAAGCCACTAATCTATCTAGTCTATCGAGACACTTATTCACACCATGGGACAATTTAGCATAATAATCGAGAGGAAAACCACATGGAAAAGCACAGAAATGCAACACAGACAGTAACATGATGTGAAATATGCAATGCCATCAATTGTACAGTACCACTAGGCCATGGCACTAAACTAAACTATAATGTACCCAGACATTTTGAATGTGGCTACAAATAATTGGTTTTCCCATTCAGTCTGTTCCAGCCTCACACCAATTGTTTCCAGTATAGTCTCCAGCTTCATTCATAAACAGCAGGATAAAATGTTTATTAAATATAAATAATAATACAGTTCATCATTTTCATACAGTAGATCAGTATAGCTTGTTAGGGTTGAATTTGCTCACGGTGATCACATTGTGTCCATCCTGTGAGAATGTAATCGACATTTTTTGGTACATGTGTGTGTGTCAATGAGAGTAAAAGAAAGAGATCAGGGACATGCAACTCTCAAACTGCCCCAGGTGTTGTGTTGGCACTAAATTCTCAAATCAGCTACTTTACTTCCTTTGATCGCTAAACCTAAATATGACTCACGCCACATGTCCTCATTTCATTTTGTACCTTTAACTTCTTCTTTTTTTTTTTAACCTTCTTTACTAATCAGTTCCAAAACCATTTACTGTAAATGCTTTTGGCATGACCGAAAATGAAAGTATTAGGTGCTAAAGTAAAATGTGCTGTCTCAGTTCCACTTGTATTGTGTGTGTGTTTGTGTGTATTTGTGTACAAGTCTGTATCAGATTACTAGAAACTACAGTATGAGTAAAGAAAACAGTTGTTGTAGATGAACATGTTTCAGGGTGTTTTAATCCATCTGAATGTGATTATATCAAAGTACTCCTTGTTCTAGGATGAAAAAAAAATCTTGTTTCACTATTTAAAAAGATGAAAGAATTTTAATCACTTTGCTATCAAAGAGTGTTCCTGTTAATTTATACTTAATGAAACTACAGTATCTTCTGAATTTCAGTGGAAATTTGTTTAACTCTTCATCAGGAAGCAAGTATCGTCCTTATCATATCATTGTATATTGTGTACCTATCTGAGTCACTGAAGCATTTCCGAAAATTTCCTGTAAGGGCCTTTCGTTCTCCCAGTCAGGGGAATAATTCTTGCTCAGATTGCAAGCTATGTGGATGCGTATTGTCATTATTATTACTATAAACAAACTCACACAGATACAGACATACACGGAAGAAGCCTTTTTTTTTTTTTTTTTTTAAATAAGGAATAACCGAAAAAACATTTTTTTTAAATTAATATTCTGGTATGGATTGAAAAAATTCCCTATATTACCATTCATTTTTGTACACAAGCTGTTGAGACTTGTATAGAAAGATAAATATCCAAACGGATATGTATTACCTGGAAATAGATACAATAATACTGTATATACACTATATTCCCAAAAGTATTCGCTTACCTGCCTTCACATGCATATACTGCATGAACTTGAGTGACTCTTCTGGCAAGGCTTTCCACAATGTTTACGAGTGTGTTTATGGGACTTTTTGACCATTCTTCCAGAAGCGCATTTGTAAGCAGGAGTAAGGCTGGGCCACCATCACATTAAACCACATGGATTTAGAATTGGATGCTACTCAAGTTCATATGCATGTGAAAGCAGGCACCTCCAGGTTCAATTCCCACTTTGGGTCTGTGTGCATGAACTTCGCATTTTCTTCCCATGCTTGTTGGGTTTCCTCCAGGGACTCTGGTTTCCTCCCAAAGTCCAGAGACATGCAGATTAGGCTAATTGGCATTCCCAAATTGCCTGTAGTGTGTGAATGAGCGTGTGAGTGTGTGTGCGTGTATGTGCATCCAGGGTGTACCTCGCCTCGTGCCCTGTGTCCTGGGACGGACACAAGTCCCCCACGACCCTAGGACAGGATAAAGGGGTATAGACGATGACTGAGTGAGTGATATATATATATATATATATATCACTCACCATAAATAAAGAAAGAAGAAATTTGTTTGTACCATAATCCTAATTCAAGTTCATAACCTATTTTCTGTCACAGTTTGTTTAGTTCAGCATGTTTAATAAAGAACAGTCTGCGGCTTCATCCTCACCATCACTTAACCCTTATAGAACACAGCTTCTGTTAATTTGCCTTATGATGCAGCTTGAGAAACATTTTTTTTTAAAAAAGTATAATAACGTAGCAACAATGTAACATAATTTCCGCTGTTACACTGTATATCATTTCAAAAGTACATACTGTACAATTTGCCACAGATTGTGTATATTTTTGGTAGATACCGTTTGTACTGCTTTTCTTAGATACCATGCAGTAGGAGTTTGCAAATACCTGTGGTATTTGTTTAGAAATTTCTGTGAAAGTGCTCAGAGTAAACCAGTTTCATTTTAAAGGTGTATTTACTCAACTGATCTATAACTGCTCCTATTATCTGTCAGTACAGTATGGCATAGATACATGGAGTTCCTGTGAAAACAGCTGCTAGGTCATGTGTCTTTCCAGAAATACACTGGAAATCCCTTCGTCTTCTCATGCATTGAGATGAGTGGTGAATATGAAAGTGGAAGCCAACGCCCCATCTACTGTCATTCTGGTGTTCCCAGTGTCCACATGAATCATAACTGTGTATTTCTTCAGAAGAGCGCAGTTCATCTGAAAGAAGAAACATCCATTCTACCTGTACCACTTAGATGATAACCTTTTTGTTTTATAGTGGTGTTTTAGAATACATGAACAATAATAAAATCATATTATATGATTAGAATATCACGTTATAAGTCACTGTAATAAACACTGTGTGTAAAGGGTGTGTGTAGCGCACAGCAATGGGCTTTTAGTCTCTCCAAATAGCAGACAAACCTCTGTTGTGTTTATGTCAGGCAGAGTTTCTTTTTTATTTTCTTATAATTAATTAACAAATGTAAAAAAAAAAAAAGTCTTTCACTCTTTTGATAAAATGCAAAGGGAAATATTTTCATTTGAAAATAATATTCTAGGTTCCCCAGTCAAATATTAAATGTGTCAAAAAATATATGTAATACTGAATAGTACAAATATGTTATCAAATCCCTCATGACATTAGTTGTATTATTATTATTATTATTATTATTATTATTATTATTTTGCATATTGCGTTAAACTATGTTTTCATCCACAATAGTACATTACATTATTTTATGTTTTTTTTATGCTTTCAGGGTGTACTGGATGTACTGCACATGTACATCCATCCTGTTGACCAAGGTCACGCATTTCATAAACCCTAATGGAGCAACAGCATCAGTGAAAGCAATGCAAATCTTCTACCACCTGACTTCTGGGAAATCACTTTCCACTGAATTTAATAAAACTTAGCTATATAAATACGTTGTAAGTCTTTATATAGTCCCCATACCAGCTAAAAGTGTATTACAAATAAAAGCAGTAATGACGTTCAATGGAATTTCATATAAACCTAACAGGAACCTAAGCTGACTGTATATGCACCCATCATGTGATTTAAAATTCAGGTTATAACAGAATAACAGTGGTGCTGGTGGCCATGTGGCTCCAGGGAACCCGGTTCAACTCTGAGCTTGGGTTACTGTCTCAGATGTTCATTACAGTGCGTTACTGTGTGTGTGTGTGTGTGTGTGTGTGTGTGTGTGTGTGTGTGTGTGTGTGTGTGTGTGTGTGTGTGTGTGCGCGCGTGTGTGTGTGTGTGTGTGAGAGAGAGAGAGAGAGAGAGAGAGAGAGTATGTTGCTCTTTAATGGAACTGGCATCCAGCCAGTGTGTAAACCCTCCTCACACACAGCGTTCGTGATTGGCTGTGAATAGACTGCTACCAGGATTAACCATTTCATAAAGATGGATGAATGAATGAATGAATGAATGAATGAAATTCTGTCTTGTATTTTGTACTGTTGTCATTTTTGGCTCATTTATATGACCATATCGTATTTATTTAACATTTATTAGAGCTATGATTTCACTTTGGATCGATTTGTTTCACTGGGGCCGAGAGACATTTTAAATTTACTGTATTACATCAGTATTGAAAACCCAAAGTGGAAATATTTTGCAATGTCGCGAGTCCATATGGGTTTTTTGGACTGTTTTTCAACTATCAAAACAATAGAAATGTTATTAGGTGGATTAGTCACGATTTGTCCCAAGTGGGGATGCTTGTTTGAACAGTCTCTTCTGATGGTCTGATGTCTCATCCAGGGTATATTCCATATTCCTGTCTTGTGTCTGGTGTTCCTTTGATAGGCTTCACATCCACTACAGCCCACATAAACTTCAAAGATAACGATAGAGATGACTGCTTGCATAGGCATGTGAATGTAAACAGTGTAAGGGTGCCACTGGGGTTGAGGGTGTCTCACTGACGCATGCATGACTCCGTCTAGACCCCACTGATTTCTTATTTGCTTGTACTGTATACAAAAGTAATCAGTTAAATTAGTGTCTGACACTGTGTTTAGTATGTGTGTGTGTGCTCATCTGAATGAGACAGATGATCTCTGTCTGTCAGTGGTTTAGTCCCTGTACAGTGACATTCACACATATCTCATCTTGCCGCCCTCCCCCTTGTTAAAAGCTTGCGTAATTACTATAATCATATGTGGAGACACATATTAATATGACAACAGGCCACTCGTCAGGGAAGGGGAATTCCTATGTTATGATTAGCAGCTTTGTACTGCAGTTTTTTTTTCAGGTTGCTACATTTTTTTTTTTTTTTTTTATCGCAATACTTTTTTTTTCTTTATCACTGAGATGAGATAAGCTTTCCGAGAAGTGCTTTGGAGTTGGGATAAGATACTGAGTTCTTGACTATAAGTATCCAAATTTGCAAGTCATTGTGGAGTAGTCACTTATATTATGCTACTTTATGTTCTTATTTACAACATGCATGTGCTTGGAAAGGAATACAGATACACTGCACGAAAAAAAAATCTGATCAAATCTGATACAATGGAAGTGGTTTTTCTAAAGGTGACCCGAGGTTGGTTGGTTGCATCAGTTGTCTTCATTTAGAACTGCAGCAACATTACCAGAGTAAATGTGGCACTTCTTCAGAAGAGTAACAGAATCAGGAGGCAGATCTTTTATAGAGCACAGTTAAACAAAGGTCATGAGAGTTGGCAGAGGGCGAGAGGGAGGAGAAGAATATAGGAGAGGAAGTACCGTGAGTGACAGAGAGAGAGAGAGAGAAACAGAAAGAAGGAAAAAATGTGTGTGTGTGTGTGTGTGTGTGTGTGTGTGTACGTGTGTGTATGTTTTTAAGTGAGAGAGAGAGAGAGAGAGAGAGAGAGAGAGAGAGAGAGAGAGAGAGAGAGAGAGAGAGAGAGATTCTTTGCTCAATCATGTTTGCAGTTCTCTGGAATTTTATGCATGAGACATTTACCAAGGAATTGCTCTGTAGTTGATTAATAGATACTGAGGAACAGTCTGTCATTGCTGGAGGCACATTGTGCCACTGATTCTGTTTAACCCAGAACACAAAGTGCACAACACACATGTTTTGTTTTGCACTCTTTCTGTGCTTGTCTTTTTCTCCAGTAATAAAAAAAAGTTCAATCAGTTCGATCTAAAAGCCAACCAAGGAATACAATCCATAAAGCCAATCCAACGAGAAAGTAAATCACTAAAGCACAAAATAAAGCACAATGGGGCAAGCTGTCATAAGAAATTAACCTATAATATATTACAGCTTCTAATTTCATAGTCTTTCCTGATTGATATTTCTTTCTTCATTGTAAAAAAAAAAAAAAAAAAAGGCTGAAGCATCCAAATATGCAATAATCTCTGTTGAACAGCTGATATTGAGATGCTCTGTAAATCCTTTCTAATCCGAGGTGCTGTTTGTTAATTGGTGATTTTTGAGGCTGGTGACTCTAAATGAACTTCCCTTCTGCAGTAGAGGTAGGTTTTGGTCTTGCTTTCTTGAGATGGTCTTCACGAGAGCCAGTTTCCTCATGGTGCCTGATGGGTTTTGCAAACACACTTCAGCTCCAGCTCCAGCTGCACACGTAGCCAGTAGTCAAGTCAAGTCCAGTCAATTTTATTATTTTATTAATTTTATATAGCGCTTTTAACAATTGACATTGTCGCAAAGCAGCTTTACACAATCAAAAGAAGTAAGTTTGTATGCAATGTGTATGAATCAAAATGATAAGATTAGCAGGAGTGAAAAGGAAGTTGTGTTGTGCAGCTGTTGTTGGAAAAGTATTTATAGTTGAGTATTATTTCCGCTGATATGGAAGTGGTCGCGAATGGCGAGTTTGAAAAAGGTGGCAGAACAATTCCGTGAGAGATTTAATAAGATAGCACTTATAATAACACAGTCTATGGTTACGGAATTTTGCCTGACTTTTGCGGAAGTCTATATGTTTGATAATCTGCATGAGCGATATGACCGCAGCAAGTCGGTGCACACACCCTTCGAACACTTACATTACGCATACAGTGGTACTGTAAATCAACACACTATTAGTGTATATGTTTGTTTCTTTCTGGAGAGATAAACTCATGGATGACAACAAGGTAATTTTGTTCATTTTTTTTTATTTCTATATACATTTACATACTGTATATAATTCATTTTTTTAACATAATACAAAACATCTGATCATAGCTGTATCATTAAACTTTTTTTTACTGTGCCGTATTTATTTAACAAAAATGCAATAATAAAAAAATCACTTCAATCTTAAACCCATCTTTAGCAGCAATAAGTTGATGTAATCGCTTCCTGTATGACTTTATCAGTCCCTCACATTGTTGTGGAGGAATGTTTCCCCATTCTTCTGTACAACATTGCTTCAGTTCATTGAAGTTGTTAACTTTTTGACTTATGTGCCTGTGGTTGCAAAGCAAAGCCCAAATTATCACCCCTATTCCACTGTGCTTGACAGTGGGTATGAGGTGCTTTGGTCAATCATGTCAGGAGACATATCCTGTGGTCACGGCAAAGATGTTACTATATTTCAGGCGGGGCAAATTATTGAACAGCATTAAGAAAAGAAGGGGAAAAAAGGAGTTTGCTGAAACTAGTAACAAATTGGGAACATGTCCAACCTGTAAGGATACTGCTGAACCATCTTTTTAAAGGAAGAAACGTTAATCCATACACACAATGAGAAGAAAAGTAAGGGATTGGGACTAAACAGCTGTGTAGCCTTAAGAAAACCACCTATCAGTGAGGCTACTTGTAAAAAAGGCTTCAATTTGCAAAGAAGCATAAAGAAGGCATTGGGGGAAAAAAAAGTCATGTGGTCTGATGAGTCCCTGTTACCCTGTGATGGGAACATCTGGTTAAGAATAAAAGGTGAAAGAAATGCTGCATCCTTATCCATTCTGCCTACAGTACAGTCCTGTAGGGACAGTGTTATAATCTGGGGTTGATTCTGTTGGGCATGTCTAGGTTCAGCAATGTTATGCGACCAAAAATTAGGTCATCTGACAACCTGAATATACTGAATGATCATGTTTTCCCTGAGGGCACGGGCATATTCCAAGATGATAATGCCAGCATTCATCTGGCGCAAATTGTGAAAGAGTGGTTCAGGGAGCATGAGACGGTCCAGCCCCATTGAGACTCTTTGGGATGTGCTGAACAAGACCTCACGTAGTCATCTGACTATCCCATCAGTGACATTGCATAAGCTTATTTAAATTGTGCTGTGGCGGATGTGTGACATAATCAAAGCAAAATGAGGTCCAAAAAAATCTTTTTTTTTTGGCCATCCAGTGTATGTTACCTATGTGAAATTCCAGAAGAAAATGTACATTATTGCAAACTGTAATTAAAGATGTTGCTGCTGTAACAAAATTAGTTCTATTTTTGGATTAAGGAAAAGCACAAAGGGAAAGATAAGCCTATATTTCTAGGAGCTACGTGATGAATTATTAAATGTGACATACAGGTATTGTTGACTGACTATATATAAGCTTTGTGCAGCTCTCCAGACAATAGCTGTTTAAAACAAGTTAGACACATTCATTTCTATTTTGCTCCATGGGACAGACGAGAACAAGATTCTATTCTAAGAAACTATTCGAACAACTCTAGCTAAAAGGAAGTAGTTAGCAGTAACGATTGAACACTTCTTAGATTTTGCAAATCGGTCGGTTATTTACACCTGCTTCCTAGTATGAAAAGGTCTCGTAGGTCACATGTGTTTTTAAAGAAAGCTCATTTTCTTCTCTTTTTTTGGTTTCCTGTAATACCCCTGAGCAACAGGAAGAGAACAGTGTGTGCAAAAAAAAAAAAAAATGCAGAGGAAGTGATACAAGACCTGCTTACTCCCGCTGCAATGAAACAGCTCATACATAAATTTCCATGGGGTTATTGAAATTAATGTGCGTAATCATCTCATGAAAATGCCTTTTTAGTAATGTAGCAAGAAATAAACACTGGAGTTTGGTGGAATTTTACGTGTAATAGGCTTAGACAAGGTGTTAGAATTATTGTCAGCTTCTTAAAATGTTTGCCTAGAGTCATTTCATTGAAAACATTGTTATGGGTAACGTTCTACAGAATGCCCTAAATCTAAATAGGATTTTTACCTTGTAGACTGCATACATCTTTCAAAACACAGATTTAAGATCTTCTATCCACTCAGAGTCCCAGGCTGTGTGTGAGTGGGTGAAATGCCAGCTGCGCTCTATTCATGTTGGGTAGACCACAAAGCAGCTTTGACATCACAATAAGCCTTAACTGGTTTCCCAGCAGACACACCAGTCTTCCACACACACAAACACGAGCACACGTGCGCGCACACATACAGTACAGTACACACCAATTCAGCAGAGAGACGATGAACACCCGCCGGAGGCAAATAAGCATAAGGCACAGTCACAGTTAATCCTTTCTTGGACACGCCCCTTCCCAGCTCTCTTCATTTGAAATCATTATGTGTGTACTGTACACGCAGTTCGAGCAGGCAATGGGTGCCATGTGCAATCTACCATTTAAGGGCTCTGATTGCGGGGTGTGGTTTAGCCAATATGTGTGTGTTCAAGTCAAACCGGGACTTTTGATGGTGCAGAATAACAGAACACATTATGAAAGTAAAAACCACCTCTCAGTAAAATCCCCTGCTACACTAATGCACTTATCCCAGCATTTCACAAGGTACAAAGTTTTCTCAGGAAGACTTTTTTTTTCTCAGGAACTGTCTTGGACTGAAGTCAGGGATGTTGCAATAATTCCCAGCTAAGTTCCTTATTGTGTACGGTTGATCTAGCCCTTTTTTTTCCCCCCTAAGAGCGGTCCATTCGACTACACTTGGCTCCAAGCCACTTTGGATGGGATCGCCATTCACAGAAGAATTCCCTTCTGTAAAACGTTTGTACTATTCAGATGTTTACTGTGCTTGATGTCTTCTGTAAATGTCAATCAGATTTATGCCTTTATTAGCTTTTTTTAGATAATTGGTTGAACGTGAGTAGGTTGTATTCAGGTGTGTACTGTTTCACAGGTAGACTATACATCATAAAAAAAGGTATGTTGGCAGACGTTAGATGTTATGTATGATTGCTAGCAAGAATGTCTGTTTCATCTAGAGTGACACTGGAGCAAACCAACTACAGTAATTCCTGAGGTAGAACCCAATCCAGGTTGTTCCTGTTATACAATGATGTGTTTTTTCAGTGTGATTGTTTATCAAATTATTGTATGATGTAGTGATTCTAATCTTTTTCATGATAACAAGTCTTACTCATGCTAGTTAAAGTCTTACTGGAAAAGACTTGCTGGCCTTGGGGGGGGGGGGGGGGGGGGGGGGGGTTGGGGGAGATGGGGCAATTCCCACTTTTAGGAGTGAATATCTCTGAATCAACACTATGATTCATCCTGACAGGATGGGCTGTTTTGAGATCATAAGTACAAATAATTACGCAAATATGTTCGACTAGGGCTTGACTGGGCTCGTCGTGTCATGAGCGCAGAGACGACCTCGCTCGGATATTTGTCTTAAAAATGAAATTCCATCTAATAATGCGCCCATTACCGGGAGCTACCTTGAAAGCATGATCTCATTTCATTTGCCTGGCTATATTTCAGTCTTTGTTTGCAGCGTTGACACCAGTAGTATCTTTGGTGAGACCGAATGAGTCACCAGACAAAACACAAGGAATCCATTGTTAGAAAAATAGTGCTCTTTAATATAAATTACTGAAATCGCTTAGAAATATAAATATGTGCAATAAGTATTTTCAGTCTGCTTGCTTTTGTTGCTGTTTCAATCGGGTTCTTTTTCAAGCATTCGTATGAAGTCACATTAACAGACGTAGCATTAAATCAACAGCAGATTAAAAAAAACAAAATCTTCACACATGTAAATAATGTAAACAAGTACAAGAATAATTCGAGGGTGGCCCCTTGAAGAGGGTTGCGTTTCCCCATCTAAATACATTCATAAGCAAGAACTTTCTGCTACTGTCTTCTCACATTCTAAGAAACTCTCTGGTTGTGGATAAAGATTACTCAATGATGACAAAATATTACAGTGCTTTTTCATTGTCTATTTCTCCATACAGGTTTTGATCTAAACCAGTGGAAACAGTAATTTTTTTGTGAGTCTTTCATGATTTCTTTGATTCTCTTCTGCCTTGGTTGCTGTGCTGTTGCTTGTTGCATTCTTCATTTTTCCACAAAAGGCGTAATGATTCCTTGGAAGAAGGTGGTGACTGGTTTCCGTTAAATGTCCAGACAGGGTTGCTCTTGGTATTTTGGGCACTGGGGAGGATGAGACAAGTTCCCATTGGGTAGAAAGAGTGGATCATGTTACAAGGGCAGAAATACCACAACTGTTCCATTGACAAAGACAGTCTTTTACACTCAGTCCTCTTGACTTGATGCAGTTCCTAAAAGAACTAAAAAGGTGGCCATTGTCTTGATGTTAATTTTTTGTGCAATATAAGGTGTCCGAGGGAGTTCAGTGGGTTGATCCCTCCCAACATGACGAATAGCAGCACGCACTCTTGGTTTGTGTTGACTAATCCAAAGCTCAAACCAACTCGTTACACTCCAAATCTCTGCTCCCTGAAGTTAGATATGTTTGCAGAGTTTAAACTTTTTCAGCTCGGTCTTCTGTTGGCCTAGGCTATCTACGCCTAGCTTGTTCACGTTCATCATCTTCTCCTGCAGTATGTGTTTGATGGCAGCGTGCCCATACTGTACCACAGTACTCATTCCATTCTATCCTTTCCATTTTCCTAGCTGCTCTACTCAAATCCTTGACATCGGTGTGACTGCATCACATGACTTGGATTTGTCATTTAAATGGGAGCATCATACTCCTGTAGAAAGTCCTTTAGTGGCTGAGGCAGCTCGTCCCTCTTGGCCAAGATCTCCATGTGGCCATTGACTGTCTTTCTGCACAGGTGCTGCAGTGAGGACATGTTGCAGGAGTAGGGTCTGCACAGTTCCAGAGGAACTTTCTCCCCTCCTGAGTAGATGTAGCATGCACTTCGCGAGTTGTCCTTGGGCTGTTTTGGAGAGTTCATATAGTGGTATACGAGCTTGAGAACACAGTCGAAACGCGGCGCTGTCCGCTCACCCTCAGCATCTGTCTGCAGGAAGAACGAGCGGTTGTCGCACTGCACACGGACGTTCTTAGTGCCCGATGGTGTTTTGACGCTGAGCGTGAAGAAGTGCCGCCTGTCAGCACTGTCGCGGATCAGGAACGTGCCACTCGGCTCCTGTGCCAGCATAGTGCCTGCGTCTTTCCCGCTGATTGAGGCCCAGTAGAAGCCACTCTGCTGGAGTCGACACCATGCCTGCTGCACCAGCTGGTACTGCAGCTTGGAGCTGAATGTCCTGTAGCAGTGAGGGGTGATGGCGCAGCTGCTCATTGCTGTGTCGAACTTGCTGTGTGTGACCATGGTGCTAAACTGGAATGAACGTCAGATAGAGAGGTACCTAAGGAGAAGGAGGAGAGATGTTTTAGAACCACAGAGAAAGACAAAGTAACAGGACAGACAGAGGGATACTTTAGCGAGGTCTCTCAAGTTGCGTTTAGTATAGCACTATAAACGTAACAGGGAGTAAAACTCAGGGCAACAGTAAAATCGCTACACTTCAATAATGTATAGATCAAAGTAAAATGTAAAATCAAAGTAACAGAAAATGAACAATAATGGGATGGGGCTGATGAAGGGAATCGTTGTTTAAAAAGGTAATCATTTAGGAATATATTCTAACGTTAACTGAATATTATTTGTAATGTTTAGCACTGTAATGTTTCTAAATGAATTGTAATCGGCATATATATTAACAAATACCTACAGCAGTGGAACTTTGTTAAGCTGGGAATTCGCCAGTTTGTTCGGCTCGTACCGCTATATCACTAGGTCTCTTATTATACTAAGGTTACATTAAAACATCAGATTTGTAGATACACCATATTTAATAAATAAATTAAATAATTCCAACTTGATCTTACCTGTAGTGGTCCTTAGTATTGAGTTATCTCCGAAGGATTTGAGAACTCAGTAGCATTCCATAGGCTGACCAGACCTGAGTAAATCCTCTATCAGTTAATGACTGACAGAAGCTCTAGTCTTTAAACCCGCTGCTGTAGTGAGCAGTAACAGTGCTCGGCTCCCTGTAATGTACTCAAGTGGAGCCCCGCCTCCTCCTGCTGTTTTTACGCCCGCCCTCTGTGTGCACGCCCCACCCCGGGCGTTCCAGTAAACTAAGACTGTCAGTAAGTTCTTTTAATGCGCAATTCCTGGTATTTGCGGGCGCTTGTCCTCCTCCCTCTCTTTCTCTCTCTCTCTCTCTCTCTCTCTCTCAAACACACACACACACACACACACACACACACACACACACACACACACATACACACACAAACACTCCCTACCCCCTCTCTCTGTTCCTCCAGTCTGCTCTTTTACAGGAAGTTTATGTGTGAGATTTTTTTGTGAAACGAAAAAAAAAAAAAACAACAACACAGTGCCTTGGTAACATGGAAACGTGTTGGTTGTGTAATCGCAAACCTATTTAGTTGCTAATACAAATTCAGAATATCAACAAAGATGTGTACAGTATGTAGGAAAATGAACGTCATATTTTTTAATGAATTAACTAAACAGAATTTTAAGAAGTTAAGAATGAAACATGAGTAAAAAAAATGTAATAAATTAAGTAATTAAACAAGTAAATAAATTAATTAATGCAACAACACATCTGCTGAAGAATTTGACGCCATTAAAGATGCCCACAAGATATGAAAATTGCTGAATGCTGGTATAAAAGGGAGAGGAAAGCATTAGATAAGTTATTAGATATTTTATGATTTTATCACATCCAGGATTCATGAAAAATCCAGTTTGGTCAAGAGCAGTTACAGTTACCCTGCACAGTGCGGAAAGGTGCTTGGAGCCTATCCAACGGAGGTAGGGGACACTAGGGATAGGGTGTCAACCAAGAGCACCCACGCGCACACACACTCCAAATAATACACTACACACAACTTGGGAGTGACAGTTGCACTTTGGACCGTGAGAGGAAAGAGGAGTGACCAGATCGAACGTGATATTTGACCCCCAACTCCTGAAGGCATGAGATACTGTACTGTACTAACCACTAATCCACTGCGCCAATACTGTTGTTTTAAATCATGTTGGTAGTGGCGATACCTTATTAAACTATCAGCTGGTAGCAACTAAATATCTTTTAGGTAGACCACCCAAAGAGCAGAAAGGTAGATGAATATTCGGGCTCATATCTGTTTGACCATCATCTATCTTACCAGCTGATATTCCATAAAATGTGATGTATTCTTACTATCAGTTATCAGTGGTGTTATTTTTTTTTATTAAGTTTACGTATCACTGTACCTTGTTACAGTTTTCTACTCAAGAACGTTGCTTACACACCTAATGTCCTGTTTCTCTGTCAATGAGATGTACTACTGTATGCCCTACTGTTAGCACAGTATATACTATAACTGTTGTGAATCAATAGGGCTATACAGAAGGCTCATTTCCATTCATAATTAGGTTATTTATGGCCTAACAAAGTTCAGTTCAGCTGTATGCTCACATCAGTGTTAAATTCCAAACAACTTTTCAACAATTACAAAAATTGTATAAAAATGTTTTTTTTTTTTTTAAACTGTCAATGATAACATTGATCGCAGTAGGAATTATAAAAGTGTGTTTGGTGCATTTAAGTTCAAAAAAGTCTGTTGTATTTCGCAATATGTGCCATGACAGGTTAAGTTAAATGTGTGCATGTGAAAGGTTTAGCCTGTTTATATAACGAATGAGGACATATAGCATAACCGGCATACAGCATTTTTTTATAATTACTATCGATCAATTATGCTATAGGAGCGAACGAACAAACAACAAAAGAAGTGGCTCTTCCCTGAAGCAGCACAGCTGGTTCCTGTCACAAACTCCACTTACGTGAAATGCTTTGTATAATCCTGATAGCATGCCTTCCTTATTCCAATGTCCTCATACATTTGTTCAATGCAAATGATTAACGATATAATACATAAATGTTAATCAGCAAGTCTCGGAAATACTACACCTCATCATCATTCACAACCTTGGGCAACAAGTTACTCATTCTCACAGTTGTGGTAACTATGTCTGTGGGTGTGCGTGTGTGTGTGTGGGTGGGTGGGTGAGTGAGCGAGTGTGTGTTTGGGTGTACTGTATATCTATTTCAGAACAGACATCTTGAAACCCATGCTTAGATCTGGCCACAGCAAATCATAAGCTGACAGTAAGTACCGACGCTGCTGAAATAGAAAGTGTGTAGTGCTTAATCAGTGCTTAAATCATTGCTCTCTGGGTAACTAACTGTACTGTCCGCACATCTCGGTCTTGGAAAGTCCTGAAAAACTTTCTAAAAAGGGTCAAACTTTCCCATGGTGTGAAGCGGAATATTAACGTTTCATTGTTAACGGCTCGATTCTCTTTAGGCCAGTTTCAACTGAAACACTCGGCCTGTTTCAGTTCCCCTTTCTAGATTACACTGAGTTTTCCAGGAGCAACTGGTCTTAAAATAGATAAGGTATCTCTGTAAGCATCATTACAGTACGTGTTTCCAAGGTGTTACTAATAAAATGATGAGTGGGTTTCAGGAAATGAATGACACTTCTTAGCATGATTGTTCATACGTATTACGTAAATGTGTCTGGTGCTTCTCAACTCTTTAAACACAGCTGGTCTTCTAATGTTAGGCCTCATGCAAAGCAAATAGTCTGGGTGAAATCAGCACTCTCAGATACTGCCTACTGGCCAAGAGCTAGAAAACAACACATTTGTTTCAAACGGGGAATGTTCAGGGTTTTCTATTATGGAGTCCAACACCAAGATACTGTATGCTTAAATGTCTTTTCGCTTGTTTTTATCTTATTATTATTATTGTTATTAGAGTTCATTAGTAATTAGACTAGTAATAAAAGAGTTTTTAAAAAGCTTTAATGTAATCAGTGATATTATTATTATTTCAGGTTGAAGCGCACATACTGTACTGTACTGTACATGTCCGCCTGTGGTTCTGTATGGCAGCGCTCTCTGCCTAACTTATTAATACAAAGAAATTCAATTTTGTAAGGTTGAGTATCTTACGCCTTGTTTACGCTAAGTTGTAATTCTTTCATCGTCAGCCAAACACACGCCTTGTTTAATGTAGGTTATTACATCCAGCACATGACTGTTCATAATATCACATTTATTCAACATTTTTATTTATTTTTGAGCGGCTATCACCCGCAGTCGGTATATTTTACACGGCCTTACCTCAGACTAATGCGGATATGTTTGCTCTAACGACACGTGTTTTATCTCATAGTGGCGTTTCACATTACTGCATTACTTAGCCCCACAGTTTCGAAACATATAAGACAAACTGGTTTTAAATTTCCCGCAAGAATGAATAAACACACCATGATCTGTCCATACATCTTTGAAGATTCAGTTTTCAATAGTCTCATACCTTTTTTTTAGTATCGTGAGGATTTGGGCATGTTGTATGGGGCATTACGGCCATTTCTGTGTCTTCCGCATACTCTGTGTACTGTATTTACTGTAATCTATTGCATTGATTGGGCCTACTTCAAGGGGAAAGGTGCTGTATTCTTCTGAAGAAGCAAAGTCTGCTGTGACTTAATCTGGCACGAAACTGCTCATAACTTCACTTCGACTCAACATTTTTATTTAATTTATGGCGCAGATTTAACTTCATGGAAGTATCGAAGGACTGGCAAAGTTCCATTCAATTCTGTCGAGCCAGTTTTCCGTGATGCTATGACAAAATCGGCTGGAGATACAGGCAAAGAAATGTATGAGACTAGTATTTCAGGATCTTCGATGAATGAAACGTAAAGACATCACTGAAAAAGCGAGTTGTGACCAATATACAGACAAAACATTTTATTTATTTGTATAGATTATTATTAGTAGTAGTAGTTATCACTCAAGCTTTTGACGAAATGACCAGTTGCTTTACTTCACAGGGAGCCCTTACTATATGTCTGCGATTCCTTCTGGCTCTCTCTTTTAGTTATGCTGTCACAGTTCTAATTGCCATAATCCCAGCTTGTACTCTACACAAAAATATATTGAACTTTCCATTATGTGACTGTTAGCATACTGTACCTAATCTCTCTTTCTTTCATGCTCACTACCTCTCTCTCTCTCTCTCTCTGACAGGTTACACATGGCCTCAGCGATACCGACCCTTTCTGCCCACTGGTCCTGCCTGACATATCCTGGTGCCTCACTATAGGTCAGAGTTCTCATCACATGAAGGCCTCTGGATGCTGCTGAGTATGGCCCCATATGGTCTGCTTGGGATGTGTGTGGTGACTGATTTTTCCACTTAATAACCATGAAGATGACCTCAGCCTGGGCTGATGTGGACAGTTATTCTGTGATAGCTTGTGACTACAATCATTAAATACAATAGAACTAAAATTCCAACTAACAGGTCACAAATGGTTTTGTACCCGAGTCCCTTTTAGGGCAGTGGTGGCTCAGAGGGCTAAGGCACTGAGTTACTGATCGGAAGATCGGCGGTTCGATTCCAAGCTCAGCCAAGTTGCCATTGTTGGGGCCCCTTGAGCAAGGCCCTTAACCCTAACTGCTCCAGGGGCGCTGGACCATGGCTGACCCTGCGCTCTGACCCCAGTTACACTGGGATATGCGAAGAAGGAATTTCACTGTGCTGTAATGTATATGTGACAAAATAAAGGCTTAACTTAACTTTATAATGAACTTTCAGTTATATACCAGGGACTCATTTATGGTCATAAATAGGTCTGATATCATTTAAATGAGGACTGGTTCCCTATTCAGTAAGGTTACTCTGAAGGTTTCTTCCTGTTGTCATCTCAGGGACTTTTTCCCTCCCACTGTCACTCTGGATTGATCATAAGGGACAAACTGATAATATAATTGATTCGTATTTCCTTATTATTTTATTATCTTTTTTTTTATTATTATTATTAAAGTTGCTTTGTTATCACAGCTCTCAGGAGTCAACAGCTGGCTAATCATTACTAACTCAGATATTGAAAAATAAGGAGGTCTAATAATTGTTGCCATTTACGAGAAGAACAAACCACTCTGCCACACACACATACACCAACAATGAACACAAATAGACACATATTACCATGGGATTTGTGACTAATACAAAACTCTGGCCGAGACAGCACAGCATGTATCATGGATAGCGACTACACAAAGGTGAACACTGTAGCAGTCATTGGCATGATTCAGATTTCCAGGACTTCATTTTATATGTCCTGTGTATTTTATGAAATAGACATAGACATACAAACCTATTGTCTTACACTGGAACTACTCAGCACTTAAACTCATTCATACCTAGGGGTAATTTACCCTATAGTCAATCCAACTCCTGGTTTATTTGGAGAGAGGGGAAGAAAGGACAGGGAAGGAGGGGAGACCTTACAAGAGTAAAAAGAGAGAACAGAAACTCTGCACAGTAGCCCTAACTCAAGATCAAACTGGGGATACTGGACAATTTAGTGTGCAACACACCAGCATACCCTCACTCACCACTCATCGTCTATACTGCTTTGTCCTATATACAGGGTCCCGTGCGCGTGTGGAGCCTATCCCAGGGTAGGGCACAAGTTGGGGTACACCTTGGACAGGGTTCCAATCCATCATAGGGCAAACTGAACAAATACCTGACGGCAGGACTCAAACCCTCGACCCTGGAGGTTCATGGCCACAGTGCTAACCACTACTCTTTCTGTAGAATTGTTCCATCTACGACTGTGTGGAGCCTATCCCAGGAGACTTAGGGCACAAGCTAGGGTACACCCTGGACAGGGTGCCAGTCCATCATACAGTAGGGCACACACACATACACACACTTACTACGGGACTGTGGTAGGACCATAACATTCAGCTATAACATTAAAACCACCTGCTTAATATTATACAGTATATGATACAATGTATGAACAGGTCTGAACTACTGAATCATTGACTCAACAAGATCTATGAAAGTGTGATGTGGTATCTGACACCAAGACATTAGCAGCAGATCCTTTCAGTTATGAAGCGGGACCTCCATGGATTAGACTTGTTTGCAAGTCATATCCCACAGATGCTGGAGGACTGCCATTTAAGGAATTAGGAGACATTAAACTTTTTACCATGTTTCTTAGCCCACACCTGAACATATGTTTGCATTTTGGTAGGGTGCATTATCCTGCTGAATGAAACCACTGGCAGAAGCAAATACCATTTCCATAAAGGGGTGTATTGGTCTGCAACAATGCTTAGGTTGGTGGTACAGTATGTGTCAGAGTAACATCAACATGAATGACAAGACCCCAGGTTTCCCAGTGGAAAATTGCTCAGATTATAATGCTGTTAACAGTAAAACAAAAATGCTGTTAAACAAAACTGTTTGTGACACTTTCAGACCTGAAACTCCACGAGCCATAACACAAAACTGCTTACATTAGCCAATTCCAGGAACATCTTCAAAGTCATCAAGTAAAATCTTCCTCAGTCACCACTCTCAACCGCAAACAGACCATCCTCAGCAGCAGTTAGTGGCCTCCATGTGACAAGAACTCTTACTAGAATTGGGGCAACAGGATGTGGCATGTCCATAGGGCAAGGGGTCAGGATCAGTGATAACTCAGGAGGAGGAGGAGAAAGAGAGACTGGAGAACAGTTAGGCGATACTCACAGTCACATAATGGATAAGGTCAATTAATACTTCGAACAGCAAAAACAGAGCGCCAGAATGAAACAGACATGAGGGCTCCCGGAAAAGTAAAGCAACCATTCACTTCACTGTTAATGAGCAAGAAGGAAGACAGCATCCAAACATACCAGTTCACCATAAAACTCTATACTGTATGCCATGAATTCCCCAGGTCTGCTCCTTTACCTAAGAACAAATCTATTCAGTCATAAGCGTGACTAAATTTATTTATTTGTATTTTTTTCATGCTTAACTTAAACCCAGGTCAGAAACATTATTTGGAAGGCTATTTCATTTGGAAATTTGTAAGGAAAAGCTCTGCCCTTGCTATAGTTTTCATTAAATAAGGTATCAACAAATAGCATGCACCTTCTGATCAAAGTAGGCATGAGTGACCATAAAATAATTGCAGTTCACTCAGGTACCATGGCACAAGACCATTAAATGCTTTATAGTTTAATAATAGTATTTTTAAATCAATGCAGAATGTCACTGGGAACCAATGTAGTCTAGATAAGATAGGGGTGACTTCTGAACTAACCAAAGCTTGTTTATGCACTCAGTGGAACATCCAGACAGTAAGACATTACAGTAATCCAACCCATCCTAAAGTAACAACAACAACAACAACAAAAATTTCAGTTTTTCTGGATCATATATTGACATTTCTTATCTAGGCAATAAAAGATGAAATAAGGCTATCCTAGTAATATTATCAACAAGATACCAAGGTATGATAAACAAGTCTTTTACTGCTGCACACAATAAAATGGAAAGGTCATCCAGAGCTACCATGTGATTAGAAAGCTGACTTCTAGCTATGCATTGTTCTTCAGTACTTCTGACTTGTCAGAATAGAGCAAAACGAAGTTACTAAGCATCGAGTGCCTAAAATCTTTTACACTAATACTTATACCATTAAATGGAGTATAACCTAATATCACATACTTATGATTTATATTGCCCAGACAAGGCATATAGTGATAAAATAGTACCTAGCCACAAACAGAACCTTGTGGAACACCGAACTTTACTTTAGTATGCATAGAAGAGTAACCATTTACAGATCTACAAACAGTTAACAAATAGGACCTAAGCCAGAAGAGGGCTGCTCCCTTAACTCCTACAACATTTTCTAATTTATCAAAGAATATAGTATGGTAGATACCAAATTATACCAAAAGCTGCACTAAGCTCAAGCAACACAATCCTAATTAGAGGGCAGTAATTGATCTTTTACCACTTCAACCAGCACTGGCTTTGTGCTATCATGAGGCTGAGACAAGGACAAGTTTCATAATCATAGATTTAATAACTAAAGAAGGAATAGATTGTTGGTTAATATTTTTGTTTCCATATTGCATATCCATTATTACAGAGGAAAATCCAGTTTGGTGTGGTAACTAACACTGTTTCATGTCAGACCACATAACATCCCACGCTTAATTTTTCTTCCCTATAATTAAACGGCCCATTGTGTATTATTTTGTAAATACAATACTGTTCTTGTTTCGCCCATGACAGAGCCTCCTATTACTGTTGGACAAAATTGTACTTGCTAAGTTAGGTTAGGTAAGTCATAAGCTTAGTGCAGTGATTACAGTCTACAGTATGAAATTTTATTTAATATAACATTATTATTATTATTATTATTTACTATAATATATATATATATATATATATATATATATATATATATTTTTTTTTTTTTTTTTAAACTGGAATGCTTCCAGTTAAGATTTAAGGATGCTAATTCAATAAAATATCATGAAGTACAGTTTAGATTATCCTTGTTACTTGAGGAATACAGATAAACACACCCTGATCAAGTGAGGAACATAAGATTAAATATTGGGTCTACGTTTCCAAGTTTGCCTTGAAATATGACACAGCTAAAGCACCAGGTGTTGATATACTGTACACTCAATGATTACATTTGCTCGTTTTTTTTTCATCCTTTATTATCTCTTCCATAACAGGCTAAATAAACAGTAAGTTCCCGGTTGCACAGTGTGGTTTCGGGAGTGATTTACTACCTTCCTCCTGTCTGTGTACTCAGTCTATCAGCAGCTTCCTGTTCTGTAATATCTTTCTCTAACTACAGGAAAATGACCAGCACACTGGACAAGTCATTGTGATGCTCGCAAATTCTTCTTGTTCTTGTAAAGGAAGTGTTGCTGACATCGAAGTGTTTTATTGTTCAGCGACATTTTCTTTCTTTCTTATCGGGCAGAGCCCAGCCCCCACCTTGGCTGCTCAGACCACCGGTTCTGAAGCAGGTGAAAACCTGGTCAGCAGGGGCCATCTCTACTCTTCAGGACTGTTTTGAGAACACTGGCTGGAACATGTTCAGGGAGGCTGCAACTTACGGCGGAGTACACGCCATCAGTGACCAGCTACGACAATCCGTCCTCCGAACGACCAGGTGCTGTGTCTCACCACAGCTGATGTGAGGAAAACTCTACGAAGTGTCAACCCACGTAAAGCTACTGGACCAGACAACATCCCTGGCAGCGACCGTGGTGGGTCTCACTAGCAAGAACGACGAGTCAGTGTAAAGACAACAACCTGTCTCTGAATGTCGACAAGACAAAGGAGATGGTTGTTGACTTTAGGAGGACACAGAGCAACCATTCTCCGCTGAGCATCAACGGCTCCCATGTGGAGATCGTCGACAGCACCAAATTCCTGCGTGTCCACCTGGAGAAGAACCTCACCTGGTCCCTCAACACCAGCTCTCTGCACAAGAAAACCCAACAGTGTCTTTTCTTCCTGAGAAGGCTGAGGAAGGCCCAGCTTCTACCACCAATGCTCACCACCTTCTATAGAGGGATTATCGAGAGCATCCTGAACAGCTGCATCACTGTCTGGTTTGGGAATTGCGCCATCTCGGACCGCAAGACCCTACAGCGGATAGTGAGGATGGCTGAGAAGATCATCGCGGTCTCTCTTCCCACTATTGAAGACATCTACACCACACACTGCATCCACAAAACCACCAGCTTTGTGGCTGATCAAACCCACCCAAAAACACCTTCTTCTCCCTCCTGCCATCTGGAAAAATGTACCGAAGCATTCGGGCGCACACATCCAGTCTGTGTACCAGTTTTTTTCAACAAGACATCTCCTCAACAAAAAGGGAGTGGACTGATAAACACACACACACACATACACACATTAACTCGACTATCTCAGAACATTGAGACTGGACTGATTAATCACACGTGCAAACACACTGATCTACACTATCAAACTATTCTACACACCAAGCTATAAATGCTCTTTTTGCACAATATTCATAAACTGCCAATTTCCACAAACAATTTTTTATCTTTGCTACCACTTACAGAACATTTACTGTTTACTGTTTCTCCTCATTACCAGAGAGTCCTGCAATGTCATATTGTTGCATTGTCACTTTGTCGCTCTTGTTTGCACATTTGCACGTGCACTTTATGCTTAGACATAGATGTTTTTATCTTTTGTATAAAAACATAGATAGTTCTCTGTTTAACTTAAAATGTCAATCTGTCTTGTGCCCGCTAGCTGGCTAATTAGGTCTCCAAGTTAGCTAGTTAGTTTTTGTGAATTTATGTACGTAGCACCTTGGTCCTGGAGGAACGGTGTTTCGTTTCACTGTGTACTGAACTGTATATGGTTGAAGAGACAATAAAAGCCTACTCGACTTGACTTCTTTTTTTTTTTTATTTTTCCCCAATTTTCTCCCTAATTTAGTCGTGTCCAATTCCTCCCCGTCACTAGGGGGCTCCCACATTAAGGCTACTACTACCACTCAGCCGGGAGGGCCGAAGACTATCACGTGTTTCCTCCGAACCACGTGACGCCAGCCGACCGCATCTTTTCGAACTGCTCGCCCCCGCACCGTTGGGGGCGGCGTAACACACTCGGAGGACAGCGTTATCCGCTCCCTCCGTTGCGCGAGCTCACAGACGCCCCTGACTGGCTGTAGAGCCGTGATTAATGTGGGAGCACTAAGTACCTCTCATCCCTCCCCTCTGAGAGAGCTTACGAGAGGTTACAGCACCATCCAGGATTCGAACTAGCAATCTCTGGATGATAGGGCGAGCGCTTTAACCACTGCGCCACTCACTTTTAATTATTTTACTTTGTTTGATTAAGGGCTTAAATGAACTAATCTCAGCATACATGAAACATTGACTTTCAAGGTGGATGGGCTACAACAATAGAAGACCATATTAGGTTACATTCCTGCTGGACATGAACAGGAGCCGACAGATTAAGGGCACGGTTATTAGATAAAAAAATTTAAAAAAATTCAGTAGCATGAAAAGTGACATTTCTTCTGTGGAAATAAAAACAATAGTTTTCCTTTATGTGGTATCAGGTATTATCTCTATCACTTACGTTTGCAAACCATTTATGCAAATTATTTAACTGATGGTTTAACATTGGACCAGAGACTAGCTACAGGAGTAGGGACTTTAGATTTGAAATGAAAGAGTCTTCACAGACTAGATTTTATTCATATATTAGTGTAAATAACTGTCATTGATTGGTAAAAATGTATTATTATTATTATTGTAATGTAATCAGTGGTATTATTGTTTCAGGTTGAAGCCCACGTACATGTCTGCCTAACCTATTAATACAAAAAAAATAAAATTTTGAGTACAAGATTGAGGTTGAGTACAAGGCGTTGTTTACACCAAGTTGTACTTTTTTTTCCCCCTCATCAGCCAAATACACGCCCTTTTTGTTAATCAGACAGTGAATTACAGATGAGAAATCGGCACGGATAAAGATTAAGCTTTGTCTTAAAAAGACTTCAGCGCATTAAAATTCACTTATACACCTTCAGCAATGTTATTTCAATAGTGAAAATATGAACTAATCTTTTAGCTTTTCTAATTAATATCTATTGGTGCCGGTGTTTGTTTACATTGAGCAAGAAGCTTATTAGGAGCTTTTTAAAAGTGGATTACTAAATCCAGCACATAATTGTTCATAACATCAGGTTTACTCACCAATTCGATTTCACTTATTATGCAGGTTAAACTTCAGGCAGATACAGTATCTAAGTACTGCAAAAGTTCCATTCAATTTTGTCCAGTACTCAATTTAAGACATGCCCACAGTGTGACGCATGTACGCTGTCAAAAACTTGCGGCTTATAATGTAGCACATAACTGCTCATACCTTCAGTTCTACGCAACATTTTTAATTTTATTTACGGCTTAAGCTTAAATGAAAAAACTTAAAGGTTTAATAATTTTCTGTTCATATCTGACTAGAAAATCTGGATGGACATACATATTAATGGTACACATACATATTATTACATACAGTACATATTGGTATGCCTACATGTACAAATATGCAGACAGACAGTCGGAAATTTTTCAACTGGTTTCGGATCCTCCAATGTGTGAAAAGTAAAAATATCATTGAATGAGCAAGTTCTGAGCAATGTACAAACAAAATGTATCTTTTATTTATATAAATACAGTATTCTTTGGGTCGATTACTGAGGTGATGTGGCTGCTTTGAATGCTTTAAATAATTGGTCCCAAAAGCCATAAAGAAAGCCATAAGAAGTCTCATTTGCAGTGTGCGACAAGTTGTCTTGCAACAATGGCTTTCTTCTTGCCACTCTTTCATAAAGACCAAATTTGTGGAGTGCATGACTAATAGTTGTCCTGTGGACAGATTCTCCCACCTGGGCAGTGGATCTCTGCAGCTCCTCAAGCCTCTTGGCTGCTTCTCTTTGCTTCATTAATGCTCTTCTAGTCCAACCTGCCAGTTTAGGTGGGCGGCCATGTCTTGGTAGGTTTGCAGTTGTACTACACTCTTTCAATTTTCAGACGATGGATCAGTGGTGGCTAGTGCAAAAAAAATTGGGGGGGGGGGGGGGCGCAAACAAAATTTAAATTTGAATGCTTGCCTGTTTATCAGGTGAATAAGCATCATTACTACTAGCATAAAATAAAGGCATTACTCACATGACTCACGTCACAGCTCCGCTTGCCATAAGAAGTGCTGGAAAAGACTCGTTGAGAATCGTATACGAACACAAATGAACGTAATAAACGAAAGTTTTTTTTTATTGCAAATAAATTATATTAAGAAATACAGCGGAATATTGTGACTAAAATACTTTATTTCATTATTAAAATAAATAATTATTATGTTAAATAATTACATGTTAAAGGAGCATTTTTCTCTGCCTAACTTTAAGGGGGGGCGGCGCCCCTGCGCCCCGTATTGACCGGCCGCCACTGTGATGGATTGAACAGTGCTCTGTGAGATGTTCAAAGCTTTTTTTTTTTATATAACATAACCATGTTTCAAACTTCTCCACCTCTTTATCCTAACACCCTGGTGTGTTGCGAGCATCATGATGCTGTTTGTTCACTAATGTTCTCTAACAAACCTCTGAGGGCTTCACAGAACAGGTGTAAAGCTGTACAAATGCTTACCACATGCTTACCCTCAGATTTTCATTTGTAAAACAATTTGAAAACCATTAATTGTTTAATGTCAATTATGTGCCACTTTGAGTTGGTCTATCACATAAAATCCAAACAAAAGACATTTACGTTTTGTGATTATATGTATTTTGTATTTTAGATATATTGTGTGTGTACATACTGTATATACACAAGCACAAAACGTCAACGTATTTAATTTGGATTTTATGTGATAGACCAACTCAAAGTTGCACATAATAGCAAAGTGCAGGGAAAATTATTAATGGTTTTCAAATTTATATATAGGCAAGGCCTTTGAATTTATAGAAATGTTTTTGCTCTAGCTTCAAAACAAAGAGATTTTTTTTATATTCCTTTTAGACTTGTGCATGCTGCCTTTTTATTATTTTGTGAAAGCTGTGCTTGATTGCCCAGACCATGTGAACTTTCTTCATGTTCCTTGGTTTCTTAGTCGTAGATGGTGTTCTCATCATGTATGTCACTCATTCCTTCATTAATTCATTTATTCCTTTTTTTTTCATCTTGAGTAACTTCGTTATCCTAGCCAGGGACATGCGTCCATTTTAGACCTCTGTGTAAGCAGACATTTATTTCCTACTATTCCGTCTGCCTCTAATCGTGTTTTAAGTAAATCGATTTGTTCTTTTGCATTCCCTCTTCCTACGTATTTTGTAAACCAGAATCATGGACATTAGTCACAACTAGGCCCTTTCAACCTCTACACAGGCTGTAATAGGTTTTCTCTCAGTATAACGTGTATAATGTGTCCGTTCTTCTTCAAGAAAGACTGAGCTCCAGCTCTATGTTAGTGAAGTACTGAAACCCATTATATATTTAGTGCCAAATTCATTTTTCATATTTAGTCACGCTCCAACTTCCTTGTTGAGATGCGATCATACCAGATGGATTAACTTGGAAAGACAACAAGGAAATCTTGAGTTTCCAGCATCGTTGCTTTCTTTTGCTTCTTATAAAAGTAGCTTCACTTTTACAGGGCAGAAAGCAAACTTTAAGCCAGTATCTGAAAGATAATACAGTATGTGACCCTCTAAACAGCAGGTGTAACATATTAGAAACTTCACTGGAAGGTAGATGAAAAAATACAACAGGTTTTACTTGAACTGTTAATAAACCCACAGTAATAAACCCACACGGTTTACAACACCAGTCCTTTTCCAGTGAAATTTTCAACAAGATTTATGCAAATTTCCAAAACAGCACAAAAAGGCATTGTGAAATGTTGCTTTTAATCAACTACTGTTAAGCAAAAAAAAATCTAGATGCTGGAACACACATTTTCCATAACATTTATTTCCAAAGGGGGAAAAAAAACTTTTTCCATCATGTTTTATCACATACTATTAATACTGGAACTTGAAATCATGGAAATTATGTGCTTTATCTTGTTTTTATTCATAAATTTAAAATTTGCATAAAAACAGGTGAATGGAAACCATGCTAATAATTGAGGAACCTCATATGTGCATTTTGTTAAGGTCATTCTCTCACCAAGAAGGAAATGATACACTGTGTTGATTCAAGCTAATATGTGGTCATGTGTCTCATGTTCTATTCAGAGGTGTTTATACTGAAATATAAACGAGATGTGTGTGAAATGATACAAACTACACTGGAAGCACATGGCTCATGCATCATTGTTACAGAGCACACAGGATCACATGAGATGGAAGGCGAGGCTCTTGCTGTAAATGATTAACTAGAAAAAGTTTATCAGTTTATCACTACGACCTGTTTGCAATAATTACTGTTAGCAATTTAATGTAACTTAATTGACTTAATAAGACTATGATGGGAGAATGATCAAATCAAAAACTTCTTCCTCTTGGCACCACAACTCTTCACTTTTTGCGTTTGGATGGAGCTTCGCAGAACTCATTTTCCTAGTTCTAAAAGCAAAATTTCAAGACTCCCCAATTCAAAACTCCAGCTGCCTTTATGTATGCATTGTTTCTAATGCCAGATTGTCTTTAATCCTGCAGAGTTTCAACAGCGCATGTGTTCCCAGGCTTTGCTTACACTTCAGTGCTTAGGCATCTCTTTTTTCAGTCACACCATCCCTCAGAAAACAGTGGAGCAGTGTTCTACCTAAAAAGTTTTTTGTTTTTTTCCTCGACCTGGTACAGTACACCACTTCCTCTCAGCATGCCTTTCTTTTTAATGACCCCCTGGTCTAAGGAACACTGAACCTGTTTCCCTTTTGCCAGTTCCCTTTCTTCCTTGAATTAATTCTTTACCCAATGAAAATTCTGGAAACCATCCAACTCGCTGTCTGATAACTCGATGGAACAGAACAATGTGTCCCAATATCCTTTTTTCTCGAAACAGCCCAAAGCAGCCCCACGTGGGCTTTTATAAGAACATTCTGTACTGTGTTTCAATACTGTTGTGTAGTACTTTGGGTATGTGCTGTTTACAGCAACTTTTGCAATGCCTTCGGGGTATTTCTGGAACATCAAACATATCTTTCTTCTCATATTGCTAACAAGACTCTTTTACGGCACAATAAGGATTTCTGTCCCTGCAGCCCACGCTGGTGCTTGTTCCGTCCCATTTCATGACAATGCTCCTGCACTCCTTTAAACCCATGCAAACGATGCAGTATAAAGCTGCTCAGCTGGTTTTCAAGTTCTTCTACATCAACTCATTGCTCTGCTACCTCTATGTGCCGCCTTAATAGCTCCTCCTAAAGAACCTATTAATCCGAAAGTAAATGTAAACATAGCTGCAGCCAGAATTTTCCATTATCCATTTGAACATCATGGAAATATTGGACTTTTTGAACTTTTCTTTTTCCTGGGGAAGAATGATTGTAGACATACATCTTTAAAAGAAGAAACCCCCAAGAATTTGGTGCAAACGTTTGAATTTATTCTCACTTTTTAAAAAAAATCAATACAGTGTCAAAATGATACACACAGGATTGGAAATATAGAAACAGCTTTGGGCAGCTTTAAATGTCTCTTAGCAAGTTTCAGCTTTAGTACAGATGTTTTTGGTGGGCATCAACAAGCTTCTGGAAGAACATTCGTTTGATATTTGTCCATTCTTCTTAACAGAATTGTTAATGTTCACAATTAGATTTGTTGGTTTCCTGAAACGGACCTGACTATGGCATAGTCCATACATTTTCGATAAGATTGAAGGATCATAAGTTAACGTTAGCCTGCATTTTCTGCTCCATCACCAGCTTTGGTGTGTGTTTGGGGTCATTATTCTGTTGAAACACAAGTTTTATTCATGTAGCTGATGAGTTACCATTATGCTGAAGAATTCTGAGGTAAACTGTCCATGTTGTAAAATGCACCAGCAAAAGAGCCCTAGACCATGATGCTACCACCACCATGCTTAACAGTTGGTACAGTGTTTATGATGGTGATCATTTTGAAGCAGGGGCTTCTTTCTTGAAAGGCAGCTTTTAGGTAAAACTTTTTTTTATTTTTTTTTTAGGTTTTTTAAACCTGTATATGTACTTTTGTTGCTGTGTTGATTTCTGAAGACCTAAAATACGTATATATTATATTTTTTGGATTTTTCCCCAATTTTCTCCCTAATTTAGTCATGTCCAATCCCTCCCCATCACTAGGGGGCTCCACATTAAGACTACCACTACAGTACCACTCAGCCTTTTCGACCCGCTCGCACATGCACCATTGGGGGCGGCGTAACACACTCGGAGGACAGCGCTATCCGCTCCTTCCACTTGCGTGAGCTCACGGACGCCCCTGATTGGCTGTAGAGCCGTGATCAATGTGGGAGCACTAAATACCTCTCATCCCTCCCCTCTGAGAGAGCTCGGCCAATCAGCTCTCTAGACCTCCGGCTGCTAGAGGTTACAGCATCACCCAGGGATCGAACTTGAGATCTCCGGATGATAGGGCGAGCACTTTACCACTGCGCCACTCGGAGGCCCCCGACCTAAAATAATTTCAGACATGTGCTCTAAACATTTCTTCAATCAAAGATGTATGTTTTACATTCATTCTGTTCCAGGAAGATTGATTGACCAGTTCAAAAAAATATATAATAATTGAAGAACCTACAGTAATATTGCTGTGAGATTCATGATGAATTTATGTACACTGATCAGGCATAACATTGACACAACTGCATTTGAGTAGGTTTGGTGAATTGAGTAGCATTAAAGTTTAATTATATACTCGTACAAAATGGTAATACAGAAAGAAAAATTAAATTGCTGAAAAGTATCAGAACACCCAGTGAATCTTAGCTTGCCAAGTATGAAGCTTAATGGGCAAAGAGTTTAAGGTTGTTGATCAGGCCTTCAAATTCCTTAGATCTCAATCCAACAGAGCATCCATGGGATGTGCCAGACAAAGAAGTCTGATCCATAGTGGCCCCACCCTGCAACCCAGAGCCACCAAAGGATAAATAAATAACATCCCAGTGGCTGACGCCAGAGCGTACCCTCAAAGGTTTTGCGGAGTCATGGCAAGGAGGGCCAGAGTTACCCTGGCGGAACAAGGGAAATCCAGACAATAACAGACTCAATGTTCTGTGTTATGGCTGATCAATGTAAACTTCTGTATACAGCTTGATGCAGCTATTACATGTTGCCATATGCAACCAAATATTAAGTGTTATTTACTTTTATTTACTTTAAGATAACCCAACCGAGCCAAGCTACATTGCTACAGAATATGAATATTTTAACCAGACTCTGCGCTTTAGCTCTTTTGTGCATTAATATTTAAAACCTCTCACTCATCCTCGATACCGCTTAATTCTGTAAACAAGGTAGTGTAATATATAAAAATATATATATATTTCAACCATATTTTGACCTGAGATAGGCAAGTCATTTCAGAGGTAAAAACGTTTAAAAAAGCAAAGCTGTTCACTGGCACAAAAATATTTGTTTAAATTTCATTTGTGATTTTGTGTAATTACAGTATACAGAATGCCAAACAGTCCAGTGTGATTTGCATTAAAAACATTTTAAAACAACTTGAAATTGTTTGTTGACTTTTTTTTTTTCAAATCAGATAGTATGAAAATAAAGATGAAATAAAGGAAAATCAACAACAACAACAACAACAAAACCTATAATCCTGCAAAAGGCCACAATATTACTGCCAGAGATTTCCTCCTCAGCTTTTCCTTTACCTAATCAGATGGTTTTTAAAAGGAAAAGAAGGCCCAGTCTGAACTACTTGTCAAGTCTTTTTATTATAATAAACTGCACATGGGTTATTATAGTTTATGCGCCTTTGTTTGTTTTATTTTCCTTCCTGGAAAAATCATGTTTCTGGAATAGTATTACTGATTATGACGTCCATAATGTCATATATTTAGTTGAGTATTATCTACCACTATGGACGTGTAAACCTGCTTTATGACACAATCAGCAATTACTCTATAAAGCAACACTTTCCATAAATGACCCTGAATAAAAAAGTCTTACATTGCAATAAAGATTTGGGCAGTTTCCCAAGATGAATATCTACTAAAATAGTATGGTGCAAAATCAGCAAACAATTCAAACATGACAAAAATAAGCACTGAGGTATAAAAGTTAAAGTGTTTAAGAAGCTACGCCTATTTGCTGATTTCTTGGCGATAGCTCAAAATGACCTACAACAGCTCTCCATGCCTAATTAATAAATAAATTAAACATCTGACATACTGTACACACTGTTTTCCATTTGCAAAGAAGTTTAGCTTATTAATCTTCTGCAGACACTTTTTGTTTTTAACCGACACCAGACTGCATGGTTCTGCATGGTTGCTAATAATAGAACTCCTATTAATGACAGATTAATCTCCTAGTTAAACTATTTAGCCAGCTAGATAATGCTGAGGATTAACTTGTACAATGTTTCCTGGCACTTATTAGCACTGTTCTTAGCATTTCTGATCACTAGGTACTGTACAGTAACAATTCCGTGTAAGCATGACACCTGACATTAACACAATGTCTAGAAAGGTGAGCACATCAACAAAACATTGGTTTACATCTATCAGGTAGTATATAAGTGACTCTACTGAAAAATATGTGGGATATAATTTCATGCATCCATTTAACATTCAGGTGGAAGGCACAGTGTCTCTTTGTATACAGACGCCAAGCACACACACACACACACATATATATATGAAGTTTTTTTTTTTTTTTTTTTTTAAATAACCATATAAAATACTAATCGTATGTACTTGATGAACTTTCTGTTCCAGTTTTACTTCTCCTTTTTTCTGTTACAATAACTTTCCATATGTGCCCAGGGGCAGAATTATGATGGGAAATGCACCCAAGCTATGAGCTACATTGCTACAGAATATGAATATTTTTAGCAAAATCTTTAACCCTGTGCTGTAGCTCTTTTGTGCATAAATATTTAAAATCTCTCACTCAATCTCACTCATCGACTATACCACTTAATCCTGTATACAGGGTCGCGGGGGGCCTGGAGCCTATCCCTGGATACTTAGGACATGAGGCGGGGTACAGGCCTGGACAGAGTGCCAATTTATCACAGGGCATACACACATACTCATTCACAACCTATGTGCAATTAGGGAACACCAATAAGTCTAAGCTAATGTCTAATGTTTTTGGACTGTTGGAGGAAACCAGAGTACCCTGACAAAACCCACCAAGCACAGGGAGACCAGAGGCGGAAATCAAACCCGGAACTTGGAGGTGCAAGGCGACATCTTGTATCTGGTAACAGTGCTAACCACTAAGCCACCGTGCCACCTTTATTCAAAACCCATCCAGACAATATTGTACAGTAATATGAATTGGCAATATGTAGGACATTTGTGCCTAAACAATCTTCCAGTGTGTAGTAGATAAAAACCTTTCAACCATTCATTGGACTCTGACATAAAAACATTTGTTTAAATTTCATTTGTGACTTTGTTTAGAAAACACCAAAGACATACCGCTGAGAATGACAGAGTGACAGATCAGTGTGATTTGCACTTAAAGTCTTTATCCTTAAACAACCTTAGCAGGTAGGTTTGGGCCTCTTGTAAATATAAAGCTTTGCATGTTGTAGCACACAAAGACAAGGCTCAAGTTTTAGGGGAGACTGACATATTATTATTAATTATAAAATTATAAAACATTAATTAGATTAATACTAGTGTAATGTTTTAAAAACTTTATTATTATTACTTTTATTGAGATATTTTCCAAGTATTTAAAGATTAAATAACTAAATGTACTGTACATTCTCATAAAAACATGTTCTCACACTCACTCATTGTATTTTAAAGGTGTACGTGTCTGAAATCCCAGAGGCCAAGACCTTTACTGGCAAAAACGTACAGTATGATTAAGCTACATTCAAGGAAAAGAATGCGTGCGTTTTTGTGTGTTAAGGAATTATTCAAGGAAACAAAAGCATTTCATGCCTCCATGACCTCCATGACTCAATGTGCAACTGACTCTTCATTATTCAAATTTTTTTGTCTTCAGGAATGGGAGCAAATATCTCATGCAAATAATGAATTATGTGGAATTAAAAAAAAGAAAGAAAGAAAGAAAAAAAAATCCCATTAAAAGAAGATCTATCCACGAAAATGGTTAGTTTTTTATAGGCTCCCAGAGATTTAGGGCAGGAGTACATGGCACCACACACACATTCTCATTTACATCTTGAATGAGCAAGTCAGACTAATTAATTTTGAATTTTAAGTTCAAATCAGGACTAGTCGGAATATGCAGGGTGGCCCAAATATCTGGACGCACAGGCATTTTCTTTATATGACATTTGACATATTTTTCTTTTTACGTTTAGTACCAAGACTTCAAATCAAATAACAGATTAAACAGATCCAGAACTAACACCACTTGACTTTTTTATTTAGGGTTGACTTTTTTTGGCCAGGCAGTGTAGTTTAAAATTTTTTTTTTTTTTTCTTTGTTAATAGTACAGCTGTAAAGGACTTCATTCAGACTTGGATTGCGCACAATAAAAACCTGGTTTAATACTGCATTTGATTTCCACACTGTGAAGATATTTTAGCTTTAGCGTTCAGTGCTGCTAGAGTTCACTGAAAGCTGTAGGCCTTCATTTAACCCTGGGGTTTAAGATGCAATATGTATTAGGGCTTCAGGCTCAATGATGTAATGATATTGACACTGTAACCAAATGATCTCATCATACTTTGCTGCAAGCCAGAATTTCTCATTGCAAAAAGTCACTGAGTGCACATTCAGAACGGTTCACATGGAACCAGTGGCTGCATTTTTACTCCTTTCATGAAACTTCAATTATTATTATTTTTAAAATAACCTTTTAACAAAGAATCTCTGAACCTATATGTCGTTTTAGTTTGTTAGCAAAACCTCAGCCACATTATATTGTGATATATGTGAAGTACTCACCTACATCTCTCACTCACTCAAGTTATCATTATTTTTTATAAAACAACAGAAATTAAGAAAGCCCTCGAATGAGCACATTTATGCAGACTTTTGAATATTTAGTCTATGGGCACGAATGGTTCCTGGTGTCCTGGACACACCCTTGCCAGTTTGTTTTCTTTCACTAAAATGCCGAGAACAGTGGAAACAGCTGGCCCTCATGCAGAGTCACATTTCAAAAGCAACACAAAGGCGTACTTCCAGGCATTCGCCCTATGCACCCAGTCAATTGAAACCTACGCCTTGGTTTCTCGCAAACCATTTATTGTCATGCATAAACAAAGCCATGAAACTGCTCTACCCATCCCAAGCCAAGTGAAAAAGCAAACATTTGTGTCTCCTTCATAACTAGAAGCTAACAGGGATTTTAGTTTTGTCTTAACTCCACTAAACATAAAACTGAGCATAAATGGATCGTTTCTTCACTGCTACTTCCTTATCAGATGAAAAGTAGAAGGAATTTCTTTTTTTCGTTTTGATATCCGAGACGTTTCACAATTTCTGTTGAATTTTATATTTCGTTCTACACAAGAAGTGCTGTTCATAATCGATTCATTCATGCACTGAATTTATGAGCTGCCAGTCCGTTTTCCCTGGAAGAGAAACAAAGTAGACTGCAGCGGCACTGTGAAATGTGGCTGACTGTGTCTGCATTGGTAATCAACTCCCATTCACAAGAATCAGGCTGCATGGTGCCGTACAGATTCATCCTTTGTTCTTCATGCATCACTGTGACTTGCAGTTACCTAAGGACGGTGTAATCCTGATTATCACGGTGAGATAATAATAAAGGTCGTTGCTTAGCAAACTGGCGTTGAAAGAACGCATCTGTCGGTTAATGAAAGAAAAATGTGGTATCATGAATGTTTATTGGTGGTGAAGTAGGCAGTAACATCAGGATTATAGTTTGGAGAAAAGCCAAATGATTGTTCTTGGGAAACAAAGCTGAAACAGCTAGTTTTTATTATACAACCGTACAAAAAGGCTTTTCTCATTTGGTGCCACTCTGTGCTTGAGGCTTAAACAGGGTAAAAATGAATGTCACTGCCACCTAGTGATCACCTTTTAGCACTGTATATTGTTTAAAACTCTTTTACCCCACATGAATTCATCCATATTTATAAACCTTATTACATGGAATAAACCCTGCGTGTAATGCCAGTCCTTTGCAGAACACCAAGTACACATTTAGACAAGTTCATATGACTGCAGGAAACAGCATTTGATGTTTAGATTATATATTTTTTTATTTATGTATTGTTTATTTATTTATTTTTTACTAAAAATGACGGAGCTCACACACGTGTGAGGCTTAAATGTACAATTTTATAAGGAAAAAAAGGAAAAAAGAAAAAGAAATGGCACTCGGCTAATAATATATCTGCTACACACACATATTTATATAAAATGCAGAAATATACTCACTATACAATGAAGTATATACATCCTTGATAAATAAACCAATACTGCTCAGATGTATGACTTTGTTCAGAGAATGGAAAATGCTAGTTTGGTAAAATAATATGGAAGTAAAACCAAAGGTAAAGAATGAAGTTAAAGCATGCGCTAAAAAACGGGCCCTTCTGTGGTCAGCTTTTTGGAGCACACATTACTTCACATACGAGGGCTCAATAAAGGTGCAGCAAGTCCTGTCTTTGTTGACGTCAAATTCACTTGGTGACGATCATTTGCAAATTCAATTATTAGGCAGTTTTAGAGTCTAAAACAACACACACACAGTTTTTTTTTTGTTGCAACATTTCAGTATAAAAGACATGATCAGCATTCACAAAGCAGCCTGAAGTAGTACGAGTGCTAGAACAGTTCGGCCTTTTAGTATACAGGGAGCTGGAAGAGCCTGCGCACGCGCGCACACACACACACACACACACACACACACACACACACACACACACACACACACACACACACACACACACACTAAGCAATTTTAGTTTGACATACACCATATGGCCAAAAGTATGTGGACACCCTCACATTCCATGTCCATGGGCACTTATTTGGAGTTGGTCTCCTCTTTGCTGCTCTTCTGGGAGGTTGGACCATGGCTGTGGGTACAGTATCCGTGCGCAAACACATACAAGAGCGAGGGCACTGATGTTCAGCAACAAGGCATGGCTCTTAGATAGCATGCCCAGGGGCATAGTCACGCTGGAACAGGTTTAGGCTTCTCAGTTCCACTGAAGTGAAATCTAAATATTACATCATACAAAGACACCCTAGACAACCGTGTGCTTACAACCTGATAGCAACAGTTCAGGGAAGACCTATATGTGTGTGTGTCTGTGTGACAGTCATGTGTCTACATACATTTGGTGAGATGGTGTATGAGTAAATCTGCCCCACATCCTACAAAACACCCTCTCTGCCATTTCTCATATAAGCAGTGTGATGCTTTACAATGCCATTTCTCAAATTTATAAGTGAAGGAAAAGAATATACAGATGACATAGAAATGTAAAAATACACTTATTGCCTGTACATAAAGGAAAAAAAGCACACAAGGAGGTTTGTCCTGTTTTGGAATCAAGAAGAGGTCTTCCCTTTTTTGGGAACCAACATTCTGTCAGACCTGCTGATTAAATGAGGAAGTGTGTGTGTTTGTGTGTGTGTTGTTAAGACATGTTTAAAAGAGCAAGGGAGATAAAAATAGGTAGAGCGATAGTAAAGGAGATAGAGTTAGGGACTAGAGGGGGGAAGTGTGCATTTTGGTTTAGCATTAAGACTGAGTTTGATTCTTTGGGGATTTTCAAAGAAAAAGGCCAAAGCAGAATGCCTTTAACACACACACACACACACACACACACACACAGACACAGACATACATACATACATACATACATACACACACACACACACACTGAGGTGGAAGAGAGGGGAGGGACAGAAAGAGGAGCAGAGGCACAGTTCCTGCTGGGCACCATAGAGCTTAGTCCTGACTTTATATTTTTGTCTCCAGTGTCCTACTCCAGTGTCCTCAAACCCCAGTCCCTCCCGGTAATGACACTACATTATTGAAAGAGATTAAGCAGTGGAAAGGAGACCAGTCTCATTCTCCCACTGCACGTGTCAGTTCTCCCCACTAGAGTGAGCACTCACACAGCCCTGAGCAGATTTAGTGCTTCTTCATAGAGGAGACTTTCTTCTTCCTGGCAGCCAGCATCTCGTAGAATGGGTCTCTGCTGATCGCCGCCCTGAGGGGAAGAAAGCAGGAAATATCACACAGGGATCCTTCCCTTCCAAGAAGAAACAATGTTTTGTACAGGCGAAATAATACAAGACTAATTAATTATCCACACATACTATACCTAGATGAGAGCTAATTAATTCTCTTTAATTAATTGTTTACCAGTAACATTAACTTATTTTCCAATATACTACATTGTTGCTTAACTTTGACAACTGCAATTCAAATCACAATTCAAATCACAGCAAACAGGAAACCTGCAGGGACCTTTTAAAAACTACAAATGTATAGTCACAGTCAACTTTACATTTTCGTGACGCAAGGAGATTTTCTGGGCAGAGAACCATGTCTAATATAATAATAATTAGAAAATAAAAATAAAAAACAACAATGGATCACTGGGATGTTTTGACCGACCAGACCTTAATTCCATAGAAATCATGTGGGATTATTTGGAACAACAGATGAAACACAAAATACTTCCCAAGAAACACTCAGTTGAATTAAACTGTCAGGAAGTGCACTTTTATAACATTTGGCGATTTCTCTCTTCATTAATTCATGGTTCCAACTGAACCCAAAAACTGTATTTCTAAAATCTTCTGATCTCCTTTTTTACTTAACTACATCATACTTAAGATTTCAGATCTGTTAGGTGTTAGGTCTGCTATTTTTTTTTTCAATAGCCAACTGCACACTAAATACCTTCTTTTGATTCAAGCATTAATTTTTTTTTAAAATAAAGGCTATTTTTCAGCACATACATTTAAAACATATTTGAATTCCATAAAAAAACACTGTGGCAGCACGTTAGTGTAGTGGTTAGCACTGTCGCCTTGCACCGCCAGGGTCCAGGTTCGATCCCCGGCCAGGCTCGATTGCCCCGGCCAGGCTCGATTGGAGTTTGCATGTTCTCCCTGTGCTTGGTGGGTTTCCTCCAGGTACTCCGGTTTCCTCCCACAGTCCAAAGACATGTAGGTTAGGCTAATTGGCGTTCCCAAATTGCCCGTAGTGATTTAGGTGTACCCTGCCATATGCCCTAAGTCTCCTGGGATAGGCTCCAGTTCCCCCGTGACACTGAATACAGGATTAAGCGGTACAGATGATGATGAAAAAATACTGTACAAACCCTTTTCTAAAAGCCTATAAACAGACAGTACTGTGCAAGAAGTCTCGAGCCATCCCTACTTTCTTCATATTAAATTCAATTAAATTATGTAGCTTAAATTGGAATCAAAGTTTTACTCCTAAAGATAACATTTTTAAATGAGTTATGTAACAACTTCAGCAACCTATTTCCCTTTTTGTCTGTTCCAACCACTAAGCATTCAGCATCACCAGTATACTAATCACCCGCCTGATCATCTGTCATCATCTGCACCTGTTTCTCACTTGCGTTAGAAGCTATAGTTTAATGCTGGAATGATTCATAGATCACTGTGTGGCTTAAGAAACAAAAACCATTCCTATGAGACTGGTGAGGTACAATGACTGGACTGAAAATGAGGCAAAATCTTGCCAAAAATGAGAGTAAAAAAAAACAAACAAGTTCTTCAGAAAGCCTATAACTATTCATCAAGACTACATTAAAAATAAAAGAATGGCTATTATGTGAAAAATAGAGGGGTGGCTCAACATGTTTTCACAGCACTATAAGGAACTATCAAGAAAAATCATTAATGGCCACACCACCAGATATACAAATGACTTAAGTCTGGTGAGCACCAGAACTAGACAGTTGTATATACTCTTTCCACAAAATGGATATAATAAGCATTTAATCCCAGGATTACTGCTTTCCTGTTTTCAAGGTGCAATACACTCTGCATTCACAGTGCAACTGTATGTATATTACCCTCGCGTTGATTTCCTTACGGTCTCGATATGGAGTGTAGCTGCTTTTATGCATCAGTGTACGCTGATAGCAAAGCCTTAAACTGTATTAAACTAAACTAGCTTAGTTAATTTCACACTTCCAACAATACAACTAAAAGTGTGTCCAAAAACCGAGTAAAATGATTGAGTAGTTTGTTTCCTTCTAAAACATTTTCTCATGACTAATGTGACCCTGAACTAACCATAATGATGTGTCTATAATGATGTGTATACTCACTTGATGCTGTTGATCCACTCTTCCTTCTCCTCACTGGTGGGAGCGGAGATGCGGTAGAATGTGTGATTCCCCTCGACGACGCGCCCATCCGCCTCTGTCTTACACGCCTTAATCACCTGATCTTTATTGTCCGGTATGAAGAGCTCAAAGCAGTTCTGAGGAGCACAAATATGAATTCTCAGATATAGAGCCATAAGAGGGAGACTGAAGTCCTGACTTGTACTTACGCATCAGTATTTCTTTTGTGTTTAGTCTTTGTGGGGGGGGGGGGGGGGGGGGGGGGGGGGAATTATATATATATATATATTATCATTATTATTATTATTGGACTCATGTTTTAGAAGAAACCTGAGGGAAATTGAAAGAAAAAAGTACTACAAGTGATAACACTGAGAACCAGTACTTCTTACTTCTCTGTACTAAAGCACAGATAGCATGTGATTAGGTGAGAGATTAAATTATAAGAAATCATAGAAATTTTAGGGACTTTTTTTTTTTTTAGATATTCTACACAGAAAAAGAGAAGTGTGGATATAGCATATTAAAAAAAACAGTCTAACTTAATCACTCTCATTTACAAGACTGCTACAAATACAAATTATTATGTACGTTATATTGGTAGCCTCCACAAGTCTGAGACCACTAGTGAAAATGCTAATTGTGTATCCTTTTTCCTAATTTAATATGAACTTTTATTAATAATTATATTATTAACAGCCCCTAAATTAGAATTTTAAAAGGATTTACAGGAACTTCTCAGTATCAGGACTCAGTATCAGGAGTTTGTGTTGCCGCATCGTATGTTTCGACAAAACAGATAAGTAAAATTTGAAGTTTTTTTATTATCATCATTATTTTAGAAAGGAGCTAACAAAGACCCTATCATAATACTGAATGTTTCTTTTCAATTTTCAACTTTCTGTCTATTGTAATGTCTGTGTTCAGCAGGTACAGTACAGGACTGCAGAACGTCTTCAAAACCATTAAAGCCTTAAAAATATTAACACCTAAAACTTCAGAACTGATGTCCGAAAATTCTCAGAATCACCTTAAGTAAGATCTAAAGACCTCTAAAAGAATCTTTTAGTTTTAAAAACTTTCAACATATGACCTGAGAGCTAGTCTGCCTGCCTACTTTCTATGTGATGGCTTTGGAGGCTGTGTGAGTGCTCCCTCTTGTGGAGAACTCTTGCAAAGAGAGGATGAGATTTCACGTTAATTAAATTTTATTTGTATAGAAGTAGTAAAGTGACCTTACTTTTGGTTCACTGAGGCACGTAAAACAGGGTTAAAAATTGTGAATACACACATTCATTAATCATAATGCTCTAATTTTCAAATTTTTCAAAAGTGCAAAAACAACAAGCACTAGAGCATTATAGACATATGAACGTGCTGCGCGAGTGTTTTATTTATATAAATAATTAATAGTAAAATAGTTAATAGCTTAAAGCTAAAAATAAGCTGATCAGATTTTATCAGATTTTATCAGATTTAATCAGTGATATTATTATTTCTGTATGGTAGAACCCTCTGCCAATGTAACTTATTAATACAGAGAAATATAAAATTGTAAGGTTGCACATTATAGCCTTGTTTACATCAAGTTGTAATACTTTCATCATCAGCAAAATACACTCCCTGTTCAGTAATCGGAGTTAATCACAGATGAGCAATTGAAAAAGATTAAGTTTTGTCTTAACATAACTCCAGGGCATTAAAATTCACTTATACCACTTTAGCACAATTTGTAGTTTCAGTTTAATTGGCGCTAAGAGACTCTACAAACAGACGTCAATGATGAGTCCTCTCATTACCTGACTCTATGTTTATTGGAATGCAGCTAAAATTATAAATGTTACAGTATATTAATAATGCTAAAAAAATATTTTGCTTATTTCAGCAATGAAAATATTATTATTATTATTAAATATTTTCTTATTTCAGCAATGAAAATATTAACTAATAATAAATAACCCAGTAAAATATTCAGTTTAGCTTTTCTAATTAATCTAATCTATTAATCTATTGGTGCAGGTGCTTGTTTACATTAAGCAACTTATTTTAAGGTAGATTATTAAATCTCTCACATAACTGTATATAATATTGCTTTTACGTAACATTTTAAATTCACTTATGGTGCTGGATAAATACTAAAATACTGCAAAAATTTCATTAAATTCTGTCCACCGATTTAAGACACACCGACAGTTTGAAGCATGTGCAGTACAGTATGCTATCAAAACTTGCAGTTCCTAATCTGGCACATAACTGCTCATAACTTCCCTTTTACCTTTTTTTTTTTTTTTTTTTAAGTGTATGTCACATTTTTAAAAAAAAAAAAGTCATGTGCTTTTTGAGGCGCCTCAGTAAAAGCAGTTTTACTGTCCATAATCACTGACGTCAGCATTTAATTTGCTAAAATCCATTTTACATGATTTCAAAAGTTGCAAACTGTAACTTTATTTGATTTTAGCTGCATTTCAATAAACATGGAGTCAGGTAATGAGAGGACTCATCATTGACGTCTGTTTGTAGAGTCTCTTAGCATGAGTATGAGAAAGAGCCGTGTCAAAGAGATTAAATCTTACCGGCTTCTTGTCTTCAACTTCTCGAATACTCAGGTTTTCCAAAGGAATGATGCCTCTGGGTTCTTTGTCCTGTGAGGAGAGGATTCCTTGTCAACCAATGTGTAAGAAATCATGGTTTGTATGATTATGATATAAAAATTAATGTATTAAAATAGAATACATCAGATGAAGTGTTTTTAATCGCCAATTTAATGCCAATTAAAGAAAAATAGAACAAATAAATAAAAACGCTGCTTGATACTTTGAAGCTGAGATTGGAAAAAGCTCGGGATGAATGCTGATAAAAACAGCTGTTTTAACAGACATCCGGAAATCCTGATGTAGATCTTTAATCAGAAAGCCGGAAAAGTGGCAGGGGGAATTTAAAAAATAATAATTTAAATGTACAGTGTGGAATATATTAATATCATAATTTTATTTACCCTTTATAAAGTTTTGTTTTTTATGCAGTGTTTTTGAGAAAAATTTATAAACCATTGCTCAGTGGCACAGATAAAAGGGATATGAATATGTGTATTCCCTGAGGTAAGTGCACTTACTGTAGTGTACTCAAAGTAGTATAGGCAGTTGTCTGTAAGAATAAACCACCGCCTCTTCCAGGTTTTGACACGTCCCCCTGTGAAACGGGGGAGGTGGGGGTTAGTTTAATCATGGCATTGAATAACGGGGGCACCTCAGAGCAGCAGCTGAAGAGTGGAGCAGCCGGCAAGCAAGACAGACAGATGAGCAGGCAGACAATGAGAGCATTTCTATAAATATCTCCATTTCCCTTCATCCTTAATTTACTGGATTTCTTCCTGACCTTATAATGGCCCAACAATCTCTGCAGATTCTGCCCTTTAATTCTGGTTAACTCTAAGCTACTGAACTTCTGACAGGGTGAAATCAGCACAGCTGAGTCATTTCTGTATCTAGAAAATACCCGATTCTAATCGCTAATTCAGCTGCCTTAATAGATGTTGTTGCAAGATACATACTGCAAGTGTAAACTGAATTGAATGCTGAATGCAACTCTATATGTAAATCTGGCTGCAAATTAGGATCATTAAAGCAACAGGTTATTCACGATAACTTATCATAACATGCCCATTCCACCATATACAGTAGTAGTCACATTACATTTCCATCATAATCTTTAGGATTTAAAGATCACGTTAAATACAAGCTTTAAAAAACAATCTTCTACACTGTGTATGTGACTCAATTGCAACCATCAATCTGACTTAAAAGAAAAATAAATTAATAAATAAATAAAAATTCAGCACCCCCAGGCAACTAACCATCAGTACTGGGATAAGATACAGCATTTGCTTTAATGCAATAATGGCCAGAGACAATCATCAACGTGATCACTGCGCAAATACTGCTTATTAACCAGCAGAATATAAGCGATAGAAGGATGTCTATTGTTCAGAAGTAGATTTCCAAAAAAAGGAGAAAAATCCTCTGTTAAAATATATATGTATATATACAGATATACAGGCACCAATAATTAGCTAAAAATAAAGACCAAGCAATTTTTTAAATCTAAATGTATTATTATTATTATTGCTGTAATATATTTTTAGGAGTCTCTGCCCTTTTCTAAAGAAGAAACTGTTTTCCAGTTCTAAATAGAAATGTCTAATCCAGCTATAAAACAAACACACAAAGAGGTTAAAGCATCAGGGAGCGCAGGTCTCAGAGCGAGCTGATTGTTTGATTGGGTGGTTGATTAGAGTTATTGATCACTAAGCACTAATGAGCGCAGTAACTTGGCAGGATGATCTGATTAAGGGTTAAGGGGAGCGAGCTGGACTGTTTGGGCTGGGAAAGCTACGCAATAAGGGGAATTATGTACAAGAATGTGTAAAACAATGTACCTACATTGAACATAGTGGAGTAAAATAGGCTGCCAAAATATGACCTAGCCACCTAATTATGCTTTATATTTCTCTCATGGGAGTAGTGTAAGTTTTCCTCTGGTTTAGGAGACGACTGTATATACAGTAACTGCTACCCACCATGGAGGACATTTCCAAAAAATGCTGTCTGCAAAGGTCATAGTCCCTAATTATGGACTATTCACCCTCCTCCCACCAGGTAGGCCTCTGTGCCTCTGTTGTGGTATAAGGGAAATAAAACACTCCAAAATGTAGAAAACAATGAGCTTTGTAGTCATTTACACTAACTACACTTCACGTAGGGTTCCTCTAGTGGTTCCTTTACTCAAGGACAAGTTTAAAGAAAGAATTTAATGTCGTCTGATAACAGAATAGGACAATAACAAGCAAGAAATAGAGGGCTGTACCAAAATTCAGCATAGATTCATTTTATCGTCTGCCATGGATCATTCAAATTGCACAGATTGGTAGAGCAAGTCTTTCTGTATATTTAATCTTCTTCCTGTTCCTCCACCATTGAGTTTTTGATGAAAGAGGAGTTTCGGCTGTCTAACATCCACAGAAGGCTACAGAATGTTTACAGAGGTGATACCTATGACAAGAGCAATGTGCACAGATGGATGAAGAAGTTTAAAGAGGGGGAAACCGATTGAAGACAAACCACTCTGTGAGAGACCATCAACTGCGGTAAGGAGGATCCAAGAGTTGGGTTCAATGATAGGGCAAATCGCTTGTGATGGAAACTGTTACTCTACTGTACCAACATGTGCAATGTGAATGGCATATGTCAAATTATGTTATGCCAAGTTAAGTCTACCTTTGGAATACTTTTGGCAGAGCCCTCGAATTTATATTGTAACAGGCTTAGTTCTATTCAGATATCTTTTTTTGTTTTGCAGGTATTTACTGATATCTTTTGTATATCTTTTGCATGTCTATGTTTAAGTGCCCACTATAATAATGTTCAGAATTGTAAGTAATGCTGTAAAACTAACCCTCACACACACAATCTCACATACAGTACACGCACACTCTCTTGCATGCACGCACTCATCAACTGCAACAGGGCAGGTCACGCACAAACACACGCAGACACGCTCCTCTGCTTCATTGACAACATGGAGAACAGCAGCCCAAGCACTTTGATCCAGGTGCAGTATTTCCCGATCAGTCCAGATAAAGCATGAACACCACAAAATGTCCTGATCAGATGAATATAAAATAAAGTGCTAATGATAAAGTCATTCTTACTGCTGTATTCTGGGTTGTGCTACAGTAAGTCTCGACAGGTGTTTGCTGTTACCTATCTAGACTGCTGATTAACAGAAAATACTGCAGCTCTCAAAGTGTAAATAAATAAGACAAAACAATTGAACACCACAGGAAACAGTGAGAACTCTTTACTAAGGTGGTCACATGGAACCCAAACCGCAAGCACCCTGCAAACGACCGACTGTGTGTGTGTATGTGAGAAAGAGAGAGAGAGAGAGAGAGAGAGAGAGAGAGAGAGGCAAACGGACAATCCACCAGCTTGATGGAAAATCACAGACAGCAAACAAAATTAGACCACAATGATGATAAGGCTCAACTAAAAAAGGAGGAGTCCTCACACCAGACAGAGGAAGAAAAAAGAAAGCATGGCGGATCACCAGAAGCACCCGAGAGCGAGGAGATGGACTAGCTTTTTTTAAGGAGAGAGTGGGTGGGAACAGGTGTACATACCTCCTGAGGGAAAAGACAACAGCCAAAATCATGGGAACAAACGAACACACGAGGAAGAAAAGAAAACAAAAAATCAAATTAAATCAAATGAAATGGTAAGAAATTATATCCACCAAACACTGCTGGTCAAAGGAAGTGCTTTTTTCCAAAAAAGTTTTTAAAACAGCAAGCATGAGGGTAAAAAAAGCATTATAAATAAAACAGGGTATATTTAAAAAAAAAAAAAAAGAAGAAGAAGAAAAAAAAAGCAAATTTGAATTGAGATCTGTCCTGGGTGCATGAGCCATTCTGACCACAAGTGGGTGCTCTTCCATTATAACAAATGCCACACTTTAGGTACAATGTTAAATTAAAGAAGGACAGCTGGCCAAATTGGTTTACATTATTATTATTATTATTATTATTATTATTTTATCTCTGCACTCCTCATCACAGCGGTAGAATTCTGATCAACAACCCGGGTGATTGAACAAATCTGTTCCTCTGGTCTGGGAGCAACTTCGACCGTGACAAAAACAACAGCACAACACTGAAACAAGGGTCCAGTGATTCAACTGATGCGGTTGTTGTTGTGAGGGATTTGGAAGCATCCCAGCTTAAATCATTGAGACTGGACAGGATATAACCAGAGGAACAAGACAGAGAGGACCAGTGAGATGTGTTTTGCTGTATGTCAGTGTAAAGATGCTGATTTATAACAGAACACTGCACTGGAGTTCAACAGGGGTCACCAGAGGTACTGTGTTTGAGTGTGTGTGTGTTTAAAGAGAAAGAAAGAGAACAAAAGTTTGTATCTATAAATACAATATACAAATGCATACAAGTAAATGGTTGTGCTTAGGGATCGCAACCTCACTGAAGTGGTTCCAATCTCACAGTCCATCCGATCTCTCCATCAGGGGTGCAAATCAAATCTTCCGCTCAGATACAAGCCTCTGAGCAACTCCTAATGCTTTACGTCAAAAACTCTTTGGACGGTAATGCACATACTGTATATGAATTATTAATGACTCTCTATAGATGAACTCAAGGTTACATCAATTATAAATGTAGGGGCGAGTGGCGACCCGATGACGAAACACACTTCGCCAGGATGCACACTTATAGAGAGGAAAAACTACATGTTATTTTCTTAGGCAGGATATTTTTAATCCCAAAGGCTGTTACCACAAGTGTTACTGAATACTATAAAATATTAGAATTGGTAGATGAATATTATCACTCAGTCAAATACAAGAACTTATTAGCACTAAGAACATCTTGAATATTAAATCTAGCTCACTGCATTTCACTCACCCAGTTTGAGAAGCCAGCCTTCCCGGTCAGGATTGAAGAATGTGTGTGTGAGGTCATTGCCATCATCCTCTGGGATTTTGAATGGCTCATTCTTGATGCTCTCATACAGGTTCTAAGGAGGACCAGGACAAGGAGGAAGCAAACAAAGAGAAAGATGGGGTGGGGAGGTGATTTTAGGAGAAGCAATAAGATTTCAGCATTACATTGGGAAAAAGGGTTCTGCAAGGTTTCTTTAAACGGGTGTATAGGATCAAAACCAAATACAAGTGAACAGGAACAGTCCGCTAGCTTATAAGGCAGTGAAGGTATGTAGTGATTACTCAAAATATCCTGAAATATAGAGACTCATTCCCAAAAACAATCCCTAAGATTTTAAGTCATCGATTATGGAATCACAGGAAAAAACTTTGATGCAGAGTTTCACAGAGTGTTATGTTCTTGAGACACATTTCAAAGCTCTACTACTGCACACTGACATGTTACAAATAATTATGAGAATTATATTAAAGAGGGAGTGACAGCACTGCATGATCTCTAACATTAATTTGAGGAGTGCAACATGCCTATACACACTGGTGTATGCAAGACAGGAGTAGAAGTAGTGATGTCATGAGGTGAACGCAAATTATTTCAAACTTGCTCCACTGTTAAACAATCTTGTCATATTAATAAAATTGCTATAAAACACCTTTTCTAGAGTTTTTACAAAAAGCAGATGGACCATTCTTGATAACTCCTCTTTGATAACCTTAAGTATCAAGTATGCAATTATCTAGCTGGCAGTTGAACAGAAATGCATGATCCTGATCAAAATCTGAATAGATTATTTACTGTCCAAAAAAAAAATACTATTTCATATGTTGTGCTTTTTGTGCAGTATGTTATAATAAGCACTCACCAAAAAGCATTTAAAAGGGAGAATTTTTACACAAAAAATCTTATGTAGTCTGTTTTTTTAATTAAAATGTATTTTAAATATCATATTTCCTTCACTACACAGCTCCCTGCTGATACCTGTACTAATAATTATTGGGTGGTGAAAGCAGCTTTTTCAATGAAAGCTGGAAACATAAAAAAAAACAAAAAAAAAACAAGTCTGACTGACTCGTAGCAGCTCCTCGGGTAGGTCTCCGCCGTCATTGATGCCTCTGTTCATGGAGATGAAGCGTTCCACAGTGGGCTTGTCTTTCACGTTGGGGTTATGAAGGCTGGTGTTCAGCATGATGATGGCGAAGGAAAGGATGTAACACGTGTCTGGAAACAGAAACATAAAATGCCACACTTCATTAAAGTCATGTCCTAATGGATCGTTCAGTTACAGTAAGTCCAAATAGACTGCAGCAATAAAAAAATTAAAAAATCAATAATGAAAATCTGCTCAAGCGTGTTTTAGAAATATATTTATAAAGTGTAATGTTTGACAAGGTTATTAGGAAACTGTAATGGATTGATGGAGTGTTAAATTTTCAAATGTGTTAAAATTCACTTAAAAATATTCTTAAAGCAATATTAAGTCATGAACCATGAACATGCTTGAGTCTTGCTGTTGCCACTGAAATTTAGATTGGACTAGGGTTAAATTTACAGCTAATCTGAATTCAGTATTAGTTTTAATGATTTGACATAAATGCTAATAGACCAAATCAGAATTAAATGATTTGGTTAGTTTAAGAAACTTACAAACTTAATCAAATAAACTTGAACAATCTGGAATGTATGGACTTGATGTCATTTAATACCACACTTGGGGAAAATATCATTACAGTTGTCCTATGTATATTACAGTGCAAAAGTCTTATGCACTCTGTTTTCTGCACAACTTTTGTTATACATTATTATGACATTATTCAGTTTGTACAAAAAAAAAAAGAGAGAGATTTCCATTAGTATCACATTAGTATTCAGGCAAAATTCAGGAAAATATCTGTAGGCCAGAAAAGAAAGACGAATATTATGTAAAATACCAATTTTCGGACAAAAAAAAAAAAGCTTCTGGGTTTTGCATGCATGAAAAAAGGACGGTGTCTTGTTCTGCAGGATGTTCAGTAAAACTACGCAGATAATTTCTTCATAAAACTGCACAACTGCACCTGAGACTATATTTTAAGAAAAGGGTCATCACACAAATTATTGACTTTCTTTCATTAATTACTGTTTACTGCTGTTAATAGTATTTTTTAAATGTAGAAACCAACACATGGATGGCTTGTTTTTAAAACTTTTGTCTTTGGTCACAAAGCAGTGATTCCTACATAAACTCTAGATTATACCTTCATGCTCAGTAGAGGTTTATTAACAACCAACCAAGTATATTTTGACCTATACTAGCTTCGCCCTAATGTGTGTGTACATGTTAATAAGGAGAAGTACTTACATCTTAGAGAGAAGAAGAACAGTAAGGAGTGCAAAATTGCAGAATTTAAATTCTTGGTTGTTCGACTTTTTATTTTTAAACAATTGATGGAAATAAAGAGTTCTAACACCCTCAATAGTGGACTACAGGTCAGGTCAGTATGCAGTCACTTAGACCAGTTATATACTGTAGCTCTGTATTGGTTTGCGAATCATCTCTCCATCACCTTACTGGTGTTCATAGCAGTTTGCTGCAGGAACAAACCAGATCTTTGAAGAACCATGGCAATTCTTGACTCATTACGAGTTGAAATTGTAAGACTAATGGTTTATACTTAAATATTAGCAAATAGGAATTCTGTACATTTTGGACGAAGGTGGGCAAAGTACACAAATCCTGTATTTGAGTAAAAGCAGAGATCCCATACGGTAAATATTATTCAAGTAAAAGTAGAAATCCTCTATGTACTCGTGTACCAGAGTAAAAGTACAAGTAAAAGTACTCACCTTTAAATGTACTTAAGTATTAAAAGTGCAGGGCATATTAGCTTAAAGTAGTCTTTTCATAGACTATTCATAGTGAACAATCTCTCTCCCTCTCTATCTCTGCTTCCTGACTGTGAACATATTGTTTTCCTCGCTAGAACAACCAGATTTGTTTCTGATTTCAAATATGTTACATTAGTAGTAAAGGTAAGTCACGCAATTAAGCATAAAAGTAAGCAGGTGGTAAAATTCCCACTTCAAATACTACACACCACTGTCGTTAGGTACACAACGGCAGGAAGAAATGTAGTCAAGTAAAAGTAGAGATATTTGTTGTACTTTTGAGCAGAGCAAAAAGTATCCTCTAATAAAACTACTGTTGACTTAAGTACAGAAACAACATAAATGTACTCAGATGCAGGAACCACTTTCAAGGTCCTATGATCTGCCTGTAAATAACTTTCACAATGCAATGCATTTTTTTAAAATTATTATCTACAACTAGCTTTGTTTCTTTGAGCATGCTTTTTTTGATGATAGATATGATTCCTCCAAAACCCCAGTGATAATAAAAAAGTGAACTTCTTGGTTATCTCCTTTGTGTTTCCTATGATCTTGAGATCATGCCAGTTTAGGATCCAAATCTGGAATGTGGGAGAGGCCCATAAGTTAGGTCCTGTTATATGAGATTCAGGTTGACTGATGTGTCAACCTGAACATGAACCTGTGTGTGTGTGTGTGTGTGTGTGTGTGTGTGTGTGTGTGTGTGTGTGTGTGTGTGTGTGTGTGCGTGTGTGTGTGTGTGTGTGTGTGTGTGTGTGTGTCTGGTTCTGTTTGTCACCACTTTATCTTGTCTGCGCATCTCAGCAGAACATGAGTACATGAATAATGTACAGGGTGGGCCATTTATATGGATACACCTTAATAAAATGGGAATGGTTGGTGATATTAACGTCCTGTTTGTGGCACATTAGTATATGTGAGGGGGCAAACTTTTCAAGATGGGTGGTGACCATGGTGGCCACTTGGAAGTCGGCCATCTTGGATCCAACTTTTGTTTTTTTTCAATAGGAAGAGGGTCATGTGGCACATCAAGCTTATTGGGAATTTCACAAGAAAAACAATGGTGTGCTTGGTTTTAGCGTAACTTTATTCTTTCATGAGTTATTTACAAGTTTCTCTTTGTTCACAGCCATTGACATGTCGAAGAGGTTAACACGTGATGAGCGGATCGAAATTGTGTTGATATCTGGTGAACGCAGTAACCGGGTCATTGCAGCAGATTTCAATGCAAGACACCCTACGAGACCACCCATCTCCCATGCTACAGTTAGCAAACTGCTTGCTAAGTTTCGTGAAACTGGTTCAGTGTTGGATTTGCCAAAATGTGGACGCATGAAAACTGTCACTAATGAACAAACATCAGTGGCTGTCCTAGCTTCATTCAGCAAGAGCCCACAGCGTAGCACTCGCCGCATGTCACTGGAGAGTGGCATTAGTCGAACATCCCTTCGGCGGATATTAGCTACTCACAAATGGCACCCTTACAAACTCCAGCTACTGCAGCATCTCAACGAGGATGACCCAGATCGGCGCACACAATTTGCAGAATGGGAAAAACAAAAATTGGAACAGGACCCTCTGTTCACGCAGAAGATTTTGTTCAGTGATAAGGCAAACATTTATGTGAATGGTGAAGTTAACAAACAAAACCACCACTATTGGTCTGACATTAACCCACATTGGATCAATCCCTCCAAGACTGTTGGAACAAAAAAAGTGATGGTATGGTATATGGGGTACAAAGATAGTGGGGGCATTCTTCATCAATGGAAACCTCAAGGCCACTGGATATTTGAAATTGCTACATGATGATGTGTTTCCCTCTTTATGCATTGAAGCTGGCATGTTCCCTGAGTTTTTCCAGCAAGATGGTGCACCACCACATTATGGGTGTCAGGTCCGAGCATTCCTAGATGAACAGTTTCCTGAAAAGTGGATTGGTCATCGTGGGCCAGTTGAATGGCCCCCAAGGTCTCCCGATCTGACCGCCTTAGACTTGTATCTTCACACCATAGACAATTGCCTTCAGATGACCCAAAGATAAGAGATGTGCAGCACCTGAAACTACGGATACTGGAAGCCTGTGCTGGCATTTCTCCTGCCGTGTTGCTATCAGTGTATGAAGAGTGGGAGAAGAGGGTTGCATTGACAATCCATCACAATGGGCAGCATATTGAACACATTTTATAAGTGGTCAGAATCTTGTAAATAACTCATGAAAGAATAAAGTTACTTTAAAACCAAGCACACCATTGTTTTTCTCGTGAAATTCCCAATGAGTTTGATGTGTCACATGACCCTCTTCCTATTAAAAAAAAACAAAAGTTGGATCCAAGATGGCCGACTTCTAAATGGCCACCATGGTCACCACCCATCTTGAAAAGTTTGCCCCCTCACATATACTAATGTGCCACAAACAGGATGTTAATATCACCAACCATTCCCATTTTATTAAGGTGTATCCATATAAATGGCCCACCCTGTAGTTCAATCTGTCCCACAGTAAGACAGTCAGCCATGAATAAACAACCTAACCACACACAAGAATCAGAATTAAACAGGAAAAATAAGCTCTTCAACAGAGGTGTGCACCTCTGTAAAACTACATTCCTAAAGGTATAAATATGATTATCTGTTAGGTAAGTGACATAACGCCCCAGTAGGCACACCCAGACATAAACCCAAATACACACACCCAGACACATAATGACCTACCAGTGGACTGGAAGACTCCCGGATTGCATTGGCAGTAGCGTTGGGCAAAAGCCTCCATCATCCTATCGATCTTCTGTGCCTCACCTGGCAGTCTGAAGCTCCAAAGAAATTGCCTGCACACATCATATAATTCCCGGCAGTCACTTCAATGTGTTTCTAAAGTAGTCATGCTGACATGATTTGATCAGGAGAGTTGCTAGTAAAATGAACTCCAACAAGAGGTGGGAATGTACAAGCATAACGTACTCTTATATGACAAATACTCAGGACCTGATTATTTAAAGTACTAGATATCTGAGCATTCATCAAAAGAACATGGTGTTCGCTTTACCTGAGCGCTTGAACAAGGTTGAGATCTGTGAACTCGTGCAACTCCACAAATGCATGCAGAACCTGGATATTAAAGTCATCTCTGTAGTCAAAAAAAAAAATAAATAAATAAATAATTATTATTGGACACAAAATTTACAATATATACATATATATAAACCTGAATTTTGCAAACTTTAATGTCCTTTGTTTTATTACAATCATAATACAACAAGGTGTTGCAGTTGATGCTGACCATCCATGAAAACAATCATCAACCATGTTAACAAATACACTTTTACCAATTAACCCTGAATCAGGCAAAGAACCTCATTTGGTAACTTACAAGTGCCAGAAAAAACATTTGTAGAAAATAAGTATTTTTGCACATTTTATTGTTAAACAAGTCTGTTTATATATAAATTTTTGGAACAAAAATTACAACAATGAAAATGTGTTGAAAAAAATTCATAAGAGTATAAAAAAGAATTCCTTGAAATTTGGAAATTTGGAATTTCCAAGTATTTTAATGATTGCCATATCAAGGGTTAAATCAGAGCTATTAAAAAGGACAAAGTGTGTTGTATTAAATGTATTTTCAAACTTGGTCCAAATATTTTTTGTTAGACACTGGCTTTTGTTGTGGTGGCATTTCATTCTCCCCATGAGAAAGAAGCCCTGACTGAATTGAGCAAAAACAGTAATAATGCAAATAATGTTTTTCCCCCTACCTATCCCCTACGTAATCCTTATATAGAAGAATCAATGTTTGCCCTTTTGATATACCATAGATAGTGCTGTTACAATTCTCACACATACAGTAGATACAATGATGTTAGTTTTTTCTTAAAGAACGTAACATGTGCCATAATGTGCATTCCTTGTGTGTTTAGGAAATTATGGCCAGCCTTAATTAACATTAAATTAATAATAAATGAAACGAAATAAAAAATGTACCGTTGTGTCCCATTACACCCCTAGCCACTGCTCATTCTTGTGTCATGAGCTCAGACGTGACCTCGACCCGCACTATGTATTTGTTTATGATGCAGAACAAGCAACGGTGCTCATTCAACACTACTGAAAATCTATTCAAAATACAACCGACCAACACTGTGCATCCATTCCTTTTATCAAAAGCATGACATCACATTTGACCTGCACTATACGCAGGCAGTGATATCCCCCAGAGGAATTGTGGGATGCCACAATAAAGCATTCCCTGACCCTTCTAGCGTTCTTTCCTTTCCGATGGTATCACAAGAACCAATCTCCCAGATTAAGTAATGCAGGCCCCCATCTCACCCATCCATCCTTCCCTAATAGATTAGCTGTGAAACGGAGATACCAATGTGCTCTTTCCCCTAGATCTCATTTGGACACACCCATACACTGTGGGCAGTAAATGCAGCAGAGCCGGGGGGGGGGGGGGTCCAGAGTCATGTTGCCTCTAAGGAGATGACTGGAAAATATTTGGCTATGATTCATTATTACAACCAATAGTCTGAGACAAATTGTTCAGAAGGAAGCATATAATAAAACACAAATAGAGATAGTATTAATAGAGCGATTAAAACCAACTACTTCCCTTGTCCAAAATAAGCAGGGGAAAGATAAAGACACACTGCTTTCTCTAATCATCAGGAACTGAAACACAGTCTTTTTTACACGAGGCAAAATGTCAATGGTGTAACACTGTAAAAGAGTATGTATGGGTGGCCAATATGGCAAAATACTTTATTACGGTAATCTATGTGTAATCTAATGTTAGCTTAGCTATCTTTAACTTAGCTTACATGATTGCTAACAACATAATTGAAAATTTGGAGTTTGATTCCTTTCATGAGTCGACCCAGTTACAACCCACTTCCTCCATCTTTATTTTCAGCAGTGCCACAGGCTGGTCACCACCATGCCAAGCCACACTGATAGTAATTAGTGCTAAAGGAGTCCCTACCACGTACTGAGTTTAGAATTCCTGTATTGCAAGTCTGAAATCTTAAGAAAAATCTTAAGAAATATTCTAATATTTTGGGATATTGGATGTTTGATTTTGAAATTAAAACAAAAAAGATTTTAAATATTTTAACTTATATTGAATGATATATGGGACTGCTAGTGCTACGTATAAAAAGATGCTCCATTAGCTAAAACGCTCCTATGCATCTTTCTAACATGGCCAACTAAGGGATCCCAAATGCCCTCAAAACCCATAATGGTACATGAAGAAAAATCTTTCCCCCAATATTCTATTTTTTAGATGACTGTGGATGGTTGGATAAATAGACTACTGACATCGACATGGTATACTTTTCCAAGATACTGCCTGTATTGTTATATATATATATATATATACACAAGATATCACAATATTTAAATGGTTTTGATAACAAAAATATTTTTGATTATAACTGATGTTAAAATGTCACCTATGATGTTAAAATGGTCCTATTTTAAATCTTCTAAAGAAAAATTTATATGTTAAAATAATTATTTTGCTAGAAATATATCATGTTTATACTGTGTATCACAAAAAACGTTTTATTTATTTACACACAAACACAGGAAAATGAGTCTAGTTTAAAAAAATAATAATGTTAAACCAATCATAATTGGTGCAATGAGTTCCAAAGCACTGACACTTGACGATAAAGACCATACTTTAAAAAGTATATGATAAAGTATTTCTATATCAAATTGGCCAGAACTAACAAAGAAATTTCTGAAAAAACCCACATATAGAAGAATCATACACACCTTTCTCCGAGGTAGTCCCCTATTGCTGTCTTATTCAGGCCCTCGCCTTTGTAGAGGAATTGAGCGATATCATCGCTGGTGTTCTTCAGAAGATCATTTTCAATTAGGAACTGAATCCCCTGGGAACCAAAACAGAGTTCATCATCAAAACACTGCATGTCCTGCCCACATCGATAAATCCTTTAATGGCTCTGATTAATCACCTTCTTTGGGTCCATGTTGAACTTCTTGCGGCCCATTGCCACCTGTTTGTTCCTTTGCATGTTTTTCCTGAAAGGCATTTTGAGTTAGACCAAAAAAAAATAAAAAATAGATTCATGAAAAAAAAAAAAAAAAAAAAAACTGGTTGAGTGTAAAAATCTTTTTATTAATACACTGCCAAAAAATGATGATGCTGTATATTAATATTTCTTTCAATATTTCAGATAGAAATAGACAAATATTTTGTTATAATTTTATATCAGAATATTTTCTATCGTGTTCAATAATTCGGTATGTTTTCTGTACATCTGAATGTTGCATAATGACAAGGTGGAATGATTCCATTACTATCCCAACTGCGATTTTTTAAATAACGGTACATCCTGATATGTCTTGTTACCACAGCAATCTACTAACGAGTCTTTTGTTCCCTTTTCCTACTTAACATCACATACATTTAACCTTTTTAACAACCTTTTTTTTTTTTAATTTTTGCTTTTTTGAAGGCCAAACAAAAAATCCTGATAAATTACACCAAAGTTCTCCATTCTCAACAGCTACGCGTGTTAGACCCCTTTGAAGGAACAGCTTTGTGAGTGTTACAGTGCATAGACACTGGAGGCTCCATCCAAAATGTTAAATAAAAGTCTCCTCAAAGAAAGATTCACCATTTCAATACTTAAAATGTAAAAATAAAGTGTGTAAGTTTACACAAAATGTCTGCCACACAGGTTGTGGCGTAAGCTGTTACTTTAGAAACAATAAGTTTCAGTGGAAAGCATAAGCAGCTCCTCCAGGCAGCCACTAAAACCACTTGTAGAGGCATTAGATATAAAAAGATGCTCCATTAGCTAAAACGCTCATATGCGTCTTTCTAACATGGCCAACTAATGGATCCTAAATGTCCTCAAAATCTACTATGGTGCATGAAGAGCTCTTAAAAACATGACAGAGAGCTGTGTAAATGGTTGTTTTGTCAAGTTAGAATCACCCTGCACTCAGGCCTTGCTCTGTAGATTCCCTACTGTGTTTTTGGTGTAAATTATTCAAAGGTGTTCCCATCAAAAGAGGGAGTAAGCGGATGAAAAATTTACAGAGCAGGGAATTTTGCATGAGAAATTCATTCTCGAACTGGTATGCGGCCAGCACTCCCAGTTTAAGCTTTAAATTTTAATGTCATGGTTGGAGCGCACAAAAGAGTACAAGACTAAAGTAGTACCTCTCCTCAGTGGAGCCCAGGTTCTCGATCTCGCTGGTCACCTCGGCTATCTCATCTTTCAAACGCTGTGAGAACGGCAAGGAAGATGGTTAGTGTACAAGAAGAAGCATGAAGGCATTTTACACTAGAACATGAATGAGATGGTGGCATGTGGGGAATAAAACACTACAGGCCATGCTGTTATGGAGGAGTAATCAATGATGGGGTGATGAGATGAGTTTGATTATGCTCCACTAACTACATGCTCTCAGCCTCTTCCACAGCAATAACAATTTAACAAACTGTCGTAGTTTTTCATCAAATTATGAGTTAGTATAATTTTATTATCATTTCCTGTTCTCACTTTTATATGTTATAGCAGATACAAGCATTAATTCCTTTATCTTTATTTCTGAGACCTCTCACATGGGAGGAAATGCTTTAAGTAGCTGAGACTCTTTCCATGAATATTAAAGGTCCCATATTCTCTAAATTCTTTAACAAGTTAACATAGGTCTCAGAGGCTCCCCACAGCATATGTTAATGCACCTCAAACTCTATTTCATTTATTTCAATCCTCTTCCAAAAATGCTGTTTCAGTGTCTATGTAAATGAGATATTGCTTAGCCACACCCCCTCAGAGAACAACAGAGCTGAGGGGGGGATCTTATGATGAGGTCACACTGGGAGGCTAGTGAGGTTTGTAAAAGATGTGTTTAAATAGTTCTAAACAGTTTTTATATAAATCATGATTCATTCTGATTCCTTCGCACTCATTTCCACCAGTGTGTCTGATTCAACAGGGATTTTAACCGATGAACTAAGAACATGAATCAATCATTCCATCCCTTGCTTCTTCACTCTACCTTTGACTGCTCATGTGCTTTCTTCACCACAGCCAAAGCAGGTCTGACACAAATCTAATATTAACAGATGAAGCCCTTCCCTCAGTGGCCCCAGGTCAGCTCCCTCAGATGAAAATCACATTAAAAAGAGGACAACTGACCAGAGGCTCCAGAATGATGGCGAAATTGGATTACTTTTTCTTGGAGTGTCTTTTCTGAGCGTAATCTCCTCTTCTATAGACCTTTGTTAGTCTGGAGCTAGACCATTTTCTCATCATAAAAAAGACCTCCGTCTAATTGTGAAAGGCATTGTACAGTACTCTCACTCAAATTTAAACAGATAAATCCAGTTGCATTTTCACATTTTTTATTTTTCATTTATAAAGTATATTTAATTCTTTGCCTTTCCTTGAATGATAAAAATCAGCACAAGTCGGAAATCGCTGATTAAGTCTGCTTATTCTTCCCCTAGACGTTAGCAATCACAACAAATTCCTCAAATGCTTATGTCTGCAAACAAAGGGGATGTTTGTAATGCCAGACCTTGACCTGCAACCAGGACAAGGAGGAGGAGTAGGCTTTTGAAATGTGGACACAGAAAGTAAAAGAAGAAAAACAACCATAAAATCTTCTGTGGTAAATACGAAATGGGTTTATAGAAATAAATTTAAGGACAATTCAGTCTTTACTGGAATAACATTAAGGCTATGAAATCAGACTTCACAAATCTGAGTCTGATCACGGCAACTTGGGTCATGTAATCAGTCTCCTGTACACATATCCTGGGTTCTACTCGGTGTGTCGTCGTACTGACTCACTTCCTTGGCATTTTAAAAGCTGCATCTCTGAACCTTACAGTCATTACTGGTAAAGCCGGTGATTGTTAGCACATCCGGGGTGAAGCGTGTTATAGCTGGTTAAACCTGAATGTGTTTTTTTGATAGCGTTTAAACGGGTGTCTGAAATTGTGAAAAATTCTGAAAAGGTGATTTGTTGGGTGGCGCTGAAACTAGCAGTTGTGCCATCCTGAGATTGCTAGCACCATTACAATGGTGTTTAATAGGAGATAAATGAAAAAAAAATTAAAATCTTAAATAGAACTCTTGACAAAAACAGTCAGGTCAAAAGTGTTAGAGATCATTCGTTCACTGATCACATCAGTGATATACTGGAATTCTTTTGTGTGGCAATTTAGGTATCCAAAGTCGATTTTTTAAAACCATTTTTTATATTTTTATATGTTTGCATTTGAGGTGATGAAAAGTTGCCATTCCTCTATAATTCCTTAGGTGGCACACTCTAAACTATTGACACATTGGCAGGCGGTACAGAATTCTGTGTGGTAGGAGAAAATTATTTGGTGAATATGAATTATGTATGTCAGGATATTAATAAAACCATGATACTAACAGTATCGCAAAAAAAAAAGATATATATATATATATTATTGTCTGGTTCCTGGTGATTCCCATCCCTCTTATTTTCCCACTCAACATTTCTGAGAGACTACTTTGGCTCAGCTAGATAGCAATCTAAGAGATACAAGCACAGTGGTGCTTCATTAACATGAACGTTAAAGCTTTTTGAGCTGATTTGTTTGATCAGCGTGTACAGATGAGGAGGTCAGGTTCCCACTGCAACCACTATCACTGAGTAGGCGAATAGGCTGTGGGACACTGTTAACCAAAATGACTAAGAAAAAAACCCAATAACATGGTTGTAAAAGGTTATTTATAGTTTAACAGAAAAAAATCAACTCAATTTTGGGACAACCTGTTGAGCACAAAAATATTTTATAAAGAAGCAAGCGCTAGAGGTATACATGTCTTTTTATAGATGGAGAGAGAACTCTTGTAAACTTTCAGTATGTATCAGGTCCGAGGAAAAAACAAGAAGTTTCATGCACATCAAATATAGATTATTTAATAAGAATGAACACAGAAACTAGGCTGTCCTTAAAATTTTCAAGTGACTGACCCATTTTTTTAAAATGCGACATTCTAGTAAACATGTAGTACAGTATGTCCAGAGAGAATGAGTGACCATTTTTAGTATAGAGAGAGCACTGGTACCTGAATGTCCTCCAGCAGCTCTTGTTTGCGGCGCCGGATGTTCTCCAGCTCCTGCTGCTCCTCAGGCGTGAGGTCCTCTGGCACTAGGGGGGAAAAAAAGTCAAGAGCAACGTCAAAACAAAAGCCAAACACACATTAAGGCTTATTGAGACATAACAGGTCAAAGATACTAAAAGCACATACAGCATCCTGGAATTCAAACTTGTTAATATTGATTTGTGGAAAAACTGGCTGCCTGTTGTCAGACTCTATGATACTCCTAACAGTTTCTGTCTCTTCTGGTGAACTGGGTTTTAAAATGCAATGAACAGAAGCTCTGGTCTTATGTCTTTGCCTCATTAAGCTAACCACCTAGGGTAATTATCATAAGGAGAATGACATGAGTGTCAACAGTGAAGTAAAATGATTGGCCAAAAATGTCACTTTAAATCTTGGGGTCAGGGGTCGCTCAGTGGTTAAGTCATTGAACTACGGTTCAGAAGGTCCTAGATTCAAATTCCACAACCACCAAGTTGTCCCTGTTGAGCCCATGACCAAGGCACTTAACCCTCAACTGCTCAGATGTCTAATGAGATAAAAATGTAAATGCAAACTTTAGAATTTTGGCCGTATGGCTACCCGGTGAAAGAAGAGAGTTAAGTTTGCACTAAATACACCAAAACTTTGAAATCTACCAATTCGACTTCATATGAGTCTCAGCTGAACTTTGGGATGCATTTTTACATGGAACGAGAGTTTTGGAACTTGATAACTCATCCTGATAACTCACACTGTATTCACTTTCTGGATTATTAACTTCACGGTCAGTGTGTAAAGCAGGAAAGTTTATAATGACCAGGACTTATTGTAATGAACTTACAGTACATGCACCTCAATTTTTTAAAAACCCAAACTATCCCTTTAAAGCCATTTTGGTGACTCTGTAAACAGGAATTCAATTACTCTCCTAGTTCCTTTAGTCTTATTAATGTATTGATACATATAATTAATAATATATAATCAGAATTCCAGGGTAAATTGCAATAATGAATTTATGATTTATCCAAGTTTGGGAAAATAGACAATTTTCCAAAAAGAAAAGTCCATGCTTGTTTTCTCTTTCCAACATTTAACCATACACCACTTATTAGTTATTTGATTTTTTTTTTCATTATTTTCATATACTGCATGTGTTTCATCAAGTTTTGGAATTACCTGAGGTAATTCTAGGTTTGTGTGAACACACTGCTGGATAGTGAATTATGATTTCAAGCATGATTTCAGCAAATTGCAAAGACTATGCATGAAAAAACTGAGGAAATTGAACAGAAAATTATATTATGACAGCTAAGAATATAACAGCACTAAAACAGCTTATGTATTGCATGTATCTCATTAAAAGAGACAAGTGTGGAATTACAAACAAACTGAATATAACCCTGGGAGAGAATATTTCTTTCAGCTCCTTCACTACACGAGTTTGACCTCTCAGTGGCCCTCACATGCTAACTGTCCACTATGACACCACTTCTTCCTGTCATAGTTACCAAAGGGTTCAAAGGTGCGTTGAAGCTCTTATAGGAAATAACTGGTTAAGCAATGCTGTGGGGGTGGGAGGACACGTAAAGACGGTCTTCTCGCTCTGGCAACCAGGATGAGCTCTTTAATGCACTCATTCTCTAACATCTTAGTAATATCTCTTACTCTCTGCCTCCCACGGGGACATTCTCTCTCCCACACACTTGCACAAAACCTCTCGGCTATTCATAATTCATCAAGTAATAATTTGCCTATTTCTCACAGTGGAAGTGCATGGAAATGCTTGCATGATGTACGGCAAAGTGAGAATAATGCAGGTTTCTAGTACCTATACTGTATTCATGAGGTACATCTCTGATGTGCAAGACTAAAAATATTATTATATATATAGACTTTCATCTTGTGTTTGAATATGAATTGCTTCTCCAAATTCATATACCTCCATTCAGGAAACCCCTTTTCCTGTTTAGCCTGAGTCATCCTCTCAAGAATTCTCATGCAATCCTTTTCTCGCTGTGTGGTTTGAAAACGCACTTAAGATGCTGAAAATATTTTTGAGCCTGACTCATTATCTCATCATTTATTCACATTTATTCACACGAGGCTGGCTTATAACTGTGGCTCTTGGAGTCTTCGCACAAAGGGATGAAAGATTCTGTCGAAAGGTTGCTGTTCCTCATAAACCAAAGAAACCTGCATCAATCCAAAATTAATTAATTTGACTCAAAGTGAAATTCTTCCCAAAATATACAAAAATGACAAACTATATTTACACAAGGAGGAAACGCGAGCAATAAAACAATAGTATAGAAATAGAAGAAATGTATAAACAAGCATGGACCTCGAGTAATGACTGTAGTGATTTGCAACATGGCTATGCAGAACAATGGCACAATGTCCTCTGCACAGCGAAACAGATGGAGTTATTATGCTCTCTGATCAGCTGATCGCAGCTCTCACCTGCTCCCCCGTCAGACTCGATCCACATGGACTGTTTCAGAGCTGCCTTTCCAACTCCTACGCTCATCGCAACATTTCAAATGTTCCTTTTTCCTCAGAATACTGAGATCCTACATTGCATTAACTGCAAATTGTTTAATCTTTCATTGGCCATGTATGCAATAGAAGCACAAGCATTACAGGTCAGTGACAAAGCGAGACAGAAATGTAAAGAGTAAGTCAGATTCTTTTCGTTTTCAGAGTTACCAAATTAATAAGCCTCAGCCCGAATACACACAGCCTCATGGAACATCTTAATGACGTTCCATTATTGGTCAATATGGTTTACAGCTGCAAATGCATTTGCCTTTAGAAAACAGGAAGTATTTTTGCCTCTCCATGGAAAGAATGAGGTCATACTGGGGTGTGCACACCTTCTCAAACCACCACAAGTCCACCCACAGCATTTTTTAGATGCAACAGTGGTGGGGATGGACCACAGCCTGGGGCTCGGATGAAGAGAGATGTCCTGTAGCAGGGCCCCTGATGATGCTCTGGCACCAATGCCTAGAAATATTCATGGACCTCTAAGAGATGGCACCCTTTCATTTTTTTTTTAGGTCAGACCAGAGCAGCACATTGAGAGAAAAAAAGGACTTTAGAGTACGAAGAAAAAACTGGGGCAAAAATTACATAATTAGGTAACTGGTGACCAGCAGGTTTCCTGAACATTAATTTTATCACCTCAATTATTCTAATTATTTTAGGACTCAAGTCCATTCAATTGTTTTTCTCGGAGTGAAACTCAGATGAATTACAATAATTAATGCTGTTAAACAGTCGGTTCACTGAAAGTGATATAAATTTTTTGACAAAAATCTCCATGGAAATAAAGACGGCAGAAAGAGAAGTAGATTGTGAGTAGGCCGACTCAATCGGGTAATCGCGAAAGGACTGGCGGAGACCGGACATCTTCAAATAAGTTATAAGCAAGCTTGTGAGGATGCAGTCTAGTAAGGAAAGCTAAGCTAATGTTAAGTCACAGCTTGGTTGTTGCCAATTACTGCAATTAATTAATTAACGATTAATCATTCAACTTTCTTTAAGCTGCTTTCCTTTCGTCACCACAGTGGACCATCTGATCCGCACACAACATGTTTCACATTAAGTGCCCTTCTCAACACAACCCTGCCATATCTAATCAGGCTTGGGACCAACACTGCATGCTGGGTAGTATGGAGTGTAGCAACCACCAAGAGTGGTGCTTGAACCCAGAGTCTCAGATGGCCAAATCAACAACCTTACCTGCTTGAGTCACCACTCCTCTTAACTATTAATCATTAACGTTTATGTTTCTGATTTATAGTTTTCCAGTGGCCTGGTATGCTTAACCAGAAAAAAAGAAAATAAACTAATTATATCATTCTTTTTTGTTGTTAAAACTCAGGGTGCCATTTGGTATATTTAAACGTGACATGTCAGTGTTCTAGCCTTAGCTCAGGCAGCTGACAGAACAACAATCTTTATCTGTGACTAATTTTACTGTCTAACAACTATTCGATCTTTTCACTATTAGGAACATGCAGGTATTTTTATACAGGATGGGACAAGAATTTATAAACGTCACAAATTAAATAATTCAGATGAACTAACCACATCACATCAGAACTTAGAATACTTTACTCCCCTTGAAACGAGGGAACTAATTTCACTCATCTCTTCTTCAAAATCGTCAACCTGTATATTAGATCCTATACCGACACATTTTCTCAAACAGATAGTACCAGCAATAATAGAATCCCTGTTGAAAGTAATTAACTGTTCACTCAGTAGTGGGTATGTCCACAAATCCTTTAAATTAGCCGTTATTAAACCGCTAATCAAGAAACCTGACCTTGACCCCAGTCAGCTTTCTAATTACAAATCAAACCTTCCCTTTATCTCCAAGATTCTGGAAAAGGTAGTTTCACAGCAGCTATGTTCACATCTACACAGAAATAGCATAAATTAACTGTATCAGTCAGGATTTAGGCCTCATCACAGCACAGAGACAGCACTTGTTAAAGTAGTAAACGACCTCCTATTGACCTCTGATCAGGGTTGCATAACTATACTTGTGTTACTGGACCTCAGTGCAGCTTTTGACACCATTGATCATAGTATTCTCCTTCACAGATTAGAAAAGGTAGTAGGAATTAAGGGAACTGCCCTCTTGTGGCTCAGATCCTATTTGACTGATCGTTATCAGTTTGTAGATTTAGATGGTGACCATTCCTCATGTTCTCAAGTGGAGTTTGGTGTTCCACAGGGTTCAGTTTTAGGCCCACTGCTTTTTTCCCTTTACATGCTTCCTCTGGGCAACATAATTCGTAAACATGGTATTAGTTTTCATTGTTATGCTGATGAAACACAATTATATGTCTCAGCAAAACCAGATGAGAAAAACCAGTTTGCTAAAATTGAGCAGTGTGTGCAGGACATAAGAGATTGGATGTTAATAAATTTTCTTCTGCTTAATCCTGATAAGACAGAAGTTCTGGTCATAGGACCACAAATAGCTAGAAGTAAGCTTTCTGATCACACTGTAACTTTAGATGGCCTTTCTGTTCCATCAAATGCAACAGTTAAAGACCTTGGTGTGATTATAGATTCCAGCCTTTCCTTTGAAGCACATGTAGATAATATCACCAGGATAGCTTTCTTTCACCTTAGAAATATTGCCAAGATTAGAAACATATTGTCACTAAATGATGCAGAAAAACTAGTTCATGCTTTTATCACCTCTAGGTTGGACTCTTGTAACGCCTTACTGTCTGGTTGTTCAACTAGGTGTATAAACAAGCTTCAGTTAGTACAGAATGCAGCAGCGAGAGTCCTCACTATAACCAGAAGATACGAGCACATCTCCCCTATCTTATCTACACTGCATTGGCTCCCTGTGAAATTTCGCATCGATTTTAAGATACTACTTTTGACATTTAAAGCACTAAATGGTCTCGCACCACAGTATTTGAGTGAACTGCTAGTGTCTTACGATCCGCCACGCCTACTTCGATCAAAGAATGCAGGCTGCCTGTCAGTACCACGTATCATTAAAACTACAGCAGGGGGCAGATCTTTTTCTTACAAAGCCCCAAAGTTATGGAATAGTCTTCCTATTAATGTTCGGGACTCAGACATAGTCTCAGTGTTTAAGTCTAGGCTAAAAACCTATTTATTTAGCCAAGCATTTTTGTAAATAGATTAACCTTAGGTAAAGGAGCAGATCTGGGGGACTCATGGACGTAGAGTATTCTGGTGAACTGGTATGTTCAGATGCTGTCTTCCCCACTCTCATTGATCACTCAGGTTTGTTGACGGTGAGGTGATTGGTTGCTTTACATCACAGGGAGCCCTCATGTCTGTGTTTCCTTCTGGCTCTCCCTTTTAGTTATGCTGTTATAGTTAGTCCTGCCGGAGTTCCTGCTTGCACTTTGCACTAAATATACATTCACCTTATACATGTTGACTGTGACCATACCTAACTGCCATCTCTCCTTATTTTCTGTTCTCTCATCTTCTGCTCTCTCCTCTCTCTCTCCCTCTCTCCTTTCCCTCTCCCTGTCTCTCTGTCGAGCTATACATGTCACTCCTGAGTTGCCAGTGATGCAGACCCCTCTGCCCTCTGGACCCGTCTAACCCGTCCTGGAGTCCTGCTTCTGGTTGGAGATCTCGTCGCATGGATGCCCCGTGTGTTCTGCCTGGATTCGTGTGGTGGCTGGGGATGGTTTCCATGAAGACTGTCCTGTCATCGATTGATGCTCTGGGGACCTGTGACTTCAGTTGTTCGATAGCGCAGGACTGGAATCTCCTACAGTCTACCTGAGCCTCCAGGAACAAACTGGACTCCTTTTAATTTTAAACACATCTCCTGTTATACTGAACTTCCAGTACACATTATTATGCTGATCAATCCCTGCTATCCGTTATCACCCAGATGAGGATGGGTTCCCTGTTGAGTCTGGTTTCTCTCAAGGTTTCTTCCTATTACCATCTCAGGGAGTTTTTCCTTGCCACCGTCGCCCTCGGCTTGCTCATCAGGGACAATCTTATCATTTTGATTCATACACATTGCATACAAACTTACTTCTTTTATTGTGTAAAGCTGCTTTGCGACAATGTCAATTGTTAAAAGCGCTATATACACACGTGGACAAAATTGTTGGTACCCTTCGGTCAATGAAAGAAAAACTCACAATGATCACAGAAATAACTTTAATCTGACAAAAGTAATAATAAATAAGAATTCTATGAATGTTAACCAATGAAAGTCAGACATTGCTTTTCAACCATGCTTCAACGGAATTATAAAAAAAAAATGAAAACTCAAAAACTCATGGAACAGGCCTGGACAAAAATGATGGTACCCCTAACTTAATAGTTTGTTGCACAACCTTTTGAGGCAATCACTGCAATCAAACGATTCCTGTAACTGTCAATGAGACTTCTGCACTTCTCAGCGGGTATTTTGGCCCACTCCTCATGAGCAAGCTGCTCCAGTTGTTTCCGGTTTGAAGGGCGCCTTTCCCAGACAGCATGTTTCAGCTCCTTCCAAAGATGCTCAATAGCTCATAGAAGGCCACTTTAGAATAGTCCAATGTTTTCCTCTTAGCCATTCTTGGGTGTTTTTAGCTGTGTGTTTTGGGTCATTGTCCTGTTGCAAGACCCATGACCTGCGACTGAGACCCAGCTTTCTGACACTGGCCAGCACATTTCTCTCTAGAATCCCTTGATAGTCTTGAGATTTCATTGTACCCTGCACAGATTCAAGACACCCTGTGCCAGATGCAGCAAAGCAGCCCTAGAACATAACAGAGCCTACTCCATGTTTCACAGTAGGGACAGTGTTCTTTTCTTCATATGCTTCATTTTTCCATCTGTGAACTTAGAGCTGATTTGCCATGGCAAAAAGTTCCATTTTTGTCTCATCTGTCCATAGGACATTCTCCCAGAAGCTTTGTGGCTTGTCAACATGTAGTTTGGCATATTCCAGTCTGGCTTTTTTATGATTTGTTTTCAACAATGGTGTCCTCCTTGGTCGTCTCCCATGGCTCAAACAACGACAGATGGTGCGATCCGACACTGATGTTCCTTGAGCATGAAGTTCACCTTGGATCTCTTTAGAAGTCTTTCTGGGCTCTTTTGTTACCATTCGGATTATCCGTCTCTTTGATTTGTCATCAATTTTCCTCCTGCGGCCACGTCCGGGGAGGTTGGCTACAGTCCCATCGATCTTAAATTTCTGAATAATATGTGCAACTGTATTCACAGGAACATCTAGCTGCTTGGAGATGGTCTTATAGCCTTTACCTTTAACATGCTTGTCTATAATTTTCTTTCGAATCTCCTGAGAAAACTCTTTCCTTCGCTTTCTCTGGTCCATGTTGAGTGTGATACACACCATGTCACCAAACAATACAGTGACTACCTGGAGCCCTATATATAGGCCCACTGACTGATTACAAGATTGTAGACACCTATGATGCTAATTAGTGGACACACCTTGATTTAACATGTCCCTTTGGTCACATTATTTTCAGTATTTTCTAGGGGTACCATCATTTTTGTCCAGGCCTGTTCCATGAGTTTCTTTTTTTAAATAATTCTGTTGAAGCATGGTTGAAAAGCAATGTCTGACTTTCATTGGTTAACATTCATAGAATTTTTTTTAATTATTACTTTTGTTAGATTAAAGTTATTTATGTGACCATAGTGAGGTTTTCTTTCATTGACCGAAGGGTACCAACAATTTTGTCCACGTGTGTAAATAAAATTGACTTGACTTGACAAATGATGACGCTGATGATGATGATATGTTTCATCAACAACTTTATCTGAGGAGGATACGGACTGCTGCTACACGTCACCCTCTCCCTGGGAATTCAATTCATTTCCATTAGTCTTTATTAATGCACTTAAGCAGGTCACTAGCTCTTCGTATGTTATTTTTCATTATGTTATTAGCTACATTTTTTAAGCCTAATCAATTAGGTTTCCAGGCAACCAAACCACGACCTCGGAGCCTTCGCATGTCCAGTAGGCTAGATAATAAATTCATAATGTGGCCATGCCTGGGTATGCTGTTTTGACTCACAGCAAAAAAGAAATCTAATATAATTTGTTGGAAATGTGAAAACAGTTACATTCTCGGTTAATCACCTTGAAAATTATGATATTCTGCTTGAGTTCTTGTAAGTCACGACCGTCTATCATGTTTTGACGGAAATCCCCCAAAACATTTTTTCTCCTCCTCTTATTTCTCTTTCAGTGTGCTACATCGACAGATATCAGTATGTTGCTTACCACAAAGAACAAAGCTCAGATATCATCTGTCATTGCCCTAAAAATGACATGTTTATTAACAGTTACTGCATTTGCGGCGTTCAAACCTGGCATGATTGAGTTGTAAACACATACTGTACAATGTTAATGATACACAAATACATACATTCTTCTGCTTTTAGCATTTTACAGGAAGAAGAAGCTGAAACAGACCTGAAACAGACCTAAAACTTGTATCTGTTCCAGCAGATGAGTAGCACAATACGGGACTGCCCACATATTCTCATGTAAAGCAGCAAATTCTCAAAGCAAAGGGTTTTTCCAATAAAAACTAACACATAAACCACAAACTGCAGTAGCAAATAAGCATTCTTGTAAGTTAGTGATGTATCCAAAATTTTCGGTATGGTAAAGGAAGGGACCATGAACCATAAAGTGATACTTTATTAAATTAAAGTAAATTAAGTGCTTTCCATTTATTTTAATTCAAGTGATGGTATAAAAAAATTAAACATTCTATACCACAATCCAGTCTCAGTCGAGTACAGTACAAGAGGCAACATTTACTGTATCAGGAAAGACATCTTTTCTATTAAAAAAAAAAAAAAAAAAACACCACACACACTGAACAATTGTTCAAAAAACAAATTGTTTGAGAAGCAGTCAACACCACCACCACCAACAAAACGATGGATCAGATTTCCATTTCGGAGTAATCCTTTTCAAACCAGTCTAGCTACTAAAATGTCAATAAGCTCTCATCTGTGTGATCTTTCCTTCCCCTGAGGAACCTGTTTTTACTGGACAGTCTGAACAATGATCAGCTTAAGACCATATTCTCTACAGTACAGCACAGATTATTTACTTAGAGTGATTTCAAATCATTATTAATTATTGTACATAATCTTATTTTTATACAGACTGATTCAAAAACTAAATGTTGTGATAGAAGCCTATTATTAGTTACTATTAAAAGTCTTTTTCTTTCTAACGATTTTTCTTCTCAAGCACTGTGAGATCTTCAGCAGCTTTTACTTTATCTACAATATTATTCAAGTTTGATGCGTCATTTGATTCGTTTACCAGAAACACTGCCAATCAATACAGCAATCAAAACACAGTGCTTTTAAGTCCACCCCCTAACATTTTATCATGGATGTGACCAGGAAGATTTCAAGATGGATTTCAGATAAGAAAGAAAGAATATAATTAATAAACAACAAAATATATTTTCGTGCAAGGTTTTTATGCTCCATTTGACTGTCTTAATTTATTAGATTCTACTATATAATTATTAATTTACCCAAAATATCCCTCCATAAAATCAATTTGTCCAGTATGCATTTTATTTTATTAACACTTTGTCATTTTAGCCATTCATGTTCAAACAAAAATTTGACAATCCCTGCTTTTTTGTCCTTTCTCCATTTTTGTAATGGCTAGGGGTTAAACAAGCCAATCAGATATTCCCCCATTGTTACCTCATATAAGATGATCTTACATGAGATCATCGGTTTGTTGTTCGCGGGACCTTCCAGAACAAGTAAAAGAAATAGAAAGATTTGGGACCTTTAAGTCAAGAATTGAGCAGATCTGATCTGAGAATGCATTTCTCATCTTCTTTTTTGGCTCTTCAAGAGTATAAGCTCATATCTAGACCTGCTCCTCTCCTCACATTCATCTTGTTTTATTTGACTGGTCTTCTATCCTGTTTAAGATTTCTTTATTGACCCACTGACATGTGCTCCATAAAATCTAGCGTCTCAGCTAACCTCCCATCCTGATGTCCTCAGGCTGGTTCCCCTCCTCCTTCTGAGGTTCACCTCCTCTTTTCTGGAGCGGGCAAAGCGTGGACACATCTGCCCTGCTAATGACACATGGTCATTTAAACCAGCCTCATCCATCAACTTGACTTGAGACTCGGGTCATTTTCAGAGCTGTGAAGGAACTGGAGGCCAGAAAGCTGATGTACTACAGTGTGAACTTCCATGGCTTGTCAGCAACTTTAGCTTTGCAGTTTTACTTAAGACAAAAATACAGAAAGATACATAATGAGCACCTTTAAAAAAAAAATCTATTCTGTTGAGTTTATTATAGGGCGGCACGGTGGTGTAGTGGTTAGCACTGTGGCCTTGAACCGCCATGGTCCGGGTTCGATCACCGGCCAGGCTCGATTCCCGACTCTGTGTGCATGGAGTTTGCATGTTCTCCCCGTGCTTGGTGGGTTTCCTCCGGGTACTCCGGTTTCCTCCCACAGTCCAAAGACATTTAGGATAGGCTAATTGGCGTTCCCAAATTGCCCGTAGTGTGTGAATGAGTGAGTGTATGTGTGTGTGTCTGTGCCCTGCGATGGATTGGCACCCTGTCCAGGGTGTACCCTGCCATGTGCCCCAAGTCTCCTGGGATAGGCTCCAGGCCCCGTGACCCTGAATACAGGATTAAGCGGTATAGATGATGAGTGAGTGAGAGAGTGAGTGAATTTATTATTAAAATCTATATTGTTGAGTTTATGAAAGAAGGGATATTATTCTCCCTCACTTTACCTGCCAATCAAAGCAAGCCTGGGGCAGAGTGGTGAGATTTTTTTATTTATTTAGATTTTATAGTACCCTTACGTTTATAAATAAATATGAGTATATAGCGAGATGTATAGAAATAAAATAATGACTAAAATCAATACCAGGACACACATCTTTAACATATCCTAACACCACACCATAATGGTCATCCCTGCCTTTCTGTATCCCTTCTTTCAGGTCAGTCGGCTCCATGTTCTTCAGAAGACACCTTCAAGATTAAAATCCTGCCAAGAGAGACGTCTGCATCAGCAATGCAGCGTAGGACTTTAAACGACCCTCACCTATAACCTTTTGCACTTGGACTGACCTGGGCCACAAATACACAAATGGTGACAGTTCAGCAGAAAACAAGGCCGTTAGGGACTCAACCTGGGCTGCGGTGGAAAAGAGATCTCAGTGTTCGACATGGGAGTTGTGGGCCAAACTGGCAGGAGAACACACAAGCAGTGGGCAGATCACAGATAGGACGAACCCAAACAACCTTGACTAGCATTAATAAACTGGTCTATTCTGAGGATGAGATTTTATGTGTCCTCATTTAACTCCCCCAGAAAATGCATCATAAACAAAACTGGAGTTCCCTCTTAAAACACTGAATTGAGTAAAAATCCCATGTACACTCGTATTCAACTCGCTTTAACTTTAGTAGATCCTAGACATGCATTTGAAGTTTACGATTATTTGGATCTCGCACCTGGCCCATACAAACTGAATGCTGAATGACATCACATTCACTGATTCCACTTTCATCCACACTTTCTAAATTTATCACTGATAAAGATTGCGTATTTAACTCCAAACTCTAAGCAACCCGCAGAAATCTGGGCCTCTATGTAAATAACTAGAACATGACCCATAATGATTTCAAGTCACAGAGCTTGTCTACTTTTACAGCCCGGCTATAAACTAGAGCTTTATTACCCAAGCTTGACCCCATGGAATCAAAATAAATGTGCATCTACACACACAACCATCACCTGATCCACTAAAGATCCACTAAAGAGTCCACACTACTTAGGGGTACTTTAAGAGGTAACGGTGAATTCTGTAGAGAAATCACTGATGAATAAAAATGTGTCCCTCAATAGTGTGGCCTTTTCAAGGGAGACTGTTACTGTCAGGATTAATGTTCCATCACTGGAGTTATCTCAAAGCGTGGAGTCAGAACATGGTCGAGGATAGAAATCAGACCTGGTGCTGTGAATATTACACTACTGTCAGTAGTAGCATGTTTCCTCTGAAATTGAAATACCAGGTAGAAAGGGAAATGATCATGTCTGTTTGTGTGTAGAAAAATATATGAAAAAACATTACAATGACAACCAAAAAATTCCAATAGTGTCAGCTATTTAACAAACAAGAAAAGACTTTGTCTTGTTGTAGTCCATATTTTCTGACAGAAAAAGATATGACTAATAAACTCTCGCTGTGTTCTGCAGACATTTTCAAGCTAGTATTTTTACAGAAAGTTATGTTGCTTTTGACTTAACTCTGAAATGACAAGTTTCATGATCGTTTCAAACTATCTTCAGTGGGAAAAACATAGAAGCCTCCATGTATGTCTTTTGCTATCAACAATCTAGCTAGCTAACTTTAGTGATATGATTTATTCTCCAAAACATCTGCACTCACCTTATAGTCAATTTTACATGTTTAACAAGAAGATCATTCTATATGTTTATTGATCTAAAGTTAACCTTTACAGAAAAAGAAATTCTACTGTTTACTGTAGATGTTGTCAGCAGCAATGTTGAAACGACACTGAATGCCAAAACTCAGTCCAAACTGTCCCGAGTAGGAATTCCGAGTTTAAAAAGTGTTTATTTGGTCTACCTAATCAGAAACTCAGAGTTGCAAGCTTCGTCTGAAATTAGGGTTAGCCCTGTCTTGTGAATTTTCAGCAACCGGAGTGAAAAATGTTGTAGCAAGCAGTTAAACGCTGTGCTGTTCATTAGCAAATTGAAGAAGAAAAAAAAAAAAACAATAAAAAGTTCAGCTTATTTCAGTCTGACCCCCTTTTAAAAGGCACAGGGCGGAAGTGACCGTGTCTATTCAGCATGAGCACTGATTACGAGACAGCTTTATCTAACATAGTGTTCAATGTGCTAACGCTAACATTTTCTGTTTGCGCATTCTGTTGGCTAATCATCAGCAAGTCAACAGCAGTAGAATCAATAACTGCAGAAATTTTAACATTCAGTGAAACAGCTGAGAACTAGCTGATGTCTGTATTGATTTGTACACGTGTTACAGGTGATGTGAGCATCCAATCAAGACAGAGGTCATTCACACACACGGCGGTCTTACAGACGCAGGAACTGAAAACAGGATGTTTAATTCTGAGTGATAAAGAGATTAAGATTAGATTAGATTAAGCTGGTCTTGTGAAAATAGAGCCATGAAAACCCATATTGCAAGTAGACTTGAATTAAAAAAGTACAAAACTGGACTTTAAACAAACGATAAATACAAAATTCTAACAATCTGTTAAGACTTTGCATTCCTGCTATAATCGATTTCTGTAACACTGACCTGTTTTGTGTATTCCTTGAAAGAATTTTGCTTCTTCAGCCAGTCTTAGTGGACTTCTTAAATTACTGCTCTGTTTTGGTCAGCAATGAGAAGTATAACTGTACAACAGATACGTCCTTTATATAATCCAGGGACAGTAGTCCAGCCGGGCAGCAGTGAAAAATATCCTTTAATTACACAGCTGATCCAGAAATGATGAGCAACGTTGTTAATAACTCGAGAGAAAGCGAGAGGAACAGAGAGCGAGGCTTGTATCCGAGCTGTCACTTAGCAAGTATACTGCTGTAGTCCATCTGGACATCCCTGTCTCTGCGCCACCCCCCCCCCCCTCCCCCTCTCCCTCTCCCTCTCCTTAGCTCATAACCGCAGTCAATAACACAAAAGCTCCCTCTAGTGGACACTCTCTGCCTTCCTTCTCACTCCACACAGAATTTAGCAGATTTATTTTGGTCGTGCCACATCTCCTCAGAGCTCGCCTTCAATTTAGAGGCAGGTAGGTGAACCTATATATTAATTCTCTAAAGCACTTCTATGACACACAATGTACTGACAGCAAATCAATTGCGTTGCGTTTAAAAAAAATATTTAACACTAATTGAAAGGATTTTAGATCATTTATGTTGTATTTACTGTGTATACTTTACTGCACTTGTGTAATTTTAGGATGGAAATGCTCATTAGAAAGTAGAGAAGTACACAAGCATTTGAAATGATTAGTTTAAAGTAAAAAAATAAAAATAAAAAGTTAACAAGTGACTACTAAGTGGAAAAAAAGCTTTAAATTGCACTGATCTGGTTTCACAAGAATCAGGGGGAAAACAATAAGCATAAACTGAGAAGCAGGAAATAAAACCAAAAACCAGAGAAAATAGGGTGCTGAGAACAGGAAACCATGACCAAATAAGGAAAATGAAAAACAAAAACAAAAAGAGAGAGAGAGAGAAAGAAAGAGAGAGAGAGAGAGAGAGAGAGAGAGAGAGACAAATGGGGAAGATGACAGGGTTACAAAATCATGTGTGCGTGTGAATGTGTTCTAGAAGTAGCAGTAATTAAGGAAATGGAACACTCAGGTCACTCAGTCACATTCGTCACTCCTCATCAAGGCAATTTCCCTCGAGATTAATAAAATGTATCTGTCTGTCTATCCATATACACTCATGTAGACACAGAGATTTGATCTGAATCACATGATTACAAATTCGTGACCGCTATAATCCCAAAGGTGAATGAAGCATCTCCCAATTACTCATCTTCACTGTACTTTCTCATTGATCCAGAACAGACCTGAGTCAGTGTGATCTGGGAGACGATTGCTTCAGTAAGAGCTCAGAGTATCATCACTCACTTTAAAAAAGATGACAAAACGCTTAGTCATGCAGAAGCTGATCTATTAAACGGTGTTGATTTATCCATGTGCACACTCTGTCAATGGGATATCATCCATATAATGTATATTCGATAGAGAGTCAATGGCACTAAAGTTTATTGATCTAGTTCAAGCAGATACATTTCTTACAGGTTTTAAAGGTATAAAAACTACCAAAAGTATTTAAAGAACATTGAAAAGCTATATCTCTTGTGTTGTTGGTTGTTTAAATGTCATGTCTTGTACAACGTGATAATCTTCTGCTCCACTCCAATTCAGTAGATGGTGGTAATGCACCAACCACAAATAAAATTCAGATAAATGAATTGAACAACCAAAGACTGATTTAATGGCATTATAGTGAAGGATGATCACTGCAGTTTTTCCTGTGGACAGAAGGCCTGATCCTTGAAAATCACCAAATTGTGGAAGAGTGGCACCTGTCTGTTTGAGCTGTACACACAATCATTCAAAAAACACCATTTGCACATTACAGAAAGTTATTGCCATATCACCCGTACAATCCTGACCTCGCTACAAGACATTTCTAAATGTCTGGGTCATTAAAGGAGTTCCTAGGAGGCCAGAGTTTAAGACATAATCCAGGCTGTCTGTTCATGGCTCCGGTGTACTGAGAAAACTTTCTACTGTACCTTGATGGTATCCAAGCACTAGTGAAACTCTCAGATAAGTGCATTAGTGTAGCAGAGGATAACAGGGCATTGCAAAAGTATTCATACCCTTTGAACTTTTCCACATTTTGTCATGTTACAACCACAAACTCTTTTCAGATTTTTCATTTGTAAATAATATTGAAAACCATTTATCATTTTCCTTCCACGTCACAATTATGTACCACTTTGCGTTCGCCCATCACATAAAATCCCAATAAAATACATTTACATTTGTGGTTATAATGTGACAAAAAGTGGAAAAGTTAAAGGGGTATGAATACTTTGGCAAGGCACTAAATATAAAGAAATTAAGGAGTTTTTTACTCTCATTCTGCATAATCAAAAGTCCTGTTTGACTTGAACACACCTCGTACAGTAACTTGTTTCATATTTTAATTATGATAAACCAGCAGCCAGTTCCTGTTATTGCTTACATTATTATTTAATGTGGCTTGTCTTTTTACAGAGAAACAGGAAGTGTAAACTCCTCTGTCCTGATAACTTTCCAGTGCTGGGAACCTTTGCAAAGGACCATGGCTGTTATAAAGTGCAAAGGGTTTTTTTGTTTTGTTTTGTGTGCTGTACAATTCCTGTGTATGAGCTGTTGCTATGGAACCAACTTTTTAATCAATTATATATGTTACAGCTGAGACTAATGTAAACCTTCTGACCAATCGAAGTTGAGAATTGAAATGTACTGTATTATAACAACGTGAAACACGCATGTAATATAGTATAAAATGTGATGGGAATTATCAAATTCAAAAGTTTCCGTTAGTTACTGTAGATAGTTTTTATGCTTGAATGATTTCTAGGTCATTTATGTACTGTGTGGCTTAATAAACAACACATTCCTCTGAAACTGCTCAGGTACAGGGACTTGACTGAAATGAAGCCTTGGGAATTATTTCTCAAGAGTACATTCCAAATACAAGAAAGTTTGGCTCTTTGGAAGCAAAATATGAAGAGTGATGGTTAAAGACTGTTGCACAGTACTGTGTGCAAAGAATAAAAAAAAGAAATAGCAGAATATGTAGTGCTAGTTTATTAAAATGTACAACATCGTTGTGTAACCCAAGTCTTCTATTCCTCTTACACCACACACAAAAATGTATAATAATAAAATAATGCTGTGGAACTTCCACGAAACAAGTTAGTCTCTGTTATCAGCCATAAACAGTCGCTCCCTCACCACATGCTTTTTTCCTCTCTTGAAGATAATGCGACAAAAAAACACAACTTGTCATTTTACTGAGAAACAACACTTGTCAGAGCTGCTGTTACTGTTACTGACTTTCTAACCAATCACATTCAAGAATTGCTATAAACAGCATTATTCTGCCTAGAATAATGAAAATAATGTAAAATAGTGTAACAATAAAAGCATCGTTTAAATCCTCTGTTATTTTCACCAGAAGCAGAAACTGTACCTCAGGCCAAAGGAACACTCAATAATGTGTTATGTCAATATGAGAAAAAGTCGAACCCTGGTGGTGATATGAAGCTTGCTCTGTGTGTGAAATGGGGGATGGATGGACAGACAGATGCGGCTTCTCTAAAGCAAACAGTCTGGGATTTGCACCGTAAACATCCTGCAACGTGTGCGAGCAAAGGAACTAGATCACATACTGCGAACTAGAACACATACTGCTCGGTTTAAGAGCCAGAGCAGGGCTGCAGTGCACAAATGACATTTTATACAGATAGCCCAGACCTGAGTTTATCTGGTGGATCACATAATAGCAACCATTAAAAATAATGGTAGTTTTAGCTTAGTTTAAAAAAATGTGAAGAAATGTATCTGCAATCTAGTTGCATAATGCTGCACCTGATTCAAGACTGAAGAACTCGAAACACAGAATTACGTCATATTTTTTAAGAAAACGTGTAGAATAAAAATAAATGCTTTCATGCTACTTTTCTGTTAGCAGGAAGCTAGCCAGTTAGCTGTCCTGAGTGATGTATATTTACACCATCAATTTCTGCCTGCCTTGTCTTTGTCCCCCAAAACCCCGCCCACACGCCCCCACCTCCCCACCCCGAGTTGGATGCCGAAAATTGCGGGTTTAGCCAAATGCAGGAATAATGAGGAAGCTTCTCTGGAAGGAGGCGGGTCTCATGGCTGTCAATTATTTGTGTCTATACACAATCTCTACAATGAAAACTAGTGCGATTCTTACGTCTAAAAGTAGTTGCATAAAGGGTGCAAAATAAAAAGTCCAGAAAAGTTTAATATAGTGGACAAATATCAACACCTGTTTGGTCACTTTCTTTTTTAAGTTTTAACATGTGATTAAAATACTCAAATATTTATCAGTTGATGAACAGATATCCTGTTTATCGCAGGCTTAAAGCCAATTAAAGTTTCTTCCTGTCAGTAGCAGAAATACTAAAAGCACAGAGAGCACAGCCTCACTCTAGCTCTCTTTGGCTTCAGTTGAAATATAAATTCCTTGAATGTTTAAGCCTCCTCACCATAGAAGTGAAAAGCCTGATAGACTAATAAGCTTTACATGATCACAGTGGTGATGGACAACTTAATCTGCAACCCCATGGTTTCTGTTCAGTGCCAGTTGGAATTTAAGGCTAGTAAAGGAGTTGTATTGGCTGGAGTACAGGACGTTATTGAAAGCTGTTCTCCCTTTTATCACAATAACTTCATGTCTGACCAGCCACCTGTCTATGTGAGTAAAAAAGGGCCTCCTTAGGATTATTTCTGCTTTCCTATACACCTTTCACACCAAGTCGCTGCTGCGTCTCCATCACAAAACCTGGCTTTTCTTTTCTACATTAAAATCCCCAGTTATTTCAGCTGCTGGATGTCTTTACACACTCCAAGTGAAGACATGAGACACCTGAAGATCTTTTTTTATTCACATAAGCATTGTGTATAATTTATGCTCATTAATATTATAACAATGTATCAATTAATCATTAATTGATCATTAATCATTCAGTGCATTAATACAGCACACTGAAGCTCTACACATGCAGCTACATCTACGTCATCACACCGTATTAAGCCTTGATGGAAAAACCCTACACACATCCTGTACACAGATCAACCAGCGGAAGCCACAGGCTCAGGTCATGTGACCAAACCCGACACTGTATAGGCTGTAAACATCTTATATATTTATACAGGAAACTAAACCGAGTCAAACACACAAACACAACTCAAACCCACCCTCCCACCCCCATCAAAACTGCTGCTAAACCCCATGATCCTTTGCTCCACAGAGCGCTTCCTGAGGAGAGATATACACAAGACACTGTTTCCTGTTAAGTATTTAGTTCCACTCAGAGACCACACCCTGCCACAGAGAATGCCAGTCCTCACAACAAGCCTACTGTAGAGATCGGGCACACTGGCTCCAAAATAAATGTTTTTTTTTTGTTTTTTTTATGTTTGCATTTGAGGTAGTAAAATGTTGCTCCTTGCTGTAATCCTACAGGTGATGTGCTCCAAACTTTTCACATGTTGGCGGGCAGGACAGCATCCCATAGGAGCAAATTATTGTTCTTTAGAATTGTAACAAAATAAAGTATATAAATATAATATATAAATATATAAATAAAGTGTAACATTAGGTTAGACTATAACCAATTGGTCTATTTTTTATTTAATTTTTTTAAAGACATATGCATATATATTATGCATTAGATTTCTCTAGAAATATTAACGCGTTACTACTTTTTAAATGCAAATTAATTTAACCTAAAGGCTTCCCATAATCGTAGCGCAGATATCCAGCTGTGTGTGATTTAACACGGATAATAAGATGACTGAAGAAAAATCACCAGGTGTGCTGAACAGCAAGTTTCGTTATAAAAGGTGGAAGTTTGGATTAAACCAAAGTTGTGTGCTCGAGCTACCTTCAAGCGGAACTGTTTTTACCAGAATACACAAACAATATGACACTGAAAAGTCTGTGAAAGTGAGGCAGTTGGCAGAAGCTACTTTTATTGCACTTGCTGGAGACCACTGGACACCAGTACGTATCCAGAACTACTTCAGTGTTGGAAACTGCACTCATTCACTCTGGGTGTGTTAAAAACAGAAGAAAGACATTTTGCCGAAGCATGCGCAAGCCAATTTCACTATGGGAACAGACACGGCTCCCTATTTGATTGCTGAGTTTATCATTCGAGAGATTTTAACATTTGTTGAATGTTAAAGTTTGCAATATTATAAAACTGCTAAAATCTGTATCCTTTTAACCAGTTTGTCATGTAATACTTTATTCCAAAATTGCTCCATTATAATACAGGTAAATCGAAGTACTCTAAAATTGTAATTAATCACAGTCTATGACATGATCTCATAAATAAATAAATAAATAAATAAATAAATAAGAAAGACTTTTATTCAAAATAGAATCTCCTTTTGACATACTGAAAACAGTTTCACCCTGTCCACTTCTTTCTCATGGTAGAGACAGGTGGCCTGATTAGTCATCTGTTCTCCTCGAGCATTAGTGCACAAACATACATGCAACCCCCATACCACAACTAGCACACCCACCCCACACACACAGCAGCACACGCCTGCTCCATAATGCCCCATAATCCAACTCTATGCTTCATGAAATGCTCTTAGATTCCCTACAAACCTTGGATATTGTTCAATTCATTTTAGTTCCTGTGAAACACAATAGAAGTAATATTTCCGACCTACAACAAGTGTCTGTATTAAGCCTAAGACAGCACGAATTCAAGTGGCTTTCGGCTGCTTTGCTTCCTGGCATCCTCACGCGAATAGGAACAAAATGGTCGTTCCTGGAACCTGCAGTGCGGTTTTATGTCTTTATCATCAAGACAGTTTATGAACATCGAGTCAGCGCTGGGGTGAGTTAGGACTTGCAGCTGCCTGTTCCTGTATAGGGAACAGCATGAAACTGGTTCGTGAGAGAATAGAAAACATATACTGTACAGAGCCAGGAGAGAGAGAGAGAGAGAGAGAGAGAGAGCCCTTTTATAGAGATGACCTGGAATCTTGCCAGCTTAGAAGCAACAAGCGAGCATTCCTTACACTCTTATATCATTGCTGTTGTATTGCTGAATACAGCACATTCGCACATGGGGGAAATTTAGGATTCAGTGGTTTAGCTTTAAACAGGACTCTAGCTAGCTAATAATGCTGGTCATTTTTTAAATATTTTTTAAGTGGGTTGTCGCTTCAGGCGCCGTGTTTCTGTAAGCCGTACAAATTCCAGATATTCTTGTGACTGCTTATCACTCAGCTGTCGATTTAAATTGCAACTTCATACTGTAGACCCTGGGACACAACTGAAGAACTGAAAATAGTGTTCATTTTATTATATAGGACAACAGGTTTAGGTCACGTACAGATTCCACATATGAATTACCCATTTTTTATACCACAAGACAATCTACTGTAAATAGAATAATATTTGAAATTATGTTCCTAAACATGTTTTCTTACAATATCATCTGAACTAGCATTGGATGAATGTATTTCCACGGTGACTAAGTAAAGAATAACACAGGACAGACAGTGCTGCTGTAAAAATAATCCACACCTGGATGGTGCAAGGTAAGACATGAAGCGGACCTCCTTTACCTCTCCTCAATAATTATATATAACTAGTTCCCATTAGTTAAAAATTTCATTATGTGTCTTTCATACTAACCCATCAACTGATCCTACTTAAATTAAATTTATAAAATAAATGCTACTCACTAAATCGCAGGTAGACTGTCAATCAGATTTAACCGGATTCTCAGCCACTGTGATTTTCAAGTTGATTCCATTCAACAGAACTAACGTTATATATTTGATTTGCTAAAAGTACTTCATAAAAATTAAAATTAGTAGCTTGTGTTATTGATTGTTTACATGCCATGTCTCACACAAAGCAATAATCTTTTTTCCTACTCCAGTTCAGAAGGTAGTGGCACCAACCATCCATAAATTTAAAAGAAGAACAATTACTTTTTACCTACATCATTTACCTAAAGCATTTAAAAATTGCAAATCGGTTCAGAATCGAAACCTGTTGGCATGACTTTCTTACACAATAATTATGCACGGTTGGCACTCCCCTCATGCACTGCTGAGAGACATCACTGTGTTAAGGCAAGTAGCTTCTCCAGTGATCACTCTGATTAAAAGTTCCTTTTAATGTAGCTATCAGATAAGTGAATAACACATTGCATAACACGATATCAAGCAGCTACATAAAGTGCAAGCCAAGCCTTGTTTCAGCAGACACCTTAAGCTGAGTGCGCATGCAGTGCTGTACAGCTGCTAATTTTGCAGGCTGGCAGCAGGATTGTTGTGAGGGTTTTTAGACTTAGAGCCTGAGTCAGACTGTGTCTGATAAAGATATGACTCAGATGAAGTTTCAGGTTTTGCTGGGCGTGGGCTGTATGATTCATTTGGTTAAACTGACATGTAAAACTGTCTCTGTTGGTCAAGCTCATGCTTGTTCAGACTGCAACAGGCCCAAAGTTCAGAGGTCAAACGTTGTCAGGTCAGACCTGTCTCACTGATTGTTCGGATTTTTTACATTTTAATCCTTTAGCTGCAAGGTTTGTGTCTCACTTTGAGACAACTTTCATCTTAATCTGCTGACCTGAACCCTTTAAAATATACATTTATATCCAAGATGTTTGAATAATTGTCTACGATTAATATTTGTTGGGCCAGATAAAATATGTTGTTTTTTTTTTTTTTTTTGTTTGAATATGACTCGACCCATGTCATCCTGAAAGCATCACAAACAAGATTATGGATGTTAAAATGATTAAACGATTCAGTTTGTTTTTGAGGGAAAAGTTCCAGTTAACATTTAAACACTTGTGTATATTCTGATAACTAGTTACATGTATTACTGTAAAATAGACTGATATACTATATATTGCACATTGTACTGGTAAGAATGTTTATTTTGGGTAAAAGTTGAGTTAGACTTACAGTACTGTGTCAACTTGTTAAGCCATCTCAATTTTGCGTACATATCTTCATATTTAATGTACAAACGTTAAGTTTGTACAAACTTTCATGTATTTTTAATATAGTCTTGAGGAATGCAGTTTTAGCTGTCCTTTTTGCCAACTTTTTGACTTTCATTTTCAGTCCAGTTTCTGTACCAGACCAGTTTCAGAGGAATGTTTTTTGCATGTTAAGCCACACAGTGACGTACGAACCATTCAAGCATTAAAAATTAAGGCATGAACAACCAGTGACAAACAGATGCAGATGTTGACAGATGATGAGGCAGTGACTAAGATACTGGTGATGCTGAATGATTGGAACAGACAAGAGAGAGAATGAAGTAGCTGCTGAGTTGTTACATACAGTAAACAATAAATTTACAAATTGTATCTTAAGGCTCTTTGCAGCCTGTTAAAATAAAACATCTGTTTCTTTGATTGAATCTACAACATTTAATATAAGTTAATATATGAACGGCTCAAGATTTTTGCACAGTACTGAATAAAGGCTTTGGCACAAGTGAAAACTGCACTACACAAACTTGACATACTGAACAACAAAATATCCTTCGATTTCTTTGGCCTGAATGATCACATTTTCAATATCTTCCCAGCACTTGGTATGAAGTCAGAGACCTTCTTTAACATTTACTGATTTGAATAAAAAATGAGGAAGGATCCAGGCCTACCATACTACCGCCACACATTATCTAGCAGGACACTTGCGGTTTGGAATTGAGCCAAACCCTGATCTACAGCGGCAGCTGAGACCACAGGACCCTTTCACTGCCCACCATACAAGCTGACGCAATCAGCCACGCAATTGAGTACGCAATGGATAGCATAGTGAAAGACAATATGGTACTGTTAGAGTGTCATTCATTAAAGCTGGCGAAGATACAAATACAACAGCATATTCAACATCTTTGATTATATGGAAAAGTAATTTGAGGAACATGCATTTGGTTTGGTGTGTTCAACAGGCTCTGGAAATGGAACAAATAACCATTGATCATTTTACTTCTAGAAACATCTACAATAAAATGACCAGCTCATAGCAAATGCACAGTTGTATATAGGAATTGATCTAAACGGGCATTTTTTCCCCATGTTGTTGCTGATCAGAGATGATGAATATTGTTGTATTTTGAGATTTGTAGCTTAGCCAGCTCAGCCATTTCCAAATGTGTATTCACCTGCATCACTAATTTTGTTTAATTAAACACTAGGGAATTTACATGTTTTATAATACTGCTACAGACAGACAGACCTTTTTTCAATGCACTGATTTTTTTTTTTTTGGTTAGACTCTTCACACTATGTTTTCTATTTGGCTCATATCCGACACTACTCTGACCTGTAAGTTCAAAGGAAATCTGGATGTATAGAGGAACGCACATGATACGTTCAAGCTCACCGTAAAGTGTTTTGTGCTTTGTGCATCTTAAAATAAAAAAATATATAAAAATATATATATATTTTTTTTTTATTTAAATCTTTTTAAAAAATTTATCTTTTTTAAAAGATTAAAAAAATCTTTTAGGTCAGGTTCTCATCTTCTTTTGAAATCTAAACACTTGCAGCTTTTACAGTTGCGTGTACAGCAACATCACCCCGGATGTTTAATCAGTCTGTTCCCGCAATATCAGACCAATCAAATCCTGCTTTACTGTAATTCTACATATTTTTCTAATGCAACATTACACTTATATAAAAGTTCTGATTTAGCTGTTCAGACTGAGATCTCAAGAAATCAGGCCTGTATCTGATCAAGGTGTATACATGTAATGAAATGGATCCAATCAGAACGGAAAAGATGATTTTTGTGCCGTTCAAAGAGATTCGAGTCATACAGTATATGAGCAAAAATATAATCTGATATGGGCCACTTTCTGCCTGCAGTGTAAACACAGGCTGATAGATTTAATTTAATGCTGTAATCTCTATAATGCTGAATATAAAGAAAGCTGTACAAACTAATTACTCACAAATACACAAAACATGCAGACCAGGGGTATGAAGGACACACACACACACAACCACACGCAACCACACACACACACACAACCACACGCAACCACACACACACACTTGTTGGTCGTGTTAGCTTTGGGTGCTAACTGCAATTATTTGACAGCCAACAACTTACCGACACCGTCCTCTGACTTCAGCACCATGTCGTCTTCTTGACTAACTTCTTGTTGTTGTTGTTGTTTGTAAACACTAACCAACGCTCGGGTTTTACCTTTGTACGCACTTTTAACCACCAAGAAAAAGCGCCTACAGGTAATAAACACGACTCCGCAGCTGTTGAAGGATTTTCGCTAAAAAGTGGCTTCGAGCTTTAAATCTCCGGAAGTTATAACGTTCTGATTTTTCAAAGTAAGAAAAACCGCCGATATCGGAGATATACAGCGAATACACGTAGTAAAGCTGTTCCTCTGTCTGTTGTTGTCGGGAGAAAAATGAGGAAGTGTGGAGTCGGGTGTGTGAGAGCGCTGCCCAGTGACGTGTTTCACAGTGTGGACGTAAAAGCTTTTGTAATTCCGCCCTGAACCGCTCACTCACTCTCTCTCACACACACACACACACACACAGGCGGATACTGAAAAGGTGCGCGAGCGTGCGTGCGAGCACGCTGTCAGCATCCGCGCGTTATTAAACCACTTCATTCATTTGCATCCGAATAGTGTTTTAATAAAAGATTTATAATACAATGAGCTGGTGTTAGACAACTCTTTAATTTACATGTTTAAAATGACTAGTACTTTATGAATTACTTAAACAATATACATAAGATTACATTATATACTAATGCTACTACTACTACTAATAAAACGTAACATAAGATAACATCATGCTGCTGTTTAAAATACAATGAGCGTTTATTATACATCTCTTTAATTTACATGTTTAAAATGACTAGTACGTTATAAATTACTTAAACGTTATACATAAGATTATATAATAATAATAATAATAATAATAATAATAACACAGTAAGCTAAGTAATCCTAAGGTTCCATTATAATGCTGTATATAATACAACAAGCTGTTATTATACACCTCATTAATTTACATTTTGTAAATGACTATAACATTATACATTTCTTAAATTATACATTACTGCTAAATAATAATAAGAAGAAGAAGAAGAAGAAGACGAATACATCTTTACAGCTTTATCCGCCCCCACAGTCCCACAGGTGCATCGTTCCATCATCCACTCCAGACACCAGGACTCCGTCTGAGCTCACTGCGAGGGTGTTAATGATTCCGTTGTGTCCTGACAGATTCTTCCTGATGAAGTGTGGAAATGTCCACTGCTTGATGTTGTCTGGAGATCCTGAAGCGAACCTGTAATGTCACGGGTGCAGCGCCAGCATTCGTTCCTGTGATGAGACAGCGTCGCTCTGGTCCTCCCAGCGATCAGATCCCAGAGTCTGATGGTGGTGTCGAGGCTTCCTGTGATGATCTGAGGCTCCGCGCTCTGGCACTTGATCGTGACCACTGTGATGGTGTGACCAGTCAGGGTGTAGACGTTTAATTTACTTCTAATGTCCCATATACTCTGTCTGTATTATCCCAACTGCAGGTCACCAGGACATCAAGGGATGGATGGAGGTCCAGGTCGCATACAGGTGTAACACGAAAAATACGAATATCGTGCAGAAGTTCATTTATTTCAGTAATGCAACTTAAAAGGTGAAACTAATATACAGTATGAGATAGACCCATTACATGCAAAGCAAGATAGTTCAAGCCGTTATTTGTCATAATTGAGATAATTATGGCATACAGCTTGTGAAAACCACAAATTCACAATCTCAGAAAATTAGAATATTACATGCAATCAATAAAACAAGGATTGTACATAGAACAATATCAGACCTCTGAAAAGTAGGAGTATGTACTCAGTACTTGGTTTGGGCCTCCTTTGCAGCAATTACTGTAATGTCTCAATGCGGCATGGCACGGAAGCTATCAGCCTGTGACACTGATGAGGTGTTATGGAAGACTAGGATGCTTCAATAGCTTCATGTCTCTCATCTTTTTCTTGGTAGTGACCCATAGATTCTCTGTGGAGTTCAGGTCAGGCGAGTTTGCTGGCCAATCAAGCACAGTAATCCCATGGTCATTGAACCAGGTTTTGGTGCCTTTGGCACTGTGGCCAGGTGCCAAGTCCTGCTGGTAAATGAAGTCAGCATCCCATTAAAGCTCGTTTGCGGAAGCATGAAGTGCTCCAAAATCTCCTGGTAGACGGCTGCATTGACCCTGGACTTAATGAAGCACAGTGGACCAACACCAGCAGATGACATGGCTCCCCAAATCAACCAACACAGACTGTGGAAACTTCACACTGGACTTCAAGCATCTTGCAGTTTGTGCCTCTCCATTCTTCCTCCAGACTCTGGGTACTTGGTTTCCAAATGATAGGCAAAATTTCTCTCATCAGAAAAAGAGCACTTTGAGCAACAGACCAGTTCCTTTTGTTCTTTAGCCCAGGTAAGACGCTTCTGACGTTGTTTGTTGTTAAGGAGCGGCTTGACAAGAGGAATAGGACATTTGAAGCCCATGTCCAGGATCCGTCTGTATGTGGTGGCTCTTGATGCACTGACTCCAGCCTCAGTCCACTCCTTGTGAAAGTCCCCAACACTTTTGAATGGCCTTTTCCTGACAGTCCTCTCCAGGCTGCGGTCTCTCTGCTGCTTGTGGACCTTTTTCTTCTACACTTTTCCCTTCCACATAACTTTCTATTAATGTGCTTTGATACAGCACTTTGGGAACATCCAACTTCTTTTGCAATTAGCTTTTGAGGCCTCATGGAGGAAGTCAGTGTTGGTTTTCTGCACAACTGTCAGGTCAGCAGTCTTTCCCATGATTGTGTTTTACTGAACCAGACTGAGAGAGCATTTAAAGGCTCAGGAACCCTTTGCAGGGCTTAAATCACTGATTAGATTTTGACACTTTGAGCCTAGACTATTGAACCGTTTCACATTATTTGAATTTTCTGAGATTGAGACATGCAGTTGGAAGGGGAACAAACATGACTATTCATTTTAGTTATATCTATATTTTGTTCTCATTACATAATATTATCATTAGATCTATGTCAGTTGCCGTTGCAGGTTAGAGATCTGTATTGGCCATGGGCACATTGCACACAAGTCTGTACTTGTGGATGAAGTAAGGCTGTGGATGAAGAAATGCCATGTATGTTGCTGAGGTTTCAGGACTGCTAATACACTGTGTTCATGTTTAAATCATTGTTACATGGTAGACCACAATTAACTTAGTCAGACAAACTGTTTTTTTCCCTCAGACTGGCGATGTAACAAGATACAAATTCATATGCAGCGTGATTATGTACAGTATGTTATTTATTACAGACTGCTTGCAATACCAAATATGATCTGAGAATCTAATACTAATCAATAAATAAACAAAATCAATGGGGTATTCGTCAATACTGTGGTAATTAAGGTTACTAATTAAGATTCTCTCTTAATTTTCCATAAAACCATTTTCAAAAAGTACAGTTAGTTATTGACCTAGTTAACCCAGTGTAAGTATCTATCCAGTAATGTAAACTTTAAAGCACTTTTTGTAAGTCGCTCTGGATAAGAGCGTCTGCCAAATGCGTAAATGTAAATGTAAATGTACAGTATTAAAGTGCAGTACTAAACATACAGCAGAAGCGCAGCGACTGGCCAGCAAATTGTAGAAAGTGTATCATCCATGGAGAAGAGGTTCTGAAACTGATAACGTGTGCATGGTAATAATGTCATATTATAGTTATTACACACAACTTAACAAATTGCTTGACAACGACATTGTTAGTGAATATCACAGGTTCACAGCATGCATGAAAACATACATGTTGAATAACAATAATAAACCTACCCTGTAACCTAACCTAACATCCATGAATCAGATCGGAAATTATGTCACGTCATCTCTACAAAACCATTTATTTGCAATTCTCTGTACCAGATTACAGCAACATTATTGCACGGACTTCTAAAAATATTTTGTGACCGACTTAAAATCGAGTATTGTAACTCCGGCGAGTCTAGACTTTGCTGTTTTTAGTTTACAAACATGATAAGACCAGTTTAATCAGTTCACACTTAAGTAAATAAAGCTCGATCCAGATTGTAGGCCAGCCAGCGAAAGCCTGTGGGAAAGGGTTCCTATAATAACAGTGGCTATTCTCCGATGTAGTGACTTTAACAAATAGGTTCTCCAGAGAGTCAGTCAGGAAGCAGATAAGTCACACTTTGATGAACATAACAGACATGCTTGTCTAGCTCACAAAAGCCACTGTTATACTCTCACAATGACAGTCTGGGACAATGTGGCCTCTGTCATGGAGTGCAACAGTTCTCACACAAAAACAGTCTTCTTTTTTTTTTTTGCAATACACCCACTGGCCTGAATAAGTATATATGTAAAAGACATTGGGACAAGACATCCTTACAATTTTATCTGAAGTTACATGCTAGTCATTGTCTCCATTCCTGTGGTTCACTGTCACATTCATGCACATTTACATATTTCTATTTCATTGACTTGATCGGTTGCACATAAGTCACATTAAATAAGACACTTTCATGCATATTAGCACACCCCAGGACATTTCCACACTAAAAATTCTATATTTTTCTATATTTGTACAGGATAATTTCTTCCCCAAATTTGTACAGCTAGGTTTTCTTATATTTTTTCTTATATTGTATATTTTGTATTCTATAGATATATTATTCTTTCTTAGCTAAATTTACTTTTTATTTTATTTATTTTTATTCATATTTATTTTCTATTAATAATCTTTTATTTTAAGGTCACAGGTGGTCGTTTAAGCATTCTCTGCGTATTGTACTGTGTATGACTGTATGTGTCAAATAAAATTTTAATTTAAATTAAAAAAAATTTTTTTGCTAAAGTCTGACACAAGGGATTGAAAGGAGTACAAATGTGCTTGGGTTAATGTGTACATTAAAATGGCGAGATATAAAGTCTTAAACAACCACTTTTCCCATTTTCACTGTGTATCACAATCATTATGTGTATGGAAACATAAAGATTGCTTTATATCTGACCAGCATCTTCCTTTAGTACTAAGATTTCTGTGAGGTAATATTACACACATATGCACAAGTGGGCACACACACACACACACACACACACACACACACACTGCCTCATTAACATAAGCTATTTGTGATGATGAATAATGCTAAATAGAATTCTAAGACTTCACACGAGGGTTCTCAAGTCAACTTGTGATGGAATTTCTCACGACTGAAGGTGTAACACAGATTGACATTTACAGAAGACTTCAAGCACAGTACGTGATGACACTCTTAGGTGCAATAAAGAAACGTGAAAGACGATCCTCAGACTATTGACGGATAACTAATTAATTCGCCAGCTTGTGGAAGCGACACATCTGTCTCTGGAAACTGTACACACAACCAGTCAAGAACACCACTTGCACATTACAGGAGCCTGGCTAGGAGTTATTGCCACATCCCGTGTACAGTCCTGACCTCGCTCCAAGCAATTCCTACAGTACATGTTTGGGCCTGAATAAGAACAGTATACAGTATATGGATCTGGAGTTCCTGGGATCATGGCTGTAGGATACTGAGAGACCTTTCTACCTTAATGGTATCCAAGCAATAGTGAAACACTGGGAAAAGTGCCTAAGTGCAGCAGGGGATTATAAGTAGTTTTTACTCTTATAACTGTGATCTGTCATTTAAAGGGTCTCTTTAAAAAAAAATTATTCACTGGTAAAAATGAATCTAAATTCGACATTAATTTGACCTAATTAATGAAAATGCTAATGTAACTAAGACCTCCCTAATAGCAGACTTCGCCTTGCTATTGTCATAGTACACGAACACAAGGCTATTTGAGGAATGTTTTTTTCCCTCTATTGTTCCCCAAGGCTGTGACAGTTCTTATTGTATTCTGGAATGTGTGCATCCCTGTATGGGAAAATCATCAGCCTTGAATTTGAACTCTCACCCTGCAAAATATATAGCAAAATACCACCTCAATGTTTTAAAACAGCATTTCTAATGGCAACAGGGTTTTTTCGGATAACAGTTATAAGCAAAGATTTGTAATCAACACACAGTATATTATCTCACATTATTAAAATTTTCTATTTATATATACAACAGTATGGATGCGTCTGTCTAAAAAAAGTTGCCAATTCAGAAGGGTGAAATTATTGGGCTGCATCAAGCAAAGAAAACAAGTAGGTTGATTTGAAATAGCTGGAACTGGGACAAGAGTCCTTCAACACATTATCAGAAGCTGGAAGGAGATGTCTGAACCATTAACTCAATGTGATGATGAGAACGCACAGGATTGGGAATAAAAACCACTGTTTAGTGAGACTAATCAGAGAAAAAGGCTTCAGGTTGCTAGGGAGCATAAAGGTTGGACTTTGAAGTTCAGATTGATCCTATTCCAGAGGGATACACGTGTCAGGATAAGAAGGGATTGGCATGAAGAGATGCACCCAAGCCTGTGGAGGCAGTGTTATGATCTGGGGTTGCTCCAGTTGGTCAGATCTAGGCTCAGCAACTTGTGGGTGGCAATAGAATGAAGATGTTAACTTGAATGTATTGAATAACCAGGGAGTCACATCAATGTTGTTCTTCATCCCTGATGGCTCAGGCACATGCCAGGACTCAAATTGGGAAAGAGTGGTTCTGGGAGCATGTGGAATCCTTTTCACACATGAACTGGACACCACTTTGTGTGCTGTAATCAAAGGCGACTGTTTTTTCTTTTTTCTTTTCTTAAATATACACTGCTCTCCAAATGTACTCACTGATCAAAAAGTGAGAATAATCAACCTGATTCAAAATATCAGTTGCTCATTCCAACAGCCAGCCAACTAAATGAATTTTGACACCATTCAAATCATTGTCCTTGAGTGAAAAAGCTTGTGAATGTTTCAGAACAAAGAGTTCTGAAATACTGAAGGAAATTACAGTTAAACACTGGAGGTTGCAAAGTTGACATACTGTACTGTGGTTTTTGCATTAAATGGCATGACTTTCGTTCTCAGCAGATGAAAGAGCAAAACTGTTTACAATCAGCTAGTCATATGTATGCTTAGTCTGGATTTTGCCTCACCCTGAGCTTGCTTTCTCCTATCTGTAAAGAATATCACAGATTCAGTTCAACAAATCTGTGTGGTTAGATTGAGATAATGCATAGGCCTGCAAGGACTATGCTTTTTGTTTATCACCCCCTAATGGTTACAGGAACGCAGTACATGATTGCTGGGATGAAGTCACTTCCTAAAAATGTTAGACCTACAGCATGTTACGAATTAGCATGCCAGGTCAAGAACAGTTATTAAAGAGATTAAAGACTAACTGGGTTAAAGCATTCAGACTGCTTACATTATGCAGATAAAATCCTAAAGCCAATAAAGACCATTCTAAATAAATATATTCTTAAGCACCTACATAACTTTAACTGAGGGCCATACTAGAGAAACAGCCATAGACAATCAAATTAATCATAAAAATAAATATGAATGTACAGTATAAGGCACTATAATAAAGGCTGGGCAAACCAAATTTCCAGAGCAATCTTATTTGTCTTTGACTCCCGACATCTTAATTTGCTATGTGAGGTAATATAGGAGGGTAATAAATGCAGCATGTTGGAGATGTCAGAAACCCTCCCTCCAGCAAGGAAAGACAAATGTTGTGTAGAGGTGAAAGTCATCCAATATGCAGAGAGATCTAGCAGAAGGATTACTCTAATGATCATGTATTAGGTTCAATTCATGTTGCATTTATGGTCCAATTTCTCAAAACATGTCAGGCTGCAGTTTCAGGCAGAGGTTCAAGGACAGGTAGAACACTAACTCAGGTTGTGCAGGAAAATACAAACGCTTTTTTCTTCTTTTTTTCTTTTAGCATTTTCCTCTTTGCTAAACGCAACTGAACCTGTTCCAGTCACATTGCCAGGAATAAGGACGTGGGAGAGTCTGGGTAAATTATGTAACGTGCTAGTTTCACAGCCCATTTAATGGTCTGGTTGGGGAAAACTGTAACAATCCCTGTTTTTCTCAACACATTTCTCATAAGTCGAAGGAACCCGTCACAGATTGTAGGATTTATAGGTCGAGAGACGAGCGTAGAGGCATTATTTACGACCTTCCTGTAATGCTTTTCTCAGTCAACATCTGTCTCAATGACATCCTAACAAACAAACAGAACGTGTTCCAAATCCATCTATAACTATCTATATATCTTTTTACTAGATTGAACAGCTACAAAGCATGCAAGTAATTCCTAGAGACGAAGTGATTTTTAAAAATGCTTACAAAATAATTTTTTTTAAACGCCGTATCCAGCCAGCACATCGTATGAACAAACACAACATACTATAAATCCTGATTATCCTTAATATTTTCATAGAAGACTAACACATTCCTCAACATGCCACAGCAGACTAAATGGTGTGACTGATAATAATTCGAACATAAATAAAATAATAATAATAAATGGCTACAAATTCAAACTCTGGACTAGAGTCATACTGTATTTACAGAGATAGGCTTGTACTTTACTTCACACTGTAGTGGTCTTGAGACAACGTGCTTTAGATTTAATCCCAAAATGCTTATAGGGATGAATTTTGCTTCATTCCAACTTAGCGATTTTCACAGATAACCAACACTAGTACATCTACGTCATAAACACGTGAGAAGGAAATTCATATACCGTTTGTAACGTGATACAATTATATACAGTTGCAATACACGTAATGTACAGGAGGCTGGGTGGCGTAGCGCCCGTATTCCTTGTGACCGCACACCTCTAGTTATGGGGTATGAATCTTTTCTTCAGACTTGTGTGGGTCGAATTAGCATAGTTTCCAACTTGCAGGCTGTAATGTGATGTATGCTAGGATGTGCGAGTGTGTGTTGATTAATATGAGCTGTTGTCCAGGGTGTACCTCGTCTTGTGCCCTACTGTAAGTTGCCTGGGATAGACTCTAGGATCACTGCAACCCTGCGCAGGATAAGATACAACTTATAATAAAGATAATGAAGATAATGAAGGAATGCTGAAGGAACAGTTGCATGCGTTAGGGTATGTGTGTTACCAATAAATCAAGCGCTTATATCTGGAGCCTAAGTGATAATTAATTCAAATTCCACATAAACATATTGAACAAACACATTCATTTGACTTCCAACAATATCCATGCAATGACATACATCTTATATACTTCCAACTTCATTTGGACACATTTTCATCTATACATTTTGTGTATAGCTTGTCCTGTGTATGGAGCACCTAGACAGGATGCCAACCCTCACATGCCGACACACAGGCATACACCACAGACAGTTTAAAAACACCAATCAGTCTACACCGCTCGTCTTTGGACTATGGGAGGAACCCGGAGTACTTAGAAAACCCACCGAGTACAGGTGGGCAAACTCAATGCAAACAGACGGAAAATGAGATTTGACCCCCCCAAACCCTGGAGGGGCAAGAGGTCAGTGCTATGATCTAGCCACCATGTTGTCCTGCAGATTGTAATCCGAACCTGATACGGCAGCCACCAGAAAAAATCGAGCTGGCAGTGATCCAGTCCATCAGCACTGGGACAATACCAGCAAAAAGAATAGTGTACATACTGTATGATTTTGGAATAAGTGTCACAGAAATCCGTTTTTGAAACTGATTAGATTTTTATGTAAAAGCGTTAAAATGCATAGTATTTCAGTAAAAAAAAAAGGCTTCATACAAAACTAATTTAGATGGGTATTGACATCCCTTATACACAGTATGACTGTACAAAAATTCCTGCTATCCGTTAATTACCCAAATGAGGATGGGTTCCCTGTCGAGAAGAAGCTTTTCCTTACCACCGTTGTCCTCGGCTTGCTCTTCAGGGACAATCTGATAATGCTGATAATTTTTTTCATACTCATTTCCATAATTTTCTTTTGATTCCATAAAGCTGCTTTGCGACAATGACCATTCTTAAAAGCGCTATACAAATACAATTGAATTGAATTGAATATCAATTGATGCTCAGAATCAGAAAAAGTGTTATAGTGCCAACTGCAGTTAAGAATCAATCCATACAGTTCAACGAGCCAGAAGGGTAATCCAAACCATGAAGAAATCAAATAACAGGGCAAGAAGTTTAAAACACAACAAAGCAGTTACTAATAATCAGGCTTAGATCTTACTCAGGCTCAGGAAACGTGAAGAATCTCAGTAACTCTCAATAACTGTTTAAACAGGATGTGATTATTAGAGGTTACGCTAGTGTTCCGCTGATAAAAATGTCTGAAAGTGAGAAGTGAAATGTCCTCATTGCTCTGAGTAAGATACACTATATCGGCAAAAGTATATGGACACCTAACCATCACACCCACATGTGCCTATTTCAAAACCATGGCTTAGTTTAGGCATTGCTGTTTGCATCATCTCTTCTTTCCACACTGATTGATAATGTTAGTGAGGAGGTCTGGCACTCATTTAGTGTTTCCGTATATATATCAAAGGTGTTCATAGGGATTGACATCAACCTTGGCAAACCATCTCTTCATGAGCCACCCTTTTGCATGCGGTAGAAAATGCCTAATGCTCCAGCATACAAAGACACTATGGAAAGTATGTACTTAAGATCTTTGTGATGACAAATTTAGGAAGAACCACACATGGGTATGAGGTTTGGGTGTCCACAATTTTTTTTCCATATGGTATTTTTATCTAATAGCATAATTAATATTGCAGAAACCTGTAGACATACATGCTGAATGAAACAATAAACAATTTTTCCATTCATCCTGGTAATTTTTTCATCCATTACTGTATAAATAAACTGGAAATTCAACGAGTGGATGTAAAAAGTGGGAGGGAACTGAGATACATAACAAACAGGCTTTGAAAATCTGCTTTGAGGATCGAGCTCTGGAGTCACTTCCAATGGATTCTCTTTGAAATAGCTCTGATTCTCACAGTGCTCAGCATGAAGACTCGATCCCCTTCATCCTGGCACAGATCCTAATCTGCCACCACACAATTTCAACACATCTGAAGAGATTTAGAATGTGAATAATTTGAATTGGATTTTTTGCTTTTCTCCCTTACTGTTAGACTGTTAGTGTCACGAACTTGGGTGCGAGGCATAATTGCAGAGGTCCAGGTGTTTTAAGGAACGATGTTTTTATTTAACACAAAACAGGGAAATCAAATAAACAAATAGACTTTCTAAGTAAAACGAAACCAAAACACGAATAAAGACACAGAAAGACACGAACTAAACATGCAGACATTAACGGGTGTAAATCAACAGATGCAAGACGCTAAACTGAACTAAAACAAACCATTTATAATAAAACTAATGAGCTACTCGGTTCAGGTGAGCGCCCCATGTCACCTGACCGAGGTGCTTAATGGGAAATGAAGTGAAAACAAAAGGAACTACACACAAAATCACAGGGCGCATTGGCGCCCTCTAGGGGTTATCCCTGACATAACCCCCCCTCAAAGGGCGCAACTCCGGGGCGCCACAGGAGGTCCAGGGCATCCCCCCCAGGGTCCAACGTCCGCCCCTATTACCCAGAGGCTGGCACCTTTGTCCAGTAGTTTAGGTGGCTTGATGCCCCTGTTGAAGCAGGGCGGCGGAGGCAGAAGACTTTCGCCGTGCTCAGTGATGCGAGGCGGCGGTGGCAGAGGGAGCTCGCCGTCCTCCGTGATGCAGGGCGGCGGATGCAGAAGACCTTCGCCGTCCTCAGCAATGCCGGGACGCCGGGACGCCGAAGAGGAAGCTCGCTGAGCTCGGCGGCGCATAAAGGCGGCGGCGGAGGAAGAGGAAGCTCGCTGACCTCGGCGGCGCATGAAGGCGGCGGCGGAGGAAGAGGAAGCAGCTCGCTATCCTCGACGGCGCATGAAGGCGGCGGCGGAGGAAGAGGAAGCAGCTCGCTATCCTCGGCGGCGCATGAAGGCGGCGGCGGAGGAAGAGGAAGCAGCTCGCTATCCTCGACGGCGCATGAAGGCGGCGGCGGAGGAAGAGGAAGCAGCTCGCTATCCTCGGCGGCGCATGAAGGCGGCGGCGGAGGAAGAGGATGCTCGCTATCATCGGCGGCGCATGAAGGCGGCGGCGGAGGAAGAAGAAGCTCGCTGACCACGAAGGCGCCGTGCAGCGGCGGCAGCTCGCCTTCCTCGAAGGCACAGTGCAGCGACGGAAGCTCGCCGTCCACGAAGGCACTGTGCAGCGTCGGAAGCTCGCCATCCACGAAGCACTGTGCAGCGTCGGAAGCTCGCCGTCCACGAAGGCACTGTGCAGCGACGGAAGCTCACCGTCCACGAAGGCACTGTGCAGCGACGGCGCATGAAGGCGGAAAAAGAGGAAGCTCACTGACCTCGGCGGCGCATGAAGGCGGCGGCGGAGGAAGAGGAAGCTGCTCGCTATCCTTGGCGGCGCATGAAGGCGGCGGCAGAGGAAGAGGAAGCAGCTCGCTATCCTCGGCGGCGCATGAAGGCGGCGGCGGAGGAAGAGGATGCTTGCTATCATCGGCGGCGCATGGAGGCGGCGGCGGAGGAAGAGGATGCTCGCTGACCTTGGCGGCGAATGAAGGCGGAGGAAGAGGATGCTCGCTATCCTCGGCGGCGCATGAAGGCGGCGGCGGAGGAAGAAGAAGCTCGCTGACCATGAAGGCGCCGTGCAGCGGCGGCAGCTCGCCTTCCTCGAAGGCACAGTGCAGCGACGGAAGCTCGGCGTCCACGAAGGCACTGTGCAGCGTCGGAAGCTCGCCGTCCACGAAGCACTGTGCAGCGTCGGAAGCTCGCCGTCCACGAAGGCACTGTGCAGCGTCGGAAGCTCGCCGTCCACGAAGGCACTGTGCAGCGACGGCAGCTCGCTGTCCACGAAAGCACTGTGCAGCGACGGCAGCTCGCCGTCCACGAAGGCACTGTACAGCGGCGGCAGCTCGCCGTCCAGGAAGGCACTGTGCAGCGGCGGAAGCTCACCGTCCACAAAGGCACTGTGCAGCGTCGGAAGCTCGCCGTCCACGAAGGCACTGTGCAGCGACGGAAGCTCGCCGTCCACGAAGGCGCCGTGCAACGGCGGCAGCTTGCCGTCCTCGAAGGCGCATGAAGGCGGCGGCGGAGGAAGAGGAAGCTCGCTGACCTCGGCGGCGCATGAAGGCGGCGGCGAAGAAAGAGGAAGCTCGCTGACCTCGGCAGCACTGTGCAGCGGCGGCAGCTCGCTGTCCATGACGAAGGCGCCGTGCAGCGGCGGGAGCTCGCCGTCGTCGAAGGCACCGTGCAGCGGCGGAAGCTCGCTGTCCTCGAAGGCACCGTGCAGCGGTGGAAAGAGGAGCTCGTCTTCATCGTCGCCGCTGCTGAGCTCGCTTTCGTCGTCGAGGCTATACAGCAAATAGTAGAGCTCGCCGCTGTCATCATTGAAAGCCTTGTAGTAGAGCTCACCGTCTTCGTCGTCACTGTAACGCGGGAAAGGAGCTGGCAGGTCTGGACCTTCCTCGAGACGCAGCTGCATCAGCAGTTCCTGGAGGTCAGCTACCTGCTCCTGCAGGTTACGAATGCGCCCTTCATTCCTTTCGGCGCTCCGCCCGACGCTGCTCCAGTCTAGCTGAGAGGCTGCTCCCGACTGCGCATACCGCCCACACGCCGTTCCTTGTAGCCGCATGCTGTGGGGTGTCCCTCCACCCTGGTCACCGCCGAATCTGGACCTCCCGGTCTCTGCACTCCGGTCGGTGCGGGGACTCATGTCACCCCGAGCTGCGCCACCTCTGAACGGCGTGCGCCGTATTGCCAGCCGGCAGCCATCCCAGTCACGCTGCCGTCTCAGCTCCTCCTGCTCCTTCCTGTCCGGTTTCCTTCTCTGCCTTTTACTACGCCGCTTGGTTCTCCTCCTGCTCTCCGCGTCGGTTTCCCAAGCTTCAAACATCGTTGCCCCCCCTAAAAGAATCTCCCGGGGGAAGGGCTCCTCCGCTATGCCTCTTTTACGGTCTTGCATTCTGTCACGAACTTGGGTGCGAGGCATAAACGCAGAGGTCCAGATGGTAAAGGAACGATGTATTTATTGATAATAACAAACAGGGAACTTAAACAAACAAATATACTTTAATAATAAAACCAAAACCAAAACCAAAACACGAAGCACATTACTCAAGGTGAAAATCAACAGATGCAAGACGCTAAACTGAACTAAAACAAACCATTTATAATAAAACTAATGAGCTACTCGGTTCAGGTGAGCGCCCCATGTCACCTGACCGAGGTGCTTAATGGGAAATGAAGTGAAAACAAAAGGAACTACACACAAAATCACAGGGCGTTTTGGCGCCCTCTAGGGGTTATCCCTGACAGTTAGACTGAGGCTTTTGTTTTCATAGACATCATACCACAGTTAGTTCTGACGAAGTAATCCGATTGGATGAGAGGCATTCCACGAGTGATGATAATAGACGGTAACAGCACTTTGACATTCAACTATATGAATTCTATATAAACATTAATTACACTAACTGTCGGTCACCACAGTGGGTGAAAGGAGCAGCCAAAACCCACATTCAAGACCAGTTATAGAAGCACTTTCTGCAAAAAAACACATCTGATAATGTTGTGTCATCTTAAACACCTCATCTCCTTAATCATTGCTTCTAAGTCATTCTGAATTGCCTCTGTGTTGGTTACTACAAAACTAACCAGCTTCTAACATAAACCTGAATTCCAAAACATTCTCTAGCCACTAATAAAGGGCACTAGTTTTGTGTGTGGAACAAGTGATTGAATACCCTAGCAAACTAGTGGTCCATTTAACGCTATTTGGAATGTAACCCTGAATAACGTAGCTGATATTATAAAATGTAATAAGTTGAAATATAAGGAGAAACTTTGGAGGTTTACAGGACAGTCCACCACCTCCTACAGTATGCTTTGGGCTACATTGTACCGGTAAGAGTTTAAAACTATTTACACCCCTCTTAACTTCATTGTCATTCGCCAGATCCGCCAAAAATCATACTCGTGTTGGATATCGTTCCACAGCTGTGCTGATATCCAGCACAACAGCACTCCCTGTTGTGTGATATTTCTCAGATATTGTATTTCAGAACAACACTTTCATAACCGGGATGTTTAGTGCTGGGGAGCAGCTAAGGAAAATATATTTTTTAATTTATTTCTTAATTAACATAACATAGTCATTCATTAATTTTCCATGCCACTCATTATGTGTAGCAGCATGGGGAGCTTATTAATGGGGGGCAATTCATTTTAATATTTTTTCATTTTAATAATTAGAATAAATTAATTATTTTAATGTAATTAAAATCAACCAGTTCAAACCCCCCTCACTGTTATAAAACAGTTGTTGGCTTTCTCGAGTCGATTCAACTGGCAAGCAAAGAATAACATTCCCCCTGCCCTTGCATGAGAGTTGGTTGCGTCCTACCCATCCTCCCCATGCAGCAATACGAGCAACAGCAAGCGCATAAACAATGAAAAGAAGAAGAGCAAAAAAAAAACAAACAAAAAAAATTTTTAGGTTGTAGCACATGCTTTTTTTGGTATATCTTGTCCTGATATATTAATATGAAACAGCTTATGTAAAAAATAAATAAAAAAAACTTCTAGTGTGGATTGTGGGGTGGAGATCTCAACCCCCAATGCTGAACCCAAAATGATGCCCTTGTTCACACCATACTCTTCCCCCCTTTAAAAATAATGAGCCAGTCCCCATGAGCTCACCACTGAAGAAATGACATCACACAAGCGTTTTAAGAAAAGTGCTAAAAACAAATCAGGCAAGTGCTGTATTTTATTGTTTTAATTGTTAGATTGAGATCGTCAGGCTCGTTCAAGATCGTTCAACATTTTTCTATGAATAAATTACAGTAAACATTTGTTTAGGAAAAAAATAAAGAATGGTATTGCAAACATATGGCAAGCCTAGCAATGTCCACAACGCCATGTAATGCTTCTGTCTTACCTAAATATGGAGTTGTGGCTCCTGCAGCCAAAAGCTTCACCTCGGTCATGTTCAACCTTGTCAGTTTTTTTTACTGCAACAGATTTAATCATTGTGACCGCGCTGAATGTTGGAAACTTCTTAGTAGACGACCCAAAAGGCACCCTTCTCCGAACATCACCCACAGGACCAACTCTCAATGAGTGTAACATGCCTCCCACAGCTTCATTAGCTTAAATCAGTTTCACATCTGCGTAATTACAGATAGAGATAAATAATTTACACCCACATGTGTACACCCCCGGATTATCACCTACAAATCATGTACACATCATCCTGATACCTTTGGAGAAACTCAGTTCTTCTGATATAATTGTGCAAACTGAGCAGCTAATGAGAAGACTTCTTTGGAACTGGAAGAAAAATCTCACTTCAAATACAACTAAAAACTGTAGAAGTGAATGATGAATTGCGATGATGCCACAGACATCAGTAGCTGGGAGTGCTAGACAGCGAGAGATAGTGTTACCCTCGCTATTGTTAATCGGAGAGACACTAACCGATGTGAGATCATCTATACAGTAGAGTGCAAATAGTGCTCTCTATTCATGCAGAATGAATAAGACTGCCCTGTGGTGTAGCATGAGCAGCACTTTGAAAAACTGCGCTGGTTGGCTTCATGTGTGTTAGAAGAAGGATGTATTAGCATGCTGTATCGATCTTGTGATGAGCAAGAGCTGGCTTTGTGGGTCGGGATTGGCACATGACTAAATGGGAGATAAATGTGGGAAAACCCCTGCTACAGAAACACTGTAGATGAGACATCCTTGACATTAGCTCATTCACCCCTCCAGCAATCTTCATCGGGCTGAAAAAAAAGATCACATCACCTCTAGCAACTCAGTATGCTCCTGTACCACCACACAGCCCGCAGAGCCGTGTCCACCCTCGATAAAAGCCTAACAATCAGACAGCCCCAAATTACTGCTCTCTCAGGACCAATGCCTTCCTGCTGCTCAAACATATGCTGCCACGGGTTAACCACTATCTAGTGTGAGTCTCCTCTTCTTGTATTGTCCTCGACCAGCCATGCTGTGATTAACTTCACATTCGTCTTTCTGTACACTGGCAGCAAGAAGCAGCCCTCAGATCACATGAATAAACATTACGTCCTGTTTTTTGTTTAGGGACTGCTTCCTGTATTCTTTTGCTGTTGGAAAGCAGCCAGTTTGGCTAAATGATAGACAATAATCGCCCCCTATGCCTTTTTAAAACCTTAAAAACGTGTTTGCTTCCAGCATATCGCGGATGCTGCCAAGTAATGTAGGCTTATCAGCAAAGTTCAGCCCAAAGGTTTACGTCTCTCAGCTCTCCTAGACAGCTTTAGCTGATTTACCGTAGGACTGAAGCTAACCATAATAACACCATGATTTATTTTTCTTTAAATTATGACAACATCCAACTGCAGCACGGTAGCTTACTGGTTTACTGGTTACACATCCAGGATAGGGGTTCAAATCCCACCTCAAGGTCTGTATGCATGAAGTTTGCATGTTCTTCCTATGCTTGGTAGGTTTCTTCTGGGTAATCCAGTTTCCTCCCACAGTCCAAAGTAATGCAGATTGCAAGTGATTAGAATATAGTAGTTACTGCTCTAGTAAATGATACGTGCAGTAGTAGCTTTGACTGAAGACGGTTAATACCAATACCATTGTGGGAGCAAGACTGTTGAAGCTTTAGAACCTGAGCTGTTTGAGTACAGACATGTAGGTGTGACAGCAGCACAGATTAAAGGATTAAAGCCCTTCGTTCTAACAACTAATTACAAAGCAAGGGATAACCACTACTTGCAACAGTATTGGGGGAGTAGCTGAATGGCGTTATGGCAATGAAGCAATCTTTTAACTAAAGTGAAAATAGAATTTCAAAATAAAACACATTTTGCACCGCAGGAACTCTTATGTTGGATGACCATTGTAATATAGTTATATTATATATTATATATCACTTATCTTTCTAGCAAGGTCGGAAAATCGAACAGACACAACAGCTTCCCACACACAGCATGTGCACGGTATCTCATGTCACACAACTTTTAGTTTTGTAATGCTGCAATAGTACTGGTCTTATGGGACAGTGGTTGCTTAATGGTTGCTTGTTTAATGATCAGAGGATCAGGGGTTCAAGCCCCAGCACTGCAAAACTGCCATTATTAAGCCATGAGCAAGGCCCTGCTCCACGCTGACCTCTGTCTACAGTGGAGCCTATCCCAGGAGACGTAGAGCACAAGGCAGTGTACACCCTGGATGAAGTGCCAATCCATTGCATGGCGTGTACCTCACTTTGTGCCCTAAGTCTCCTGGATGCAGTGACTTGCGATGGATTGGCATTCCATTCAGGATGGGGAGCCAATCCATTGCAGGGCACACTCACGCTCACCATGGGAACACACCATGGGAAATTTGGGAACGCCAGTTAGCCTGATCTGCATGCATTTGGACTGTGTGAGGAAACCAGATTACCTGGAGGAAACCCACAAACCACAGGGAGAACATGAATGGGAATCAAACCCGGATCCTGGAGGTGTAACGCGACAATGCTCATCATTGTCAGTCACTGCACTGCCTGCAGACTGATACAGTAGCTTTTTTATAATTTCCTTTTGGGATTAATAAAATACTTTATTTATCTATGTATAGTACACTGTGTTATGTATGTGTAAGTTTATCAAGCGTCATCAGCAAATGTAAGCAAGCAGTGCTCCCACTCTAGTTCACATCCTGCTCAGGGACACTATCAGTTTGGTATTAATACTGTTCAGTTCAGCCTTTTTTATTCGTCTAAAATACAGACCTGCACAGTGAAATTCTTTAGTCTTTGTGGTGAGGAGGCTGGGGTCAGAGCGCAGGGTCAGCCATTATACAGCGCCCCTGGAGTAGACAGGGTTAAGGGCCTTGCTCAAGGGTCAACAGTGGCGGAGCTGGGGCTCGAACCGCCGACCTTCTGATCAGTAGCTCCTATGTTTCAAGCCTCAATTTTTGCAATTTTAACATTTTTTATTTTTAACATTGCAGAATTAACATTTTGACAAGCAGCGTAGATACCATTAAAGATCACTCTTCCACTATAATTCTTTAAAAATATGTCATTTCAATTTCAATGCAACTTTTACATAAGTCGCCATGTTCACAGTCAGCCTTGCCTTTTGTACTTGTAAGAACTGGTGAGTGAGAGGTATAAAAGGTTTGCAGGTTAAACTCTCTTTCATGTACAGTATGTTTACAAATGTATCAAGATGTGAAAATGTTATTGCGTCACAATCTTCAAAAGACTGTTTTCCTGTCAGAAACCAGTGCAATGAATTACTTATGCATGAAAGGACATATACAGGAAACACATACACATGAGGGAAACATACACACACTAGCTGTTCCATATAGAGTATAAGCACTTCCTGCATGTACAGTACCGGCATTCGTATGTACTTTAGTGTGTATGCACTTTTGATATAACAATCGAACAAACAAAAAAATCCTCCTAAATACCAATCAAGGTTTTTCAACTGACATCGTATATCATTTCAAAGCATAGTTAACAGTCCCGAAAATTCCATCAGTCATTTTTTTTTACTAACATTCAAAACCTTCATAACTACTGTATACACACCACAGTAATATACTGTATACCACATAACTATAAATCAGCTTAAAATAAATGATTAAAAATAAGTTCTATTCATTAAATGGACTGACGACTGTTAAAACACAACAGCCTAAGACAGAAGTAATACACGACAGAAACAAGCAGCCACCTACAGTAATAAGACATGATGGTGTTTAGGGAAGAGGTAGTAAGTGCACTGTAAACTGGTAAGAGCTTTAATGCAGTAAAAAAATAACAGTAACTCAGTAAATAAAACAAAAGCGTAAGTTACTTTCTTTGCCATCTCTGTTCCTCCTCGTCTTACCTGGAGAGGGGTTTGTCACTGGCGGACACATGAAAGCCTGAAGGCTGGACACACACAGTTCATTTACAGTCCCCATTACTTTGCTGTAATGAAAGTGTAGAGTGTTTTATTTTCTTTTTTGCGAAACACTGAATTTGCTCTCACTCTTGCCTCTCTTGTGACGTCCTCTTTCTCTTCTCCAATTTCAACCTGTCAGAAGCTCAGTATGTGACAGTCAGTTTAGTGGCGTTTGACGTGGACTCCGTGGTTACTTAAAGTCACTTCCTTCTCCATAATGTCCTCTTGCCCCAGTGTGTGTAAATATTGTGAGACTGAGGGTGTGTGTGTGGTAATCCTGGTATGTCTTTCTGAATCCGTGTTACTGGATCCTGCGATTGCAGCCTTGATCTCTTTTTGCATAGGGTCTTAAGCTCAGTGCTCTTTCTGCCTCCTCCTCTCTCTCACTCTTTCCCGCCCTCCCTCCCTCCCTCCCTCGATTCTCTTCTGATGTGCTGAATGACCACATCAAGTACATCAAATATATAATCTATTGTATGATCACCTCACACCTTGCCAGAAAAACAGACACGTCAATGTGGTTGTGCTGAAGTCAGCGTACCTTGTTACACAATTAAACGAGTTGCAACCCACACAACATTTTTTCTGCTTTTCTCTGAAATTACACAACACACACGTTGCAGTAAACAGTACCACTCAGTTCTCAGAACATAACAAGGGAAATGCGGTCAGAAATATCCTCATCTTACTGAAACCATTTAGAATTATTTTTAATAGTGTTTTTTTATTTATTATTATTATTATTATTATTATTATTATTGAATGACTCAATGACTTGTCTCATTTCTTACAACGCTTTCATTATGTCTTTCCATTATGTCTTTCCATTAGCTCTTTGAAAACTCATAAAAATAAGGCATTAATAAAAGTTAATATTGTTGCTTGGCAACAGGTGGGGCAGGCAAAGTGCTCATATCTTGTAATAAAGACTCGGATCCACTTTGTAATATAATACACTGTCATTTAGGCAAATACAATAGCCAAAAAAGCACACAAGAACACCGAAAATGAGCCCTAACCTTAAAGGCTCTGATTTGTTTTGAAATAAATCCTATCTTCATAAGGCATCTTTGATTATATTCTCAGTCATTGCTAACAGCCGTTCCACAGACAAATTCCTGCACTTTTTTTTATTTTTCCCGGATTTTCTCCCTAATGTAGTCATGTCCAATTCCTCCCCATCACTAGGGGGCTCCCACATTAAGGCTACTACTACCACACTTTTCGAGCTGCTCGCTCATGCACCGTTAAGCAACACACTCGGAGGACAGCGCTATCCGCTCCTTCCGCTTGCGTGAGCTCACAGACGCCCCTGATTGGCTGTAGAGCCGTGATTAATGTGGGAGCACCTCATTAATACCTCTCATCCCTCCCCTCTGAGAGAGCTCGGCCAATCAGCTCTCTCTACATCGAACTCGTGATCTCCGGATGATAGGGCGAACTCTATACCACTGCGCCACTTGGAGGCCCCATTCCTACACATTATAACCTCAAAAATTAATGAATTGATAGACACTATACAACCAGGATTTGAGCTGCTATTATTCAGAAGAAAAAAAGGGCAATGGAGTTTAACCAGGAGCTACCCTTAGGTAATTTCACCTAACTCATAATATTATTAAAAAATAAATAAATTATATATATATATATATATATATATATATATATATATATATATATATATATATATAAATGGTACATTAACACCCCCACCTGGTGAATTGCATAACGCTGATTATAAACTGATGACAAAATCATGGGCTCATTTATGCCTGCAGGGAGCATACAGTAGGCTAGCACGTCTGGTCAGATCCCACAGAAAAACCAATGCAGCCCTTATTGCTAAAAAAAGTAAGTGCTGGCCATGATAGAAAGGTATTAGAACACCCTGCCGTGTATGGGGCTTAGCAGGCAAAGAGCTCAAGGTTGTTGATCTGACCTCCATATTCCCCAGATCTCAATCGGACTGAGCATCCATGTAAGGTACTGAACAAACAAGTCCGATCCATGGAGGACCCAGCTCTCAAGACAGAGCACCCAAAGTATCCGTTGTTAACGTCTCGCTGCCAGACACCACAGAGGTCTTTTGAAGTCATGTCCCAAGGGGAACAGAAAACAGACTTTGAAAATGTGAGAAACAGAAATATGCCAAAAGTCTGGTAACCATAAGTAGACTGTGAGGAACATGGAAAAGCAAAACCATGCATATGGTAATTAGTACACGAATAAAGATAGAGACTTAAATAAAGCGTGACAGACAGAGGAAAGACATATGAAACCAAGAAATCTATATAAAAGATAAGATCAAAATACTGTCACGGTACAAGCACTTAAGCTCTGACAGAAAACGCTGCAGCTGCACATCAAGTGGAAAAAGCCACCAAACACAATGTCCATTTCCCACTGACTCAGCCAGTGTGTCACGCTTCACATCTAGCATGCACTTCCACTTTTAGGAAACTCAAAAACCCATAAGTATGGACTTCCACTCTGATCTGACCTTTCGTGCGCAAAAGGTCAGCGATAAGACATCATTGTTACATTTCACATCGGCTTGAAAGGTGTTGCTATAAAAAGTGTGCAATTTCTGATGTTCTAATATTTAAAGCGTGCAATTTTTAATGTTGATTAATTCTGATTATGCTGATAAAGCTGGAGGTTTTCAAGCATTTTGAAGACATAGATTATAAAATGTATTTCACTAACCAGTACACGTTTATGAAAGTTATTTAATTGTATTCAATAATATTTTGTCTAGGGCGGCACGATGGTGTAGTGGCTAGCACTGACGCCTTGCACCACCAAGGACCGGGTTCGATCCCCGGCCAGGCTCAATTCCCGTCTCTGTGTGCATGGAGTTTGCATGTTCTCCCCGTGCTTGGTGGGTTTCTTCTGAGGACTCCGGTTTCCTCCCACAGTCCAAAGACATGTAGGTTAGGCTAATTGGCGTTCCCAAATTGCCCGTAGTGTGTGAATGAGTGAGTGTGTGTCTGTGCCCTGCGATGGATTGGCACCCTGTCCAGGATGTACCCTGCCATGTGCCCTAAGTCTCCTCGGTTAGGCTTAAGCGGTACAGATGATGAGTGAGTGAGAGAATATTTTGTCTAGTTATTATTCCCATATAGCATTTATTCCCAGTCTTTCTACTGATACTATACGTAATTTAGCCACTTTTATACCCCTTATTCCTTGTGAGTTATTGCGGTTCAACTGAAACAATTCAGTTCAGTCAAACCAGATAATAAGTACTCAGTAATAAATGTGATCACTTACAATAGTTTCAGATACGTGCCACCTCACTGACCTCAGGTAACCATGGGTATACCACAGATTATTATTAGTTCATTCTGTGGGGTCAGTGAGGAGCCTACTGTACAAACAATGCACTTATTGCTAACACACACTTACCCACAAACCTGGCTCAATATAGAGAAAACCCATGTGGAATACAATACAAAACAATCAACAATGTAGTCTCCTAAACCTCTAACACCTATCTAACTCTAACTTAAGCATCTGAGCAATGTTGTTACATAATGCTCCAAGATCAAAATCCAAGACTGCCAGGGTGAGCCCCTAACCGTGAAATTCTTCATATTGTTTGTTACAATGATGAAATGTTGCCCCCTGGGGGCCATTGAATGTACTATTGTTAAGAAAAGAAAGGGAAAAAAAACTCTACCTATTTGAATGTTAAATCTAATGCTTGACTTGTAGTTTCAACTCACTGTTTCTGTTTATCAACTAATTGAATTTAATCAGTGTTTTCAAACAAAGCTAAATCTGGCGAAAGAGTAATACGCACTGCCCTCATGTGACAATCTTATAAGGATACACTGTATATTTGGAATATACTTGGGGGAAATATTTTTCTCGTATAAGCACAGTGGAACCTAAATAAGTAAAAGAAAAAGGTAAATTCATTAATGGTGGACAAGCTTCTGAGTAATTATACTTAAGTAAATGAATATATAATGTGTCAAAATGTTAGCTACTTTTAAATGCACTCTAGTGCATTGACTAAATTTATTCAACTTCATGTTTGTATGTTGCTACTTTAATTATATTAAAACATAAAAATTCACGTAATTACTTAATTAATTTTTTTTTTTTTTTTTTAAGTAGTATAAGTCAAGCCAGGACTTTTGATTGTGCAGAACAACAGAACACAGTTATGAGAGCAAAAACTACTTTTATTTCTCTATATAATCCCCTGCTACACTAATGCACGTATCCCGGTGTTTCACTAATGCTTGGATACTGTCAATGTAGAAAGTATTCTCAGTACACTAAAGCCTGTTTCACATCTGAAATGCTGGCCCCCCAGGAACTCCTTAATAGGAGAATGATTGTGTTACCACAGACAGATGCATCTCTTTTACAAGCTGGTGACAAGTTATCTGTTGTTTTTCTAGCATCGGGTGTTTTACTTTCTGAATGTTCATGGTAAAGATTGTATCGTGCTCTGAGCCACCTCGGCCGGGATCATCATTCACAGACATCTTCGTGAACGCCTTCGCTAAAACTTTTGCATCTTTCAAATATTTTACTGTGGCTTAGAGTTTCAGATTATTTTTTTTTTCAAATGCTGTCTGGACTGAAAACATAGCTCATTCTCCCTAAGTTTAACACATGCATGACTAATGCTATCCAGTGTGATAATGAATTAATCAGGAGTATAATATCTTGGAAATAATCAATATTTACCATTAGTGAATATTAGTTAGAATTTAACTAGCTAATTTATGCTAGGAACTGGAATCAATGCTAGTTTATCCTGGCATTAGCAAAGAAAATAGCAACATATAGGCAGTTGATGTTAACATAAGTAGCTAACAAATTAGCTAAACCGCAACATACTTTTTAGTAAGATGAGGTTAATGTCTTCTAGAGAGACCAAAAAAAGTTCCTCATTTTGTCTGAATCTTAGGTTACTCTAGCAAGTTAGCTATAGCACTGTGTGCTATATTAGCAAGTGAAATTATCTTGGATCTAATCAAATTAATAATAAAAAAAATACTTATTAGAGGATTACAATAAATTATAAAATCTAACAATTAGAAAATTTATATTTATATATAATTTTAAAAAATAAGTCAGCACTGTGGCTTAGCGGTTAGCATAGTTTGTTTGTACTTCCAAGGTCTTGGTTCAATTCCAGCACAAGGTCTGTGTGCATGAAGTGCTCCCCATTCTCTTTGTACTTGGTAGGTTTCCTCCCACAGTCCAAAGATATACAGATTAGGCTAACTCTCTTTCCCAAATTGCCTATAGTGTGTGAATGAGCATATGAGCGTGTGTGTGCCCTACGATGGATTGGCACCCTGTCCAGGATGTACAACCCCCCAGGATAAAGTGGTAGCTATAGACGATGAGTAAGTGAAAAAAAATAATAATTTTGAAATGATTAAGCATATTTCTACAGAGACATATGCCTAAAAACATTCCTTTTAAATAATAATCAAATAAGTAAAGTATAAATTCCCCAAAATATAACATAAGTATAGAAACAAAATAAATGAATTCAGGTATTTTCATGCTCTGAAACTCATCTCACAAACTCTAAAGTCACCCTGTCAAAATGTCACTTTTTACTATTTCTCAATTCTCTGTTCCATTTCAAAGCCCTGTTTCATTACTGGCTTTAATGCTGTAGATTAATGTATGACATATTTCTGTATTAGATGAATGAGCTTGATAAATGAGGCTCAGGCCTCATGACTTCAGATTTCAGGAGCAGAATTTGCCAATAAGGATAGAGTTTCCTTATCCAAAACAGCAAAATCATGCAGGACCAAGCTGTAAATGAAACATGTCAAACTGTAAAATATCTTGTACATATATTACATATAGCACATAACTTTTTACAGCAAATCAGCTACAGTAAGTGCAGCAGCTGTTCATTGCAACTAACATAATTTAATGCTTTATTTCTAATAGTATCTAATCTGATACTTAAATTGATGAAAAATACTTAAACTGATGTGGTCTAGTTAGTGCACAATAAAGCACGGTATTTACTTATCACTGTGTTAAGTTAAGTTAAGTTTCATGCAACTTATGAAAAAGGTCCTTTTAAAATACATATTATATATCATATTCATGTGTAATACATGTGTATTCATGTATAATACAATAGTTAAATCCATCACATGTATACGACCACTCATCTTAAAACGACAAAAATATCCAATGTGCGACAGTCCTCTGGATAGCCGGTGGGCTAACATGCCTTGTTAAAGATGAGAAGAATAGCCACCCTGATTCAAGGTAACAGAAAGGCAACAGTAACTTAAATAACATTTTGTTAAACCTGAAGTATGCCAAGAGAAAACATCAAATCTGGAAGCAGACGACCACACTGAGAGACAGCTAAGAACAGAAAGGCTTTATGGTGGTGGTGGTGGTGGTGGTGGTGTAATGAAATGGGCAATATTTTCTTGGCACACTTGGGGCCCTTAGTACCAATTAAACATTGTTTAAATGCCACAATCTCCCTGAGTATCGTCCCTGACCATGTCCATCCCTTTATGACTAGCAGGATAACACCATGTCACAAAGCTAAAGCAATGATGTCACTGTACTTAAATGACCTCCACAGTCACCAGATCTCAATCAATAAGACACCTTCGGGATGCAGTGCAGCTGGTGGTTCACATCATGGATATCCAGCCAACAAATCTGCAACAACGGTATGATGATATCAACATGGACCAAAATCTCTAAAGAATGTTTCCAGCACCTCATTGAATCTATGTCATGGAGAATTAAGTCAGTTCTCAAGACAGAAGCAGGTCCAATATAATACTAGCAAGGTGTTCCCAATGAAGTGGTCTGAGTGAGTGTATTCAAGTAAGTATTCTCCCCTAAAAGAGATAATCTATTTTTGAGCACATCTTTAGGCCAATCATTTGTTGAAATGTAAAATAGCAAAAGACTTTTCAGATAGCACAGTGGTAGAAGTCAGTATTGTCTCTGCCTTAAGCTCTAGCAAGTTCATCAGGTGTCTTTGCATAGGTATCCTGATAGCCCCTAAACCGATCCTGATTGTGTGTTCAAGGTGCTCTGTGATGGATTGCTGTTCCAACTAGAGAGAATTATCGAGCTTCATACCCAGTGTTCCACACACAGGCTCAGGACAAACTTGTTCAAGAAGGAGAAAGTGACCACAAAATTATCACTAAATTAATATTTTTCAACTTCCGGTGGCAAAAATGTTGATTATGTTTCTAAAACGGCCTCTAAGTGGCGCAGTGGTAAAGTGCTCGCCCTATCACCTCTCGCAGCCGGAGGCCTAGAGAGAGCTGATTGGCCAAGCTCTCTCAGAGGGGAGGGATCAGAGGTACTTAGTGCTCCCACATTAATCACAGCTCTACAGCCAATCAGGGGCGTCTGTGAGCTCACGCCAGCAGAAGGAGCGGATAGTGCTGTCCTCCGAGTGTGTTACGCCACCCCCAACAGTGCGTGAGCAAGCAGTTCAAAAAGATGCGGTAGGCTGGTATTACGTGGTTCGAAAGAAAAAACATGATAGTTTCCGGCCCTACCAACTGAGTCACAGTAGTAGCGTAATGTGGGAACCCCCTAGTGACAGGGAGGAATTGAACACGACTAAATTTAAAAAATAGAAAACGGGACATTAAAATTTTTTTTTTTTTTAAAGATTATGTTTCTGACATAATGGTTGCTAACAGGAGCACCTGACTAATAAGAAGGCCTCCTTGAAATCTGGCTACACCACAGATGCAAACACACACCTACACACACCTACACACTAAACTGCGCAGGTGCCGAAAGCATAAGCTCAGGGAAAAAACTGGTGTCTCTGTCAGACTCTGACTGACTATCTTCACCATTCTGATGATGGGTCTGATGAGTATCAGAATGACATAAATCATATTTTATGTCCTTTACAATCCAGATAAACACATATGAGATTTATCATATGTGCCACCCTTATCAAAACGCCAAATGAAGAATTTATTTTATGTCAGTGTAGAGACTTCAATAGAGAATCTATAGGCCACGCTGTTCAGGCAGCTTGTGCTGGTGCAGTATTTTACTAAGAAATCTTATGTTGTTTTTCCTTTAATTTGTCATTCATTTATCTATATTTATATATTCTGGTTATGCACAACATTGTGGCATATTGCAGTCTCAAAAGCTTATGTCATATTATCATGCTTTGATGCAGTTGAAGCTACTCTTGATCCCAAGGAAGGGCTGAATTCTATTTAAAATACAGACGCAAGAATTGTTAAGGGATAAAAACAAGTTGGGTCACCCACTTTGGGTTAAACGGTTCCTTCAAAACAAAATGATAAAGGTTAGGCAAAGTCAGAGAGACAGCCTGAGCAGAGCATGCTGGATATCAAGTAAAACTGATTACAGCTTGAATTTCAGGGCTTAATGTCAATTATAAGATTACAGTGTGCTGTAATGGAGAGCCGTCTCAGTGAGATATGGGCAGAGAGAAGACCACAAAACGTTTGGGGATAAACGAACACAGGAAGCCATAGATGCTGAAGGAGTGATAAACAGTGCTTTTGCTTGCTGTGAGATCAGTCATCATGGTAACTCCCACTGAACAGTGTTGGAGAGGGTGATATAAGCCAATGGCCAAAAGTGTTTTAATCTATTATACTGTAATAGGCATGGACTATCATAATAATTAGTATACAAAACAAACTGAAACTCTGCAATGTGAACCTGGAAAAGGTTTTCAATGTTATAAAATGGTGTTCTGTGATGTTATGCTCCCCCCATTCTGTAAGCTACGAACAGGAGGCTACAACGGGCAAAGGCTCATTGAAACTGGAAAGCTTCTGCCTGGCCAGATTTACCTCAATTTCTACTGCAACATGGACATGTAATGGTCAGAATTCAGTGGAAACTGTGGTCTCAACCCGCCTTGTGTAAAAAAAAAAAAAAATTTTTTTTAAAAAATGGTTTCATCCATTACTCAAATAAATCATCCCCCAGCTAGCAATGTCATTACATTCATTTACATTCAGTATACACCTTTATCCAGAGTGACTTACAGTTTTATCTCATTATACATCTGAACAGGTGAGGGTTAAAGGCCTTGCTCAAGGGACCAACAATGGTAACTTGGAGATGGTGGGGTTTGAACCTGGCCCTTCCAAATACCTTAACCACTGCGCTATCCCTGACCCCGCAGGGAATTAGATAAAAAGTCTCAATTATTTTTTTAACCAGTGCTTGGTTGATGGTTCTAGGTGGCCTGGTGTGAGCATTTCAGAAACTGTTGATTTCTTATCACACAAAACAGCCTCAAGAGGCTTCACACAGAATAGTTGAAAAAACAAAAAAACATCCAGTAAATGGCGGTTTTGTGGGTGAAAGCACCTTCTGAAAGAAAGATGGAGCAGAATGGCCAACATGGTTAGAGCTGACTAGAAAGTTATGAAGTATGAAAGTCATGAAGCTTAAAGCAAACCACATGAGGACCCAACTTCTTTTAAGCCATGAAAAGGAAGTGACAATGGGCAAAGTCTAATTTAAACTGGAAAGCTTCTGCCTGGCCTGATTTACCTCAATTTCTGCTACAGCATGTACACATAATGATCAACAGTGAAAATGGTGAACTGTGGTCCCAATCTGCTTTGTGTCAACAGGTCAACCCTAAATTACTATGTCCTTCCTGAGAAGGTTATCAATTGTCCTATATAAAGGTAATCTAAATAAGACCAATTTTCAATAATGCAAATGTGCAATGCAAAAATAAATGTTAAGATTTTCCCTGAACAAATGATTGCTGCCATCATCTTACATTTACATGATAATTAATCAAAATTGAAATTGATTAATATGCAGGAAGCTTGAAGGAACTATCACAGATGATCTCCTGCAATGGACCACTGCAACCACAGGCTCTATTCTGAGATGCATCATGCTCTCAGCAAGCTGACCAATGAATAATTAAGATCTTTTCATCTTTGATGTAGCAGAGCAATACAGAATGACCATTAGGAAGATACGAGCACTTTCAATATAATGGTAAATCACTGTGGATTATACTGTAAAAAGATTCTGGATGAAGATCAAGAGTGCCACAGGTTCGCAGGTTAAAGCTGGTTCTGAAGTAGCCGACCCCTTGTATTGCAAATGTTATTGCTTCCTATGCTCTAAAACACCTTGAGGTATAGAGGTATAGAGGAGCACTGACGATTAAAAAATTAAATAAAAAGTATACAAAAAATATCTAAAAAGAAAAATAAGAAATCAGGATACTCCAGGACCAGCACCAAGGACAGGGGTTTGGAATCTGAGGGGTGATCATGGTTACAGAATGTGATTATGAAACAGGACCAGGGTTGGGCACGATCTTGAGGAAGAGCCTTGACGCAGAATGAGTTGAGTTCATAACGCACATCCTCTAACATCAGTGAAGAGATGATGAGTTCGATCCTAAACTTGGCGCGCGACTCGAGCACTTCGAACGTACGGTACTGTACTGTACGCATTTAGACAAGCAGAGAAAAAGAAACCTCATAGGAACGGAAGAGCGCATGCAAGAACGATGCTACTGTATGCCATGCTATAAGAGAGAAGGATTCCTCCTCGGTCACGACTACGCATCACGAAGAACTGCAAATTGTGCGAGAATGGATGCGCTCTTACCGTGGCTTTCCGCCTCCATGCCGGCTGTGGGGGAGAGAGACAGAGACAGACAGAGAGAGAGGGAGAGACTGGGAGAGAGAGAGACTGGGAGAGAGAGAGAGAGAGAGGGAGATTCTGGGAGAGAGTGGGAGGCGCTGCTGGTGCACTGCTGATCTCCAATAAGTGCCTTCTCTCCCTCTCTCTCTCTCTCTCTCTCTGGCAGACTTTCCTGCGCCACCTCTAATACGCTTTATACTTGCATGATTTGTTATCCTCTATCTCTACCACTCCTCCTCCTCAGCATGATGTCACGCCCTGAGTACTGTGCTATGCATTAGCACTACAGCACATAATGTAGGCTACATGATACAGTACAGGACACTTCAGGGAAAATGGGATTGCTGTAGTACTCTGTCTACATAATGCTTAATATGTGCTTTTAAGGCTTTGGTATGTTGATAAAAAAGGATGTAATACCGTATATAATGCAATAACAGGAGGAAGGATGCCTTTGAAGTTTGTTTTTTCTTTCTTTCAAGTATTAGATATCAATGGGCAGAGTAGGATAAGTTGTTAGTTGCTACAATCAGCAAGATATCAACTAGCTGGATAATAACCTCATGGTTTAAATTATATATATATATATATATATATATATATATATATATATATATATATATATATATATAATTTCCTCACTGTAAGGAAAACTGTTGCTTTTTGTCACTGTAAGGAAAACTGTTGGTGTTTGTAAGGAAAACACCGTCTATGCTGCTTTATCCTGTATACAGGGGTGCAGAGGGTCTGAAGCGCAGGAGACTCAGGGCACACCCATGGACGGGGTGCCAATCCACTGAAGGGCACACACACGGTCATTCACACACTATGCACACTTTTGAATTAGCCTAATCTCCAGAGCACCCTGAAGAATGCTCTCTGTTCCATGCTTGCTTTTTAGTGAAGGTTGCTGGACTGAGGTGGTTAATCAATCAGTCAATCAATCAATCAATTAATTAATTATTCATTCTCTATCATATCATGGGTCACAGGAAGCTTGTGACCTATCACAGGAGACTGTGATATGTGCATGAGGTGGGGCACACCCATTTAATGTAGATTAATTACATGTGAAGATTAAATATATCAAGCCTTTTATGTTTTCATCTGAATTTTTTTTGATGATTACAGCTTATACAGTAGCTCAGGGGGAAAAAACTGTATCTTAAATGAATAGACATTTCACTTGGAGTTTGAGTAAATTATTATTCATACAGGATAAATGCTGAATATCCCTCAGTGTAGCTTAATACACACATGGGGAAGACTGCAAAAGTGACACTTGTCCAGAAGATGATCATCGACACCCTTACAAGGAGTGTAAGGCACAGAAGGTGCTGGCTTGATGCATATTTATGAAAAGTTGACTGAGAGTGTGGTAGGAAGAGGTGCCCAATCAACAGGGATGATTGCAGCTTAAAAAGACAAAGTCAGTTCCAAAGTCAGTTCCAAAACTTGGGCAAGCTGTACAATGAGTGGAGTGAGGCTGGAGTCAGTGCACAAAGAGTCACCCTACACAGACATCTGGGCTACATCTGTTGCATTCCTAGTATCAAGCCAGTCCTTAACTAGAGACAACATCAGAAGCATCTTACCTGTGCTAATGAAAAAATACCTGGATTGTTGCTTAGTGGTCAAAAGCCCTCTTTTCAGTAAAGGTAAATTTTGCATTCCATTTGGAGATCAAGGTCCCTTAATCTGGAGGAAGAGTGGAGAGGCGCCTAATCCATGTTGCTTGATGTCCAGTGTAAAGTTTCCACAGTTGTTGGTGATATAGAGAGCCATGTCATCTGCTGGTGTTGGTCCACTGTGTTTAAGTCCAAAGTCAATGCAGTCTTCCAGGAGGTTTTAAGGTACCTCATACTTCATCTGCTGACAAGCTTTATGGAGATGCTAATTTCCTTTTCCAGCATTATACTGTGTCAAAACTATTAATAATTGATTTGCTAACCATGATATTACTGTGCTTGATTGGCTAGCCAACTCACCTGACCGGACATCCATGGAATACCATCAAGAAGAAGAAAGAAACACCCAACCCAACCATACAATATTCTAATATTTTGAGATACTGGATTTTGGATTTTCATGAGCTGTAAGCCATAATGATTGATAAAAAGGCTTGAAATATATACTGTATGTTTAATGAATATAGACTATATGAATGTCTCACTTTTTAAATTCAATTATGAAAGAAACTGATAGTTTCATAAGAGGTGAGTTATTGCTTTATAGTTGAGTTGAAAATGTTTAATAGTTTAACCCTGGTTAATAATATTACCCCACACAGTTAAACAAAGGTATGTCTACTATAGATGTAGATGTTGACTATAATGCTGGATGACATTTTCTTCCTGACTTAGGTTACTACCTAGTGACGTTTAAGAGTAACACCATCTTTGGTAGGTGAGAGACAAATGTCAGAGGCTTTTGACTTAATTAGAATTTTATTCAGATTACACAATCCGAATAAAAACTATGAGACTTGAGAAGCTACTTCTGGGGACCGTCTTAAATGTATGATGTTACTACTGCTACTAGTACTAAGTTTTAAACGTACTTAAGGGATGCCACTTATTAGAAGTACAAGTAGTAAGACGCTACAACACATTCACACTACAGCTATAATTAAAAAATTCTATTGTGATTTTAAAAAGCTGCAATTCTCACAAACACAAGGCAGTGGAATATTAAACTATACATTATTCGTTTCTTACACCTGTACCCGAGTCAGACACAGGCTATCTCACAGGCTTTTTTTATTTTATTTTTATCCACTCAATGTAGATAACGTAGCCGCCAAAATAAAACCTTACTGATACAGATTTTTCTTTTATCCCATCTAGCCCATTATAGGATTTACATCATAGTGCTGTTATGTAAAAATAATTAATGACAGCCATGAGAGCGTTTGTGCATTGAACTCTATATCGTAAACCCAGGAGAGCATTCTGGCTGTCTTATGTACAGTACCAAGGATTTCTCTCAAATACCAGGTGAGATAGGGAGCCTTGGTAAATATTTAAGTTGTCAGCCTATTATGGCTATAAGCCTAAGAAACCATGATGGACACCAATAGTGATGAAAGCTGTCAAGTCGAGGATGCCGTCCAATTAATGCTAACAGAAGGCCTTCCTGATTCAGTTTAGTGGTATAGGTAACGCCTCCAAAACTGGAAAGCCCTTGACTAATGCTATTTCCGACAAACATCCTGCACTGGGAATGACGGAAGGGATGCTGGGATGAGTACATTATTGTAGCAGGAGTTATATAGAGAAATAAAGATAGGTTTGTTTATTCTATATTATGAGGGCTTTTAATGTACTGTACCTTAACAACCTTAACTAAGCCTATATATAGAAAACCACCCAATATGTAATAAAACAGGTAAAATAGCAAACAATTGTGGAATAAAGATGTGAAAAGTGAAAGACAAAAGAAACCTTTCTCACACAAAAAAAAGAAATCACAACTTTATTGCACCTTTATATTTATATTCATATAGTATCAATATTGAACAATTCTTCTTTATCTTGAAAGGGCATCAAAGATACAGAACCAGTGGTGTAAATGACCATGAATTAAAGATCAGTGTATTCTTCAGCATTGGTTCTACTGAAAAGATCAGAGTAACATTTCTAACGCTAACACATTCAACAGTGCTCACAGTTATGTTCCTCCAGACGCGGAGTTCTGCACAGCACTCACACGTCTGTCCGCTGAGAAAATTCTACAGTTACAGTCCAAAAACCCTTTAATATATTAGGCTTTATTTGTGAAATACATGCGCATTTAAATATGCGTCTCACTTTTAAATGATAAAGTAGATCTCCTTTAGGATCATCTATTCATTTTTTCTTTTTTATTAATTCAAGGCAACTTTTTCTAAAATGGAAGTATCTGGGGGGAATCAACTCTTGACTACAAGGGTGTTTAAGGAAGTCACACAGAGCACAACAATGTTCTATTCCAGAAAGCTTCTAGAAACTATTGGTTTGTGGCTAGGTCTCTGGAGTAAAATAAACCTTTTTGTTCTAAAGCATTATAGTACAAGTCCAGAGAAAAATTTTAAACTCGGAATTATGAACGATCTGTGAAAATGAGTGATGATGAGGATATGTTTGCACTGTAAGAGAGGAACAGAGAATTTTTTAAGACCTGTCTGACTTGCATAGAGAGTAGAAACAGTGGCATTGGCATGTAAAATTTGGAACACACATGAACACAGAACCTTCCCTGCGGATTTCTAAGAGATGGAGAACTTCTGATGTAGCCTTCCCACTGATGAAATCGATGGATATGTTTTATATTGAAGCAGCCTGGCCTTCAGACATGTTATAGATGGACAGATTATTCATCCCATTTACAGGTAAAACGTTAAGGGTGCATCAAGCTTGTAATATTTGGACAGTAGGTAATAGATAAATGTGTTTGTTAAAGGAAGAAAGAAAAAGAACAAGGAACGACATTTTTTTCCCACAACGACATTCAGTGTGATAAGCAGACAACATGGAGGAGGAAAAAAAAAAGAAGAAAAAAAAAGGATCATATAATAATAGGAAGAACAGGAATTAAAAATTGCTGGCCTTACATAGCAAATATGTAGAAGATTACTTATCTGGCCAATCGGACTACATCATACATCAAATGTAATAAATTGAAATATAATCTTTAAGAACAGGGGAAAACATGAAAAAGCTTAATTTATACCGGGAAAATGTTATTCTTGTCAATATTCTAGGCAGTACTGTAAACCCATTTTATCAATAGCCCAATAATAACAGCACCATTACACAACAATTCATCAGAGAAAATACACCTCCTTTCCTGATTCTGCAAGACGCAATACAGTATTTCATCATGAACTCAAATTATATGCAGCCAAAACTGTATATTTATGGTGTTTTAAAACTGACACCACAATGCACCGGTCTGCTGAAACCCAAGCTCAATTTATTTAGACTCCAAATACTGGACTGCAGATGGATGGCTTTGGTCTCATCGCTTTATTAACTTCCCACACAAGCCTCTCACATTTCTGGACTTCTCAGAGAGATTTCGCAGCATCTTCTCCGATGAGGAGGTCAAGCCAGGGTGTGTGTGAACAGAAACTGCATCTTGAATCTAAAACAGATCAAACAGATAATGATAAATATAACAAAGCCTTAAAAATGTTCCATTCTTGGACATGCCCTGATGTGGAAAAATTGCACAGACTTACACACAGATAGTATTGTTGCAAAATTAATTGCATAGAAATCGAAATCAGAATATGAACCTATGCGAACATCTAATTGCATATGTATGCATAGGCCGTAATTGATGTGGGGCTTTGCATGAAGTATACTGAACATAACCTACTCAAGAGACTCATTCTAAAAATGTAAAACTCCTCATTTGTCAGTGCATTATGTGCTTTAAACTATTGATTTATATATGGTTTTGATGACCAAGAAAGGCTAATTTGGTGCTTTTTTAAAATTAATAAAACAAACAAAAAATTGTATGAAGCACTTGATGCTCTTTTATTACGTAGCGATGGTCATGGTGGACATGTTGTAAAAGAGGGATTTTAAAAACTAAAACAAATGAGACTGGAAATATAAGTTGCCTTTATGCAACTACTAGTAATGCCATTATTTAATTTTGGTCTATATAAACAAGTTTGAATGCTAAATGAAGCACTTAATAGTTAAATAATGTAGCTTTAATCACAATATATGTGTCAAAATAATTATGATGAGAATTTCTAATAAAATTCGCTAATAGCGCTATTAGACAGACAACTTAATCAGTTGTTTTAATATTTTAAGAGAAAAATGGTAAGAGAAAATTATAGCTGTTTACTTTTTGACAAATCAAAAAGGTTGGATTTAGCAGAGGCCCTAGTTACTGCTAATGCATAATGGTGCATATTAATCTCTTAATAAACTTTAATTAAGCATACTGTATTAATTTTTTTGCTTAAAAAGTTCTTAAACAGCAATGTACCTTTTTAATTACCCTTTTGTAAACATGCCACAGTGTGCAGGTTGTTGCACTACTACCATCCGATCATTGGTTTGGCAATTATCTGGCTGTCAAATACCATTCAGAATAATTTCTTAGAGAGACTGAGAGTTGATCAGTTTAAACTAGCAACTGTGTACTGTGACCTCTATATAATGAGTTCTTCATAAGGATTCATGCATTTGTTTGTACTACAGTATGTAGCCTGACAGAGGGATTACTCAGCACAATATACACAAACACCATGTCCTATTTTTATTAAAATATGTTCATATTAAATATTTATATTTCCAACTCGTATACAGTGGAACCTTGGATTGCAAGCAATTTATTGTAAAAATAAATTTCAACTTGACAAACGAGTAGTACGCATGCGCCTTGTCTGCTGAGGGTCAAGTGATCACATGTGAGCCAATGGTTCTTCTCTCTCGCGCTCTGCAGGATTATGGGTAATCATCTCCATTGCGTCTCGGTGTGCCTGTATGTACTGTTTATTATATTATTGAGACCATGTGTGCTGTGGAACGAATCATCAGAGTTTCCAATATTTCTTATGGGGGAAATTCCATTTGATGTACAAGCATGCTTCCAGAATGAATTATGCTTGCAATCCAAGGTTTAACCTTAGTTCTGGTTGCCTTTTCTCTATATTCTTTATATTGATGTAATATTGTGTAATATATTTCTCTATATTGATGTAATGATGTGTTTTATTCTGTATGTAATCATCTAGTTTTACCCATAAGAGGATAACCTATAGTATTGTGCAAAAGTCTCGAGTCACCCCTGATTTCGTTTCCAAAAAGACAGAAATTATTGTATTCCTGAAGGACTTTTTTGGCTCTTATTTTAGTTCAGTCCCTGTACCGGACCGGTTTCGTTCAAGCATAAAAATGCATCTGACTTGAGTCATGAACCAATGGGAAACAGGAGCAGATGACTGATGACCAGGCCAGTGATTAGTATACCGGTGATTCTGGCTTGGTTACATAAACAACCAATATTTATATTCTATCTTTAATCTCCCCAGTAAAGCACATTCTATAGATTGAATGAAAGAAAACAGGAGGAAGTAATTTAATTTAATATGAACAACTAGATCAAGGGTGGATCAAGACCTGTGCATAGCACTGTACATTTTTAATCTAATTCCTTGAGGGTTCATCCTCAACTCTTGGCTCTAAGCTTGGTCTTCGAGGATCTACAACCTAAGCTGGCCAAAAATATTGCCTCGTCTCTTGTTGAAAGAGTTACACAATTAAAAGATTTCTCTACATAATTCTGTGTGCTCTGCTGCTGTCACAAGATTGGCTAACTACCTAAATGTGCTGAGTGTATAAATAAACAGGGTGCTACAACTCATCACAACCAGGGACTGAAAAACACACATGCAAGATGGTCATTCTTTAAAGAAAACCCTTTCACCCCATGCTCACCCTTCATGTCAGTAGCGATGGCTCCAACTGTTCCTTCTTGCTCCTGCTGTGACAGACCACATGTTGCGTCGATCCTGGATCTTCTGGAAGACGTTAAAACTTCTTCTCCTTTCCTTTTTAATCTTCTTTACCTTTTTAACCTATTCATTTGAAATTTTAATGCATATTACAGGATATTCAAAGCAGCTTAATGAATGTAATCATGACTCCAGTAAATAAACTTACAGTATAAATCAAAGCCTTACCTTTCCACTGTCAAACTCTTCATCCCATTCGTCGATTACAGTCTCGCTGTTGGCATCACGCGTGTCCTGCATGGCATCTCTACTGACGGCAGAGCGTTCTCCATCCCAACTGAGAACTAAGCACAAACAGTACCAACTCATGAATATGACTAACTGATGAGTCAAAGGGCAAGGGTAAGCAACACAAAACATTTTATCCTAATGTGTTCCTTATCTTAGACATAGCTCCAACATGGTTAGATGTTTCGGCACTCCTGCTTTAGTTCATCCTCCTATTGCTGAGCACCTCATAAACTGAATCAATGGTATGCAAAAAACAACAACAACAACAAAAAAAAACATGATGGTTTAAACCAAATGGTTTCTTATCCGTCACATCATACACTAGTTTGGGTGATGGTCATGGTTTGACACATCAAACACATCTTATTCATGTATACATCTTATACATGTATTAGAAATGTAAGACAATAAATCTTACACTGCAATTTTATAGTTAATATGATTTTTTTTTATCAGTTATTTATGCCCTTCATTAATATGCAGATTATTGATTCATCCATGTTATTTATGCCCTTGATTAATATGCAGATCTTTCTTTTTTAAAATTGTTTAATGGTTTCCTACATCACCCACAATACCATTCACATACTCCATATCACTAGTGGTGGTGGTGAGATACATGCCTAAATTGATGGACGCAGCAGCTCATCTGATAATCTGGCCAGCTACTCTCACCTGCCTGACCAGATTCAGTATCAACATTCATACTAATAAAGCTTCATCACGAATGACATGCATGATGATCTCTAATAATAGCCAACCACCTGAGCCAATCTGGTCATCTGCCATGCCCCCTAAACTCAGTGCAACTGCTGCATACAGCTTGCAGTGCATTCTATTATTTGAAAAAGTCTGCAACTTCGGTGTTAAATTTCTTTTTTTTTTTTACCCCCGATTTTCTCCCTAATTTAGTTGTGTCCAATTCCTCCCAGTCACTAGGGGGCGCCCACATTAAGACTACTACTACCACTCAGCCGGGAGGACCGAAGACTATCACGAGTTTCCTCCGAACCACGTGACACCATCCGGCCACATCTTTTCGAACTGCTCGCTCACGCACAGTTGGGAGCGTCGTAACACACTCGGAGGACAGCGCTATCCGCTCCTTCTGTTCACTGCTCACAGACGCCCTGGTTGGTTGTAGAGCCGTGATTAATGTGGGAGCACTAAGTACCTCTCATCACGCCCCTCTGAGAGAGCTCGGCCAATCAGCTCTCTCTAGACCTCCAGCTGCGAGAGGTTACAGCATCACTCGGGATTCGAACTGGTGATCTCCGGGTGATAGGGCGAGCACTTTACCACTGCGCCACTCGGAGGCCCATTTAAATTTCTTTTCTAAGGTGTTGACCTTGGAGGACCTTATTTTGAGCCATATTTAAGTAATGATCCGCTGTGCAATGGGAATAACAAAATAACAGAATCACTCGAAAACAGCACAAATATTCTAGAATAACCGTAATGTGGTTTTGGGTGGACTTTTCCCTAAATCAGCCTTTCCTTTAGAATGTAGTGTTTAATGATGAATAAATCAAGGTTTAAAAAATGTAACATAAGAATATTAATTAGATTAACATCCATCATTCTCTCAATCTAAAGTTTAAAGTCATCATAAGGCAGCATGTTGGTTGTAACAAACGTACCACTATTTATTGCAAATGTGAAAATCGTGTCAGGATTATGTTTTGCATTTAGTGTACCAAGTTTCATTTGCTTCATTTCTGAGACTATACAGTATATACAGATTGTGTGAATTCAGCCACTGAATTCCTATCACTTTTCTAGCTAATAACTTTTTTGAGGGGGAGGAAAAAAAGAAAAGAAAAAAAAAAAAACTAAAACAGTCTGCAGGAAAGCAAAATTGTGCTGTTGTCCTCACCTTCAGTACCGTACGCTTTATCTGTGGCGTTCTTAAGCAGTTCTTCCACTACACTACACGAGTTCTTCTTGCCGTCCCACGCTGCAGAAGCAGGACGAGACTCTTTCCCAGACGTCTGCTCTGAATCCACGGCGTCTTTGCTGCGCTTATAACCGTCCTGAACCTGGCTGTCCCATACCACCACTGCTGCTGGGACAAGTGAACAAAAACACAAACAGTACGAGGATGTAAAAATTGTGTTGTGGAAGCATGTTTAATTCATAAGAAGCTTCAATTAAAAATCAGAAGCATCTTCCTTACAATTTTCAAAAAATAAAAAATAAAATACATATCTGGTGTAACAACCATGTAAAGACCCATTTTGAGAGAATATTCATAAGACATACACAATACTTTTTCATTCAAATGCCTTTAGCATCGGATTACAGCGCACAATGTAATGCTTAGTTCATAATTTGAGTTGTGGAATGAATGTGAATGCATCACTTGGTAAGAAAAGCTCCATAGATGTGATAACCTGGTCATTGAGGTCATCGGCTGAATTTTGTTGCTGAGCCTACATCTGACCAACTGAAGCAACCTGAGATCATAACAGGCTCGTACACTGACGACTTTGCATGATGGATGCATCACTTCATGTGCTTCCCTTCTAACACTGATGTCCCCATTGCTCTGGAAAAGGGTCATTCTGGACTACATGATGGTTTTTTTTTTTCATTGTCCAAAGTTCACTCCTTATACAAATTAAACTTTGTTTTCTGTTAAGCAATTTCACCAACTTTCACTGTAGCCTCATTTGTTTCAGGGGGAAATGGGCTGATGCTCTTTGAGAGGTGCAATTAGTTTTACCTTGTCTCCTAATCTGCCCAGTGTACAGGATAGTTTGTAATCATGATTGCTTTCATAGTGTCTTTAAATATTTCATTCTTTAGGCAAAGTCAAAAATGAATTAAACCAATGGGTTTGTGACATATTTCACAGAAATAATATGCTGTTGACCATTTCTTCTGAAACACTTAGCTTTTACAAAGACATTTTTCAATATGCTGCACAATTCTGGCCTTAAGGTGTATTAGCTACTGCCAGTTGTCAAGAACTAACTCTTGGCTGATAAATTACTGTTTACCTTCTGCTTTAATAAAAGTCCTAAACAATAGGCTAATCAGCAACTATAATTAATCCTCTAAGAACTCATGTGGACTGTTTTGACAATAGACAGTTTTGCACTACATTACACAAGACAGTCCTCCATGCAAAAGCCTAAATCTAGTAGTAGACCTGGTCCTGATCCCCTATAACACTAACCCACGGAGTACCTGGCATTAAAGATGAGGAATATATTATTTTTGCATCATGAAAATTACTTCAATTACATCAATCCTTAAAAAAGAAAGAAAAAAAAAGTTTTGGACTTTCTGCATTCAAGCCTTTAAATTCCACACGTTTTTTTTTTTTTTTTAAATGGGTGAATGATAACAACAGACACAGTACTACTACATTTGTGGAAGCTGTATACAAAGCGACCACTGGTACCTGTATTGGGTTTAATGGTTTTCTCCCGCACAACATGGTTGGTCTGACGAAGTGGCTCATCTGCAGCACTGTTCTCCTGAGCATCCTCCACTTCTTTCTGCAGTGCTTCTCTTTTCCTCTTCTTGTTTTTTTTCTTTGAGACACTCAAGTCCAGTGATTCAGAGTCCGTGTGTCTTATGTCAAGCTTTCTATAAAGGGGAGAGGAGCAAGAAAGTATTATCATCATGTATGGTTATAGGAAGTGCAATATGTTGGCTAAGGAAATAAATAAGAATGACCATAGTGAAAAGAACAAACCTTAGAGGAGTCTCATGGTTGATATTCTCGTCCAGCTTCTCTTTTTGCTTTTTCTTCTTCTTCTTCTTTTTAATAGTGGAGTCGTGTTGGTTTTGTGGAGTCTCGCACACCATTGGATGAATTTCTTCTTGGGCCCGAGATCGTGTTGGCTCGGTGATCGGTTGCTGTTTTGGCCTTTCTGAACTTCCACCTGGGTTTATTCTCCATATCTCTCCGAGGCACCAGTCTTCATCCTGAGCTGATGGCTCCAGATGGGAATGCACGCCTTCTTTCTGAACCTTTGAGTCATTCGGCGCCTCCTCCCTTTTCCTTTTCTTGCGCTTTTTTACCTTCCCCATTTCAGCCGCGAGCTCTGCTGTGTCCTGTTCTGTTTTGGCATGAAGCTCAGCGGTAGGGTTTTCCATCTCAGAATGGTGCCGCTTCTTTTTCTTCTTCTTCTTCTTTAAGAGTGGACTGGTGAGTCCATTGGGAGACTCTGCAGCTGATGCGGTGGTTTTCTGGCTCTGGATTGGTCCGCAGTTGCTGGACGGGCAGGGGTGAAGCCTGCTGACGGGTAAAGAAACTGGGGGATTCGTCAAGGAGGAGGAAGAATAGGAGGTGGAGGAGGACGGAGGTTTCTTAAGCAGGCTTGCATTTTTAAAGAGGTGAGGTACATGCTGAGGCTGCTTGGCAGAATGGAATGGAATCCTGGGAGAAGATTGTTGAGAAAAAGCAACACGTTCATCAAAATGATAAAAATGCTTCACTAAAAATCCTAACGTACTGCTGGCATGAAATTTTGCTACACTGAGATTTACATTCCATTTATGCTTCATCCAAACCTCCAGACACCAAATCCTTGAAGACACCAACCCAGGTTTATATGCAGTATTATAACTCTAATGGAAAAAACAGCAATGGTAACTAGAGAATTTGAGCTCACCTATAATTATGGCTAGAGTCTGCATTCAAATAGACATACTATGTATAGTTCTCATATTAAGCTGCCCACAAACAGCATATAGTAAAAGCAGCATGTTAGTACGTTTTTATTTTTCCAGTATACCAAAATACAGCAATTGGGCCAAATTTCCATTTATGCATTTATCCATTTATGAGTTACTGCTGTGATTCCACAAAACAAAACAATATGGTCATTTTATGAACTGCATTACTAGTTTCATATCTAATCCAACAAAATGATCCGGTTAAATCAAGGTCTTCACAAGGCATTGACCTCCTGGGACTGGGTTAATATTCAAATTATTTCTTTAACTGGTTTAAGATTCAAGGTGCCATAGTTCAACATAAAAAAATAAACCCACACACACATGCAAGGATCTACTCAAAAGGTACATAAAAGGCAAAATCATTAATACCTGTGGTTTTGGGAAGGTGAGTTGGGGGTGAGAGGATGAAGTAGAGCTGAATGCGTAGGGTCACGAGACAGATGATGCAATGAAAAGGGCGGAGCCTCAATGCTGCGTCTGCTGCTGCTGTTCGGGCTCCGGCTGGGACTGGGACTGGCCTGCAGTTATTGACATAAATAAAAACTTGGTGGTCGAAAAAAAAAAAGAAATAACAAATGTGACGAAGATAAAGGGATCGAAACATGGATGAGAAATCAGGAGCAAAAACACAAAAAAAATTGGGAGAGGGAGTAAAAAAAATGGAAAGGGAACGATGGCAGAGAAGAATTACAAATGGTTAGAAAGAAAGAATCTGAAAGCAAAGGAAGACAACGAAATTCTAAAATGGACACTAGTGCCAACCTTGGACAACAGGATCAACACAAGAGAAGACACTTAAAGAGATTTATTGCTGCACAGCTACAGAACCAAAGAGAAGAACTCGGTCACAAATATTTGTTGGAAAGGAATGAAGTGGCAGGCAGCAGGCACAAGACAAATAAATGATACAGTGCACAGCGGAGCAATAACGTGATCCAAAACGCTAGTGTATTGTGACCCCTGTTTTTGTTTATAATGTTGTTCACAAATATTACAGGGTCACTTTCAGATAAAAACTACATATTAATTTCGTATTTATGATTTTTATTTTACAATACATGTTCTATATGGTTTCCAAAGGTTTTGGAAGGTTTAAAAAAAAAAAAAAAAAAAAAAAGTTTTTTAAACTTTGGACATATCCAAATTTATTTCAGATAAATTCCAGAGCATTTTGGTGTGTTAAAGCATCATGCACAGTGCATCTGGAGGCAGTGTTATGATCTGGAGTTGCTTCGAGTCTAGGCTCAGCAACGTTGTGTGGCAATAAAATTTAGTCAGCTGGTTGTTAAGGCGTTGGACAACGGTTCAGAAGATCACAGGTTCAAACCCCACAACCACCACCAAGTTGCCATTGTTGGGCCCTTGAGCAAGGCCCGTAACCCTCAAATGCTATAATGAGATTTTTTTTTTTAAGTTGCTCTGGATAAGGGCGTCTGCCAGATGCCTAAATATAGACTCTCTCTCAAATGTTCTTTTTTTTAACTTTATTTACAGTATTAGTAAATAAATCAGGCAGCAAGCAATACAAGAGCATAGTAAATAAAACAAAGGGAAAAAAGACCAACATGCCAATGATGGGAGGAGGGAAGGGGGGGTGGGGGGGGTGTATTAAAAAAAAAACCTTAACAAAAATAAGGCTGGATGTCAACGTGGATTACGTGTTAATAATATTAGCATATGGGTAGTTCAGAATGGAATTTGGCTTTTGTCTGCAAACAATTTGTTGCAGTATTTAGACCACATTGCTCAGCCTGGGCCATTCCCACACCTGTGAACAACTAAACTGTAAACATCTGGCTACGGGAGAGAAGAGGGTGCATCACTCACCTTCTTGGCAGACAGTGCCAGTCTTTTGGCAGGAGGGGGCGACATGGTGCTGGTTTGTTCGGATGCGATGTTGTTGAGGGCAGGAGGTTTCAGCTTGGCCGATTTCTGATCCTCAGCAGCAAGTCGCTCGGCGCTTTTAGCCGGAGAGGAAGTTCTGTTTACGATGCTCTTAACAGGAGTAGTCACGTTTCCCACGGGAGCACTCCTGGTGCCAATCGAATCCTGAGGGTCAGAGGTGATGAGATTTCGTCAGCTTTCATCCTGGCCTGTTACCATAGCAACGTGCCCATCTATGATTAATATTAAAAACAAAAATCTAACTATTTAATCAGCAGCAAGCAGAATTCTAATGTTAAGGCTTTATTTCATTTTAAAACAGCCTTAAGTATATAGTCACACAGGCTCTTAACCCAAATAATTATGTGAATTAACACAAACGAAAAGTAAAACGGCATCTCCTCCTGGGTTTTCTAGGACTCTATGTAAAATAGTTCTCTCTCCTCGTGATAATTCCTCAATTGGTTGAAGCTTTTGTGTTTGCACCTTGGATGACAAAAAAAAAAAAAAAAGGTAGCACATACTTCAGCCTTGAGCAATGCTGTTCTCTCGTCGCATGTGAGGCAGTTGTTGGAGTCTGTCTAGCATCTTTATTTTTGCTTGACAAGTGTTAAGTGTGAGTGAGGTGGGTGTGTGATAAGCTACCGCTGCACTGTATACTGTATTCATAGTTCCGTGTCTAAGCCTCCAGTTCAGACGAACTGCCAGACCGTGTCCTTGGTTCAGGTTTGCAGCGCAGCATGCGGCAGAATTCAGAATCAAGTTGCTCATTAGAGCAGTGAGGTGCTTCTCACTATAGAGAGCTAAACTGGAGTGTGTTGCGTTTAAATGATGATATCAAAATAAAATGTTTTGTGGTAGAAAATAAGAAAAAACAAAAGGGTTGTGATTTAAACTCCAAATTAAAAATAGCGTCGAAACATAACCTGCTTGTCCTAGACTGACCTTGTACATACTATGATCTTGAGAACTGTGCTAGCGTCTGTTTATACGACTGAAATCAAATAAAAATCATGCAGCTTTAGAAAAATTCATATGTATGAGCCACTCAGACTAAAGAAAACAGACAGTTCTAATCTGAACATTCTCTTGTTTGAGTAAATGTTTCCACAGAGCATGGAGAAAGTGGAAATACCTTGGACTCAGACGAGGTGTCCGTGGACGAGGACTCTGATGCAAGAGACTTGAGTGAGGTAGACACTGCCATGCTGCGCCCCTCACCGCCGCTTCCCTTGTCCTGCTCAGATTTTGCGACGCCGTTGGAGGACGCAGGAATGTTGGTGCGGCTCTGGGGCTGAACGGGAGGCTTCTTCAACTTCTTGATGGGCTCCTCGATCAGTGTTGGGCCACCTGGCACCCTTGGTGTACCGTTGGCCAGTTTGGGCGACTGGATACCCGAGCCATTGCGGGCCACTGGCACGCCCAGCCCTCCGTCCACAGACTGGATCTTCCTCAGCTGGGCGGTATCCACCTTCTACAGAGAGGGGAAGGAAGAAAAAGACAATTGCATTTAGACCAGGGCTGAGCTGCTGTTGCTGACTGAAATGTCAACCTGTTTTTATAGACTGCAGGAAGCAGCATAATATTTGTATTGCAGCATAATACATGATTCAAACACTAAATAGGAGAGATTTCAAACAAGTAGTACAAGCTGATGCCACACATTTGAAAACCATACCATTATAATGTAACCCATTGTGCAATTTTGCAGCTACAGTTTGAGCAATTGCACCCTAGGTTCACTTTTGGCATTTGAATTTTAGTTTGCCATTCTGCCAGGCCTTATTCTTAACACAGTGTATATTGCAATATCCTACTGGTAATCATAAGATACCTTGGTGATCTGCGGAGAGGACAAGGGGCCGTTGAGTGGAATTTTCTTCAGCTGCTCAGGGGTCATGTTACTCCTTCCAGAATGCACCAAGTTCTGCTTTACACTTAAACACTCAGTGTTCTTTTTTTCAGGAATCCTACAGCATAGGGACTCATCGTTAGCCTTAAATCTCTCTTCCAGCTGAAAAGGTATGGTCACGACATGAGAAAAGATGGTTTGGTTGTACCTCAGGTAAAAGAGGACGTAAGCCTGTTGATTGAGCACGACCTTGATGTTACTGGAATGTACCATCGAATCGTTCATTTGGTACCACTGCCCGTTGCTGGCCTGCGGACGATGAAGAGCATGGAGAAGAATTAGTAAACCCTGAACAGATGTGGGTTTTGGCAAATATCAACCCTGCAAATTAATGGTCATTAATTTCCACCCACTTCGTACTGAACGATGCTCACCTTTACATAACAGTAGTAGTGACCAGCATGACAGCTGTACCCAGAGTGCACCAGGACCGCATAAAGGCCATACATCACTGGGTCTCCTGAGTTTTGAGACATGTATGGACGAATGTTCAGGAACTCTGGGTAGCCAACATCCTGCGGTGAGGAAATGGCAAGAAATAAATCACAAACTGCATTTAAATTTACCAATACGTTTCGTAAACGGCACTTATGGCTGTTCTACCTACCTTGGTAATCTTTCCTCCACTGAAGTTGGCAAAGCGTTTAAGGGAAAGTGTGAGCACGTTCGATGTCCGATGAACTGTGAATCGTTTTGTTGCCGGCACTTTCTTTTTACATCTAGGAAATTATCAAACGACATTAGGAAATCAGTTAAAAGTTTAAACTTTCTAAATCTATACAACAACAAAAAAAAAGGCTTAAAACAGAGTACACACTTGGCACACATGTATGCATTCTCGCCGCTTAAAACATCAGGCTTGACAAACAGCTCCAGGGCACGAACGATATTGGCTGCTTGCTGACAGTGAAAACACAAACATATACCAGGAGAATTTAAGAGGCGTCTCTTAAACTTCATTGTGACATAAATAAAGAATTTTAGGACACAGCTACAGGAAACTCACCCGAATTTCAACAGCTATGTCCAGGTAGGGGTCGTATGTATCCGACACACTTTTACAAATAGAACACTTGACTAGAGCGAGAGAGAGAGAGAGAGAGAGAGAGAGAGAGAGAGAGAGAACAAAAACAGGATTTTTTAAATTCATGTATCATACCTGAAATTTTACTTCTTGACAAGAAATCATGCAACATTGCACAAATTGCAATTAAAATCTTCATAATATTATATAAAGGTAAACTTCAGATGTTTTGCTCCCTCCTTTTTTTTTCTTCTTTTAAAAAAAAAAATGCAATTATAATTCTCATTTATGTTTAGGTCATATATTATACTTTAGGAAAGACTGCATGTGATACGATTAGAAATGGAAATGAACATCATATAACCTATATATAAAGGTGCCAAAGGGGCTAAGAAGAAAATTGCAGCAGATTTGGGGGTGGGGTTGGAAAAAAGAAAGCATTTTACCACATGCCAGTGCATGCTGGTAGACCAGACAGCTTCACGTGTAAACGATACACATGTTAAGGCTGAACTGATGTTTAACTGCTGGAATGCACTATATAAGCAACCAGCTTTAAAAAACTGAATTCATAAATTTACACTATCAGGCAAAAATCTGGACACAGATTCAAAGGCCAAGGTCGTTCCTGATTATTTCTTTCTAAATTGTAAAACAATGCAGAAGGCATCCAAAATATGCAATAATCTCCTTTGAACAGTTTATATTGAGATGTGTCTACTACTTAGTTAAACCTGACTGCTGTTGTAACTTAATTACTTAATGCCATATGCGTTATTTCATAATTTTTTTTCCTCATAGGGGGGGCGGGACAAAAAAAAAAAAAAAAACTCAGGTTGTTTTAGAATGAGGAAAATAAATCCCAAACCTTTGGTTAGTGTGTCCATACTTTTGACTGGTACTGTATATTAGCTAATGAACTCCCCTAATCAATAATAAACAGGGTCACCTGTAAAGTCACCTGGATAAAATCATCACATAGTAGAAGAAACCACTCTCAAGTCCATCTGAACAACTTGATACCGTTTTCTTCTGTTTTGCATTTAGTCAACCAAGCGCTGCTCAAAGTACGGCTTAGAGAAAACTGGGCAAATTGCCAACAGATAAACAGACAGACAGAGTGTTGTGCTAAAGTTCTTGTGCCTTCGTTCTGCTCCTGATAACCATAATCATTTAAAATTACATTCTAAATGAATCTGAAAGTTTTACAAGTCAACACACGAGTCATGACTTTTACTCAGACCGGTTCACAGCAGAACAGAGTCAGATGGAGTTTGCATGGCTTCCTGACATCCAGCATCTAGATATCAATCATGCAGTCCATTTTACCGGTAAAAGCAGGAATTTTCCGCTTAGAATGAGCTCTCCCTTCAGGGGCAGGAACATTTCAACACAACACAAGCTATTTAAATGGGTGGAAGAGAGTGTTTCGCAATAGACTACTGCTAGTCAGCCTTGACAATTAAAGGCTGCACTTCCTCTATAATTACAGTAATTCCTGTTTCCAGTCAATCCTACTTTTATTTGATTTGTTTTATGACTATATTATTACTACAACACTGTGTGACAACATTTTTTCCCTGTTCCTGGGCAGGAAGTGTTATTTCCCAATTGCTTAATCTTAAATTAAATGAGAAAACCTATTTTACTTTTCAAAGCTGCTTTTGCAACCTGTGTAATGAAATTAAAAGATTATGGAAAATACAAAATTTTCCAGAACATTCCAGATAGATTCAGTACTGAGTCGCTGATATAGAATACAGGTGAGAATTTTCAAGAACGTTCTAGAAAGTGCTGTCATTTACAAACATTTTTAGGAATCTTTTCTACAGTAATATATCCAGGGGCTTAACACTTCAGTTTATTCGAGCTGCGTAAGTGAAAACCTATCTGAATTTATCACAGAAGCTGTAAGCATTCTCCAGATGCATTCTGCTATATATGCAGCCAATTTATAAGGACAAAATAAAATAAAAAAGTACTCTGCGACAGTGTCTGCACAAAAGCAAAGTTTGAAGGGAATAATTACAATTTTGTACACATTTTTAACATAAGCAATTAAGACAAATACTATGCATAAATAAATATTGTTAGCATAATCTAGTACAGATTGTAATTATACCATTACCTGAGGAAATACAAATGGTAATGTAGTAAAGAGATATACAGTACATAGATGCCTATACGTTACCATTTATTACAGTAATTCCACAGATTGTAAACATTTTTATTGTCCGGACTGACTAACTGGTCAATTGGTTATAGATGATGGAAAAATAATACAACTTACTTTATTAAATTCTCCTAACTGCAGATAGTCCTCTACTACATTAACAAGCACCCCGTATGACAATGTTGGACATAAGGTTGCAAAGCTCCTCACTGTAACAGACGTGTCCTACCTCTTGACCTCAGGTAACCCCCAAAGATCTGGTGAACCAGTGTAGTGGCCTGCGTCTGTCTGTCCAGCCTAACAAGGAAAGAACAGACTTTCAGACTTGTGCATGAACAACTGCAAAAATGCACAAACAGATTGTTTTTTGTCAGTACCACATGAGAGGATACCGTTGGTGCATGTCTTACTTTGGGTAACCGTTAAGGCAGGCTTTCTGCATGGCGTCGATAGTGTAACGCAAAAATTCATGGGCGTCCTCCTGACTGCCGAACCGGAAGTGGCGGGCGATTTCTGAAGCAAAAGCACATTAGGTGCATTGATGAGCATTCGCATGTTCAAGAAACCAATAACAAATATCAAAATGATCTAAACGTTTATGGAATGAACATGAATTAAGATGGAAATTAAGTATTTTAAGGAGAAAGATTATTGCATAATCTTAAGATCCATGGCTCAGACAGAGAGCGAGCGAGAAAGAAAGTAAGAGAATGGCAAAACAAACAAGATCATCTCACTGAATTGCAACATTCCCAAAAGGAGATCAAGCTCATGACTAAACCCTTAATCACAGACTACAGTCAGTGAGAACTGTACAAAGCACATGCGCATGCACGCACACTCTTCTTGATATGGCTGAGTCACTAAGGTGAATCATGCTTTTTTTTGCAACTTATCTGCAACATCAGCTTACAGCACATGCACCTGTCACAAAGTACAAGCTATAATCTTACTTTTCAAGTCACGGATAAATGACACAGGCTTTATGGCATTGCCGGTATTGGCGAAGGCTTGGATGATATGGTTCTGCATGATGCAGATCATACAGAATCCTGTCTGGTGACCTAGTGAAGAAAAATGAAAGAAAAAGAAGGAAAATATACATGAGATTAATCCTTTCCAATTCAAGAGACCAGCTAAACTGGCTAATGAATATAGCAACTGTAAAAATTATACAAAGAATTTTATTTTAGCTTTAGCTAATATATTTTTAGCTTTATGAGAATTCTTTTGCTACATCAACACAAATTCTATTGCTATTCACAGGCCACATCACAGCAAAAACAAATGTAAAACTGTATGTTCAAGTAATACTGGGACTTTTGATTGTATAGAATAACAGACAGTTATGCAAGTACAGTATACCTTTATTTCTCTATATAATCCCCTGCTACACTAATGCACTTATCCCAGTGTTTCACTAGTGCTTGGATAGCATAAAGATAGAAAGTTTTCTCAGTTCTTCAGAGCTGTGACCAAGACAAGTTATTTGTAAATGGTCAAGGATCAGGCGTTCCAGCCGCTGAATGTTCACAGTAACCACTATAATGGGCTTCAAGCCACCTCAGCCAGGATAGCCATTCACAAACAAACTGTTATATTTAAAATGTTTGCACCATTCAAATGCTTTACTGCGGCCAAGTGTCTCATCATACTGCGTTTTAAATCTTCATTCACAACAAATGTCATCACAAGTCCCGGTTTGACTTGAACACCCCTTGTATTTAAGAAACATCTTATTTTATCATTTCTAAATAGCAGTTTAAAGTTGATGTGGTCAAAAAGTTCTACCTGAGGAATAACAAAACTGCATCTTTTATGTAGAGTAAGTAAGTAAATACACATCACATTACAATAACCTTCCAATCTGCAAACATCAAGCTACACTGCAAATTTATTCTAGGAACATATTCTCTTCAACCAAATAAAGTTTCTGCTCCTCCAAAACATTTTGTATTCAACTAGTACACATTGTGGCTGCAGCTGTGATCTGGCGTTTGCACAATTCTCATTTGTGCTTTTTGGTTTTGTACTCACAGGAGCGGCTGTGCTCCTTAGACAGCAGGTAGTTGGCTAATGGCGGGGTGTACGTGAGACACTGCACGGTGGAGTTCAGGAAGCACGTGTTGCCCAGGTTGTGGAGGCCTGCTCCCACCCGGTACACTCGCTCCCACTTCATGGAGAGTTTGTTCCCTGGAAAGAGCAGCTTCTGAGGTGCTGGGATGCCATCACTCTGACCTCCACTGAGGCCTTCTGAGCCTGCAGAAACAAACATCTGGGTTAAGACATGTTTTACGATCAGTCTGTTGAGGTGGTTATTAATGCCAATTGACCAAAGGATTTAACATGCATTATTAGTTTATACATCTATATCTAAATGAATTAAATAATTTTCCGGTCTTGGTCATTTTTGCTTTTTTTTAGTTGAAACTGAATACAGATTTTTCAATAAGGCTGGGCTGTCTCGATCCTTGGCTTGCACGAATATTTTATCATTATGGCTTACTTTTCCACACCTCTCTAAATTATATTACTAAAGTTTTCTGGAAACAAAAGCACATTTCATAATAGCAGCATCACTCCTAGTGACAGTATTTCAGTGCTATATACATCATAAACTAATAAGTAATAGTTTTATAAACTGTTCTTCTACTGGAGTTCTACTATTCCAACACATATGCCTCACACTGAAAAAAAAAATAAACCATTGCATAATATTTAATTTTTCCTCTTTTAGCTTTGATTACAGCACAAAACGTAGTGGCCAGTTCATGCATGAAAACGATTCCTCATACTCCCAGAATCAAGCTTTCACATTTTAAGTCCTGGCATATGGAGGAGAAAAGAAAATCCATAAATGGGATAATCATGTTATTCAGCACATTCAGGAAGACAGTCCACATCATTTTATTGCCAAATGTAGCAACTCCAGATCATATAACTGCTTCCAGGACCATCCTTACAAGATTTTAATGATGCATCAGATGGGTCTTTACCCAATTTCAGTCGTTTTAATGTTTTCTTTGCATTACCCAAGCCAATAATTTGACCTTTCAGAAATTTTGGCCAGGCAGGGTACTAAAACCTGAGGTTTTAGCACTAAAACATTAACATTGATCAATGAATCACGTAGTCACATGACCTCACCTTGCCTCTTGATTGGCGTGGGCTCGGCCGCTCTCTGCACCACACCATCGGTCTTGGGGTTCAGGATCACATACTTGGTCTTGAGCGTCTCCAGTTGGTAGCTAAAGCCTTTGGTGGCAGGCTCGAACTCGATCTTCTGCAGCAGGACTTTCTTGGCTGAGGAGGAGAGCAGCTTATTCAGGTCCCCTTCATCGGTAGAGTCCTTTCGGCCCGGCTTCAGGGCCTCTTTCAGCTTGTCCACTATGGGCATTGCGCATCACTGAAAGATCACACACACCCCAATAGTTAATCTCCAACTTGTACATGTCAAATTCTAACACTTTCAGTTCAATTAATTGCTGAGAATTAAGACTGGACCTATTTATAGACATAATTTAGAGTTTATGTCATTCATGTTTCTTTTACCTTTCTTTAACTTCTTATGTGGAGTGGCTCAATGCTATAAATGCTCATAAATTGCTAGCAGACATTAAGTCTTAGTAAGTCTGCCTAACTATGAAGGCGCAGTGACACACACAAAAAAGCCAAAGAACAGAAAATGTACATATAGATGTGTTGAGAGTGTGTAAATTGCATGTTACTGTGATGCTCCTGAGCTAGTGTGAGTCGCTCTGACAACTCTGTAACAGTAATGTACAGTCAGTGCTGCGTCAGGGGTTGTCGGTATGTGTGCGTCTGCATGTATGTCATCAGTTTTGACGCACCAAGCACCATCACGCCCCATTTTCAGGTACAAAAGACATCTGGATTTGCAGCCAAACTAGTGAGTTTATACATCATTAATTTACTCTTTCATGCATTCATTTATTATTTTTTTTATTAATGTTTGTCTTGATTTATACTCATATACTGAATATTGCTATATAATACATAAAAATGCCAAAAAAAATTCCATGTAAATATGAAGCAGCTCAAACTAATGAACTAGTGTCTAAATTCACTAGCAATCTAGCAACCAGAAAACTATAAAAGATTCAGATTTTATTATATGCTCATTTACACTATCCACACTGTGCATTTATTAAGATGACTTCAGAAGAGGACGAAAATGTGCAGAATCAAATTGGCCGTCGATTATGAAGAAATTCAACGAGCATAAAGCCAACAGAAAAAAAATATTCACACAAGACATGAAATGATGAAAGTTATTACTTCTCCTTTTGTATTCATAGGTGTTTAATGCAGGAGGATACTCGTGTTATTAAGGCCAGCTTAAGAAATGTTTACAAAGTGATTTCTCTATACTCTTGTGTACAACATTAAACCACACCTTATAAAAGCGTTTGGAAATGTTTACAACTCTGTTTTGAACAGGTATTATGCAATGCATGCAGTAAGTCAGTTTCTCCATGGCAGGGAGGGAATAGAGTGCCAGGAGATTACATCAGAACAACCATCCCCCCCAACCAGAGAGTATATTTTAGAAAGTTAACTAAAACAAAAGTAACTAAGATATCATTGTTCTTTAGATTTAACGTCTCCTATCCAACAATGCAAACACAATGTCTTTCGGGGACAGAGGGGTGATCTGCAGTGTGCTAGAAAACACAGGCTTACTCATCATCAGCTGTGCTGCTGACGCACGCCAGCAGGCCGCACATGCATCAAAGCACACAAGGACAGCCTAACCTTCACACACTTCCAGATGTACGTTATCGCCGCACAGGGCCACCATCTAACAGCACAGCTGAGTCCTACCGTGCACTGATTCTGCAAAGATTCTAACCTTTTCTTGTCCCTTGTCAGAATACCATTCAGCCTAACCTGAACATTTTTATTCCTAACAGGGGCAAAACAGACTCTACGAAAATCTGTTTCCCATAAAGAAGTGTGTTGCAGGATGTGCAAGACTGGGAAAAAAAAGGTTACCTGGTCTTTCCCTCATCTTAAAGGTGCTGTTTCAGTGTCTATGTAAATAAACTGCTGTATAGTCAAACCCTACCAGTAGACCTGAGGAGGATTGAGCAGAGCTGGGCGGTGAGGGGGGAGGGTTCTTCTTATATGAGGTCACATCAGGGGTTAGTTTAAACTCTGGCCAAGACAAAAAAAAAATATTAAAACCCACCAACAGACCACATATTTTCAACCAGCACACATCAATAAGAGGCGGCATAAGACGCACAAAGAAATACGCTATCCGTGTAATTCTACTTAGACGTCCTGAGAGCATGGACGATTTTGCCTCCTAGGGCTCCTGGCCATGGATGACCGAGTTACTACACACTTCCTGTCAGCTCAAGCCAGTCTTGGCTGTTTTTATCTGACCCCCTTCATCAGAAAGGCGTTTCCACCCACAGAACTGCTGCTTACTGGATATGAGAGAATAACATCTTAGTGGTTAAACAAGCAGACTTGGCACCAGCGGCCATGTCCCGATCAAATTCACTGAGATCACACATTTCCCCGAATGTTTTTGTTTGATGTAAACGATAACTGAAACTCTTGACCTGCATCTGCCATCCCTGCTGCCACATTACTGTATGATGGATAAGCACATGAATTTAATATCTGACCTGGAGTGTGGGCGATGCCAACTGTCTCTTGTGTACATGTCAAAGATCACAATGTCAAAGATGAAATGTCATCCATCAGGTTTATGTGCCAATGTCATATTTATTCACAAGATACTAGTGTCTGATTTGAGTATAATCTAAAGGTTTGCGGTGCGATGAGAGGTACCCACATTAATCATGGCTCTACAGCCAATCAGGGGCGTCTGTGAGCCCACGCAAGCAGAAGGTGCGGATAGCGCTGTCCCCCGAGTGCGTTACGCCGCCCCCAACGGCACTTGAGCGAGCAGCTTGAAAAGATGCGGCCGGCTGACATCACGTGGTTCGGAGGAAATACACACATGGACAAAATTGTTGGTATATATAGGCCCACTGACTGATTACAAGATTGTAGACACCTGTGATGCTAATTAGTGGACACACCTTGAATTAACATGTCCCTTTGGTCACATTATTTTCAGTATTTTCTAAGGGTACCATCATTTTTGTCCAGGCCTGTTCCATGAGTAAATTTTTTTTAATAATTCTGTTGAAGCATGGTTGAAAAGCAATGTCTGACTTTCATTGGTTAACATTCATAGAATTTTTTTTAGTTATTACTTTTGTCAGATTAAAGTTATTTCTGTGACCATTGTGAGTTTTTCTTTCATTGACCAAAGGGTACCAACAATTTTGTCCACGTGTGTACGTGATAGTCTTCGGCCCTCCCAACTGAGTGGTAGTAGTAGCCTTAATGTGGGAGCCCCCTAGTGACGGGGAGGAATTGGGCACGACTAAATTAGGGTGGAATCGGAGAAAAATCCAAAAAAACAAAAGACAAAATAATAATAAATACAAAATATAAATTAAAAATAAAACAAATTAACCTGTTCTTTACCTATTCTTTGAAAGTACAGAGCACCGCCATACAATGTGCGTATAGAGTGAGAAAAAAAACAAAAAAACAATACAATTCTTGTTATGATAAGGAAATTCTCCATCTCTTCCATTCCAGGGATTAGATAAACGGCAACAATGGCAATTTTAGAGTCCGTAGAAGCTCAGTGTACTGTGTAGGACGACTTTCTCTCTCGCACGCGCACACACACATGGAATCACTCCTCTAAACAGATTCATCTCCCACAATGCTACAGCCTTTTTAACTTTCTTTTCTTCACTGCGGCCGTTGTTGCAGTACAGTTACTAAAAGAACAGTAACTACACTTGGACAGAAAAAAAACAAATAATGCTTTAAGCACACACACGTGGTCACAATGTCATAATAAACAGTTCACGTGCGCACAGATATTGACTATACGCGTGTCGCATGCGGACTGAGGTTGAATATGGGAGACGATTACCCACAACCCCACAGTGCGAGAGAGATAAGAACCATTGGCTCAATTGTGGTCAGGTGAAGCTCGGCAAACAAAGCTCATGCGTCCTACAGTACTCATATATTAAGTCAAAATTTATTTTAAAATGTACTCACAATCCGGGGTTCCACCGCATTTAAATCGGATTCAAATAATTTCAATTAGAGATTCAAACGTAACTGTTTACACGGACACTGATCCAATAAATCCAATTTACATGCTTTATGCAGTTTATCAGAATATAACTCTGACATGCGAATGCGTGATCCTCCCTCATCCAGAGACTCAGAAAGTTACCTAAAGAACAACTGAAGATTTTTACTGATGATTTAAGGCTAAAAAAGATAAAAACAATAATGAAATGTGTACACTGTATTTGTGAATACTTCGCGGTAACAGGATCCTTAAATGTCTCTTACATTGCTTTCCGTCACAAATTTGTCTAAGCTACCTGTGGAACAGAGACAAATTAATCACTGCCAGAAGCAAATAAGTTTTTCTTTTTTTTATTCAGTACTGCATCTTTCCCCAGTCAGGTTAATTGGCTTTTTCACCAGCGAGTATGTTCACGTTCACGTCTGACTGCTCCTGGCTTGTAAGCTGCCTATTGTAAAAGAAATTGAATCTCTCTTGTGTCTTGTATTCATTAAAACAAAACTCTCCGCAATGTGTAAAGGGGTTATTTGCTCATATGTGGTGAAATTTGACCGGATTTTACAATGTGAGTAAAAACAAATAACTGACAGATGGGTTTCAATGACTGACATAATTTTAGACCAAACATGAGAATGAAGGGCTATTGCTACTTTCAGGCTTATTTAATACAGCCAATAATTACACCTTTATAAGGGTATAAACGTACTCAAGTGTCCTCGCTCGGTATGTAATTAGATTTTCAAGTTATAGTTCAGTACATTCTCAGAACAGTGAAGTGGAGGAAAAAATCATGTATAAGCCACTCGCATAAGAAAATCACATAAAGGCACGTCCCATTTTTCTTAAAAACTAACAAAAACATCCCTATACCTGGGAATGGAGTAACACTCAGCTGTTCAAGAGTAGCAAGAAAATAACCCAAAATTGCTTTAAAAAAAAAAAGGGAAAAAAAGGCTTTAACAGAGATATTTATGAATTACTATTTTGCATAGCTCAGTGGACAGTTCTGTTCTTTCATGTGAAGCATGGCTTTCATGACCCGCATCACCTCAACTTCAACTTCACCTCAACATTATTCCAAAATCAGACTTTGCTCACTGATGACATGACGTCATAAACAACTCCATACAGTTTCATGAATAAAGAAAAGTAAAACTTTTTACTGTTACTGTTAATTGAGTTAGACTGCATTACAAGCATTCACTTTAGATAAATCAACATGCAGAAATATTCCTCTGTGAAACCCTACATGAAAGGAAAATACAAGTCATTACTATGTGTATTCACGTAGCATATACAAATATGTGTATATTAATATGCTTGTGCTTATTTTTTATTATTTTATTTGCACAAATTCCATAAAGGTTCAAATTCATTTTTTTTTTTTTTGATTTTTCCCCGATTTTCTCCCTAATTTAGTCGTGTCCAATTCCTCCCCGTCACTAGGGGGCTCCCACATTAAGGCTACTACTACCACTCAGCCAGGAGGGCCGAAGACTATCACGTGTTTCCTCCGAACCACGTGACGCCAGCCGACCGCATCTTTTTCGAACTGCTCGCTCGCGCACCGTTGGGGGCGGCGTAACACACTCGGAGGACAGCGCTATCCGCTCCCTCCGTTGCGCGAGCTCACAGACGCCCCTGATTGGCTGTAGAGCCATGATTAATGTGGGAGCACTAAGTACCTCTCATCCCTCCCCTCTGAGAGAGCTCGGCCAATCAGCTCTCTCTAGACCTCCGGCTGCGAGAGGTTACAGCACCATCCGGGATTCGAACTAGCGATCTCCGGATGATAGGGCGAGCGCTTTAACCACTGCGCCACTCGGAGGCCAAATTCATTTTTAATGTTAATCACTACCTTTGTCTAATACGTTATTAAACAAACCCAGTATAACCTGGCAATGTTTTTGTCTTGCTTATTTTGTCTACTAAACCACTTCCACTTTTTGGGACTGATTCAAGCTATTTTCAGTCTAATCAGCTAATAACAGCATGTTTGGTTCTTCATGAGGATGTGTTTTAGCTAAGCAGTCCTGCTAAACGTCAGAGAAATGACAGGAATGTGCATTTTATTTGCCTCATTTTATTTGCCAATGCCTCCCACCAAAAGTGTGTCTTAAAAGCTCCATTGCTTGCTGCAGCTTTTAGCATAGTGCCGCTGAGGGCGGCTTCAGATATTCTCTGTACGGCTGAGCTGCCGAGTTCATCACACAAAACATTAGCTTGCATTTTCATGCTTTGCATGCATTGCTATTAAACCATGCGTTTTCTTGAGCAATATTATTTTCCTTGTCTTCTTTTACCAAGGATGTGTGCACTGTAGGCCAGATGAGAAGGTTTGCACACAAAGAGGTTAGCTGACAGTCTGCGTGGAAAATTCTCAACCTGACACAAGCGAGGGTAGATTTTGGGCAGCGGTAAATATGAATGTAAAATAGGTGGGAAAAAAGGACACCGATATCCAAACGAATCGAGCTGTATGACTAAACAGGTTTTGCAGTTTAAATCAATCAATCTTTTTTTTTTTGGTCAATTTAAATCCTGGCTCATTAGGGCAGTTTTTTATTTAAAATCAAATCAATTCACTTATTTAGGTAAACAGACAAAAAAATATTTAAAAATATGGCATCTTTTTCACAAAATACAATCCACTTTTAGATTTTGCAAGGCGCTTGCCGAATTAGTGCTACTGCTTCATCTTTTTAAGTTTATGGCCAATTTATGCGATTCCACCACCTGCTGGACTGGAGCAGAAGCTTGGAAAAGGAAGAATTATCACTTTGTACGGGATGTGACTTAATCAACAAAAGTTACACAGCATTTCAATGTTGATTATACAACAGGTAATTCTAACCAAGTAATCAAATTGGACAAGAGTAGAAATATAGTGCATAACAGCACTGGGATGTTTGCATAACTATTTGCATATCTCCACATCATGGGTGTGGAAAATCGATCATTACACCTACTTGTCAATCAAAGCGTAGTTGAAAGTGGGTCAGGACAATCCGCAGTACTGAGGAGAGAGCAACTGCCCATCAAAACCCTGAATGCCATGGAACCACCAAACGAACAATGCACTTTCAGCAAGAACTGTTGTAGAACACATCTGATAACTGCTTTAAAGTCATCCCAAATTGTCGCTGAGCCATCTGTGCTGCTCTGTTCACGTCTAACTAGCTTCTAACACAAGTCTTAACCCCAAATCCCTCTCTGACCCCTGATCAAGGGCACTAGGTGGTGTATGGAATAAGTGATTACATGTTTTACATAACGCACTAGCTGTACCTTTTACACTGTTTGGGATTAAACCCCGGATCCTTTTAGAACTCTTGTATTTTTAGTTACTGTCAGATTGACTATATGAGTTCAACATCATCCGTCCATATTAAACAAAAAAAACAACAACAACCAAATGTCAGGATTTTTGCTATTTAAAGTTGACCTTTTTCTAGCGTCAGCTCCCTCTTCCTTGTACACATATCAGTCTGACAGGTTTACATTCTATAGTACTAGTACAACAAGATCAATTATGTTTTTCCGTATCCACCCAGAAGCAAGCTCTTTCTGTTACCGAATACTGATTAGGTCTACCCATTTGCCACTCCATCTGCATTAAGTACATGTTGTATATTCAGGTGTTCTGGAAAAATACAAACAATATAAAATATAAGTAACAGCTGTATCCCTAAAAATATGATATTTCACACCAATCATAGGTCCTATTCTAATGACTTGTAGTTACAGAGTTTGAGCTGCATAATTATGTTCAACTATTAAGCATTTTATTTACTGCAGACCTGTGAAAACTCATCTCGTTCCATCAATAAATGGATTATCACCACAGCGCTAACTGCTTAAATAATCAATGGTGGATGACATGTTTGGAGGTGTCCAAGTTTCCTCTATGGACTATGCTTTTACTCACGATTCCTTTCTTTCTGCCATCAGACATATAGAGAAGCATAATTCAGCCTAAAGACATTCAGGTCTGTCTCCAAATTTTATCTGTAACAGCTGTAGTTTGGAATTCACAGTATGCTATAATGTATTTATTAAACATTTACGCAGTGGACTCTGTGGTGTATCCTTGCTTTACAATCAGTATTTCCCACTACTTACCTGTACAATGAAAAAGAGAATGAACATGCATACACATGCCAGCATACATGAAACTGGATTTAGGTGCTTGCACAATGTGAACCGCTGCAAATATACACAATTTTTACACACATTTTGTCACAAATTCCCACCCACTACTTTGACCTTACTGTTAATACAACAGCTATTGAGGCTAAAGGCTGTCACAGGTAAGTCACGATCAACTAAAGGTTTGTGAACGCCATCTTTAAATTGGAGCAGTGTAGTTTGCCATTGCTGCTGTTGTGCTTGCCGCTAGCATTGATGCAAAAGTAGAGACATACATAAAAGTAGAGAGTGATGTAATGATGCGACTCTCTAGCCCATGGAAAAACAAAGCCGATCCAATATTACCACAATACCCTTGGTGCCGATTCAATAAAAATTGCAATGACATTTTTCCTCGATTTTGTTACAATTTTAAACCTTTAAAAAAATTAAGTTTAACGATTAATTAAAGTGAGAAAACCTCATAACATTGGTTTTCTCACTTAAAATCCAGGTGCAGGATTTAAACAATTCAAATCAATTTCAAATACAATTAACATTTAACTTAGAAAAAAAGCTACATTTTTACTAAGCAGCGCGCATCTCTCATCTGCCATAACTATTATTTCTAAACAAACTTAGCAAATAATACACTCTCACCACACTAAAATGTCGAAAGCTTGTGCACTCGGTACGGAATTGTTTATATCCGGGGGTGGTCGTCCAATCACTGGTCACGCCCAAGCAATTCTGGTCACTGGCTGATCGACTGGTTCATCTGTATTATAAACGAAAATTTGTTTTATATGGATTTTGGAGTCAAAAAAAAAATCAGGATTCATAACTGAATCTACTTTTTTCCTTCCATCTCTACTGAACAGTGGTTTCTGTCACAAAACAACCACAAGATAATTACATCATCAATTCTGTAATTAACTAATTCCCAGCTCCAGGTGTTGTTAGTGTCTTCGACTCATTTCTACGTTCAAATTGACAAAACATAAAATTTTGTTTCAACTCAGAATGAATCAAATCAAAGAAGGCAAAGCGGTTTTTCTTCCAATTAACCATGTCCGTTTCATTTTAACGACATTCACACGAGCTGCACGTGCTCCCAGCGAGGCCTCGTGCTATACGGCGAGGTGAAACGACAGGCGGTAAAATCATCACTCACACCAACACGAGACTAGGAACAGCAGGTTAGGAAGGAAAAACAAAAACAAATATGGACTATTATTTTCACTGGTTGTGTAGCTGGATTTAGACACGAGTGTGGTAGTGTAGAGAGCCGGTGTAAGGTTACACTGCGCCCTGGTCGCGTTACATCCTGTCAGCGGCTAGCGTTTCGAACCTGAATGCACACTGATCTCAAACACACACACACAATTACAGGAAACAACTCCTATACTTTATGTAACGTTATGGGAAGTGTTAGATAAAATTATATATTTATTTTCACACACACACACTCTCTCTCTCTCTCTCTCTCCAAGACTCACACAGTCTCCTACACACACTGAGACTGGTAACGTTAGAGCATGTTCTGGTAAATAAGACACATCTGTAGCCATATTCGCCATTTATTCAAGACTGTAGCAGAAACATATGAATACAATTTGAGCAAAAATGACGCACTATTGCTTCTAATTCTAAATATAATTTAAAAAACAGTCTACTTAACCACACGACTAGGTTGCAGCAGTGCAGCTAGCTAACACGTTGGTAACGCGGTGTGCCACGCGCTAAGCTAACTAGTTAGCACCAGATACTTGTAGAAAGCATATAATTGTTATTAATGTTTTTTTTATATATATATATACACATTTGCCTGTGATTTTGGTTCATCTAACATAGCAAGCTTGACATGTCAGATCTGTGTTCTAGCCTGTAACCTAGTAAAGCGACTTAAAGAATTACAGCTTGTTTTCTTGGAAACACATGGAGCTAAACTACAGCGTGCTGCACAACATCGGCATCTACGCGTATATACACACACTAGGACATGCCTGATTTTCCTTACTACATTGTTATTTGCTGCACTGACACAAGGTGACACTGTAGGAGTCGAGCGGTGTAAGGTAGCAGACTCGCTCCCGGTCACCGGCCTGCTACAGTAACAACCTCGCTGCGCTGCCTGATCCCTGCTGCTGCAGCACCATCATCACCGCCCTGAATTCTACCCTCACTCAATCACTCACACACTGACACACACGCATCAAATCCTATCAGAGCATCCGCCCGAGTTTAATACGCCCGGAAAGACCCAGCACACATACCCGTCCGTGAACTGTCAGTTGTCTTTAATCTAGTTCTCTACTGAAGAGCCTCGGTTACCGCGAAGTCCTTCATTTTGTTCCATTCTCTTTCTCCCGTGCTGCATTACCGGGGGGCGTGGCCTCTGATAACAGACAGGAGCGTAAACCAATCCCCTAGAAGCAAAGCACTGACGACACGCTTTATTCGCCTCACAAACATCAAATCAGAAGACTAAGAAAGATGTTTCTCTACCAAGCGCTTTAATCACGTTTTGTTGTTTACTATGACTGTGTGATCTGCCATGTTTTAAGCCAGTGAAGATGCTGTTGCAGTCACAGCAAAATCAGACTTTGAGGAGGTTCTTTACTTAACCATGTTGTTTTACATTTAGATAAGAGTACTATTTAGAACACTGTGTAGATTCCTTCATACAGTTCAATCCCTTAAAGATGCAGTTAGATTTGGTTGGACTGCATTTTGCCATGCAGTGATTCACTGAGTCGCATTAATTTTCCTCTAAGTTCATGTATTACTGAAGGGATAGTCAGACCACTGTGTAAAACCTTCTCCAGCACATCCCAAAGATTTTCAATGGGGTTAAGGTCTGGACCTGTGGTGGCCAGTCCATGTGTAAAAATGATGTCTCATGCTCTCTGAACCACTCTTCCACAATTTTAACCCAATAAATCCTGCAATTATCATCTCAGAATATGCCCATGCCATCTGTAGGGGAAAAAAAATTATTGATGGAAAAACCTGTTCATTCAGTATATTCAGGTCATCAGCTGACCTAATTTTTTGGGCACATAATGTTGCCGAAACCCAGACTTAACTAAATGAAGTGACCCCAGATCATAACACTGACCCCACAGGCTTGTCACTTCATCCACCGCTCAATTTACCCTGATGCACCAATCACTCTGGAACTCTGTAAATCTGGACTCAGCAGACCACATGACCTTTTTTTCAATGCTTCGCATTGAACACTTTCCAATTACCCTCACTGATAAGTGGTTTCCTTAAGCCTACACAGCTGTTTATTCCCAATCCATTCCAATGTGAGTTCTCTTCACATTTGGAAATGCTCTCACTTTGCCAATCCATGATTGAAAATTATTCCTCATGCTCCCTATGTGTGTGTGTGTGTGTGTGTGTGTGTGCAAGTGTGTGTTAATGCCCTTACTTTTACACAATATCTCTAATTTCTACTGTTGATGTTTTCCTATACAGCTTCATAAAGTGTTCAATTGATATCCAATCATTATTTCTTATTTTACTTGTTAATCAATCATTTTAGCAAACACCGTACTTGTCCGTACTTTTTTTGTTCGTTTGTTTTTGGCCAGGCAGTGTATGATACCATAGCTTGAAAGGCTATGCTGTGTTCCATACCTTTGCCAGAAATATTTGGTTAGGAATTCAAATTTAATTTCTGGATTAATCCAGAATTGGATTAATCCAGAATTTCTGGATTAATTAATGGAGTAATCTGGAGATTACTTATTTATTTATATAATTTTTTTAAATATGAAACATTTTTCTATTTAAAAATTGGCTGGACTAGAATACTAGCAGTGTGATATACAGTATATAAAAAATATATATAAATTTGATGGGACAGAAAATGATACTCCATGTAGTAATTGAAAAAATTATTAAAAACTGGACGAATGAGAATGATGCAATGGCCAATAATAATTCATAAAAAGCTTTCTAGATTTCTGTAAAATGTCAAATGTTTCTGCAATCACCTTACAAAGTCTGGTTGCTAATGACCCAATAAGCAAAGATATCCAGGGACATCCATCATATACAGCCTTTTCTAAATCCTTAGATAAAAAAATTCCCACTCTGGACAAGCGCTAATAATATATCAGTGTCAGTATGTAAGTGTCTTGCAAATGGCTTTTTTTTTTTTCATCTTATAAGCTTAAAATTTGAGCAAAATGTAAATGTTAAATTAAAACTCCAGATTTTAATAAATGTTTAAGGAAGAATAGAGTAGTTTAGTAGGAAGCATCATTTATTTTAGTGTTCCTCATGACTAAAGAACTGATGACAAAATATGACAATAACATTATATTAAGTTGTTCAGTTATCATCCTTTTTTGTAATGAATATTTCACGTGGCAGGTTGTCCAACAGGAAACATGAATAACAAGATTAAAGCCCAGTTCTTTTTTCTTTTATTTTATTCATGTATATGGAACTGTTACACCAAGATGAATAATACAGGAGTATGAAAGGCATGCACAGGGTAGCTCGCTTAGTCTTCCCAAGTGGTTCCAGCACCGGAAATCTCATACTACCTCTTTTCTCCTCACAATATAAAAAAAGGACATTCAAGAATAATAAAAAAAAGACATAAAAAATCCCATGGAATACCATGATATACAAAATTCCTAAATTAAGCTTTGTGACCGTTCCTACACACATGTTGAATAACTGGAATACTGCAATCATTTATATACTGAAAACTCGAACATAGAAAATATTGCAAATAAAAAGCCGTATCTTAATGAATCACCAAAACTAAGGGGTTTAGATATAAATTAGAAAACATGTATATATTACAACGTACATAAATTATTACAAGATGCCTTTTGTGCATAGTAATCAGTTTATTTTACATCTATTGTACTGTGTAAGTCCACATTGTACACATAAGTCTAATCACTTTGGTTATTTCTAATAAGTTACTCAATCTTTACGTGACATGTGAACAATGGCATTTCAGAGAGACCATAACATCAGTAAGGCATGGGGCAGATAAATCACTTATGCGTTCTAAAACAATTGTTTTAGTTCTTTATCATTTTTTTATTTTTAAAAACAGACATATGTCCTATATTTTAGTGAACTAAATTCCAACCAAAACCTAAAACAGTGGTAATAAAGGCAGTAAACATTTTTTTCCCTAAACAGCATGGTTGCATCTAGGTGCTATAGGGGACTCAAAGTGCTTTACAAAATAAAACCGAGAACATTGTCTGAGCCATATTTTTTTTTTTTAACATCGTCATTACATCACCAGAACAATGTTATAAAGCACAGAATGCAATTGAACAACGGAGTGATTATTTAAAGGGTCCATAGCAGTGTTAGGAACATTTTCTAAAATGGGTCTGTAAAGTCAGGAAACTACAGATTTATGGATCTTCAATGTCCATGAACTCCTTCTTGGGTGCAACGACTCCACGGTACCAAGCACAAGAATCATCATTCCTCTTTATGCAGGTGTAGTGCCGAGCTTGGGGACCCTGCACGGCGTTCTCCATAAGCCAGTCAGTCCATAGACACTCAGCAGGATCACTGATCGAACAGGGGACGGAGGCACAGTGGATAATCTGTATAAATATAGAGAGAACAAATGATTAATCATAGTTACTTTGATGACAAGATTGTTGAATTTGACTTGGATGATTAGCTGTATATTTTTTTGATACATACCCTGCATCCACAGCCCATCTCATAACGTGAGCCCATGCCCTTTCTCTGAGCGTTGCTCAAGGAGTCCCATGACTGGATGAAGTCACACAGTGTCACATGCATTGTGCCATCAGACTCCAGTTTACCTGCACAAATAATGAAATCACAGCACTGCTTCCTTGGCAATAATAAGTACGACAATTTAACATGTGACAGTTAAAGTACCTGTGATCAGGTATTCCTGTTTGTCATTGATGTCCAGGGTCACACCACACACAGCAGACGAAGGGCCAGTGAAGATGGCGTCAATCTCACGCTCAGGTCCCTTGAACATCTAATGGATGCAACATAATGAAGAGAATTAGAAGCTGAAGGGCATGTTATATGCTTTTCATTTCCATTATGTAATTCATGTTAATCAAGGTAATATTTATATATTAGCAACATATTAGTGGAATTGTATTAGCCAGAGAATAGGTTTCACATAATTTACTATAGATCATTTAAAATTTTAATCGTCTTTCCTACTGTTACCTTTTTTGTCCGCATCTCAATCCTAAGTCGAACATTTTTAAATCTAGTTACCTTCAAGATTGTAAAAGGAGAAAACTGCATTTAAGGTTTTCACTCTGGTAGTAACACAGAAAAATCGGTATCTGATTACAAATGCATCTGCCTAAGGCTATGTCCATTTCTTTACAGCACATAGCATAAAACTCACTCGGAAGGTTTTACACATTGACGTGCAGATCAACACCTAGCTACAACATGGGTTCAAATTCACTCTTTACCAAACAATGATCTGTGCAAGAAGATAGTCTGTGCAAGACTTAATTCTTTTGGTGGAATATATATTAAAAAGCATTTTATTTCACTACCATAGTTGCGTGTTCTGTAATTACGTACCCTTTAGCACTTAATAATCCATTAGCAACCATATCAGTGAAAAGCAGGGAAATACAGACTCATATTAAAGTTATAATAATAATAAAATAATAATGCAATTATATAATGATATACAGATGCATGCAATACAATATAATATATGCAAAGATGATTATTTATTATAATATGGATGCTTTTAAATATTGAATTCTAAATATAAACTGTATATTTGGGGAGCAATTAAAACATTTTAAAAAATTATATTTATTTATATTTTAGTTAGGGTCCTTTAGGATCACTTAAGAATTGGCAGGTAAAAAACAAACATATTTTCTACGACAATAATTTTCTATGTATTTTTTTTTAATTGCGCAATTAAATTGCATCTCCTTTTTTGGCCTTTGCCACTCATCAAATTGGATGAAATAAATACTGTATGAGGCCAACCGTTTTTTAAACCTGAAAAGATCACACACAGATGAATGAGCCCATACTGTAAGTCATATCAATCCTTTTAAAGGATTGCTACACAATACACAACACAATACATCTTTGAATATGTGTCTCAGTTTTCTAACTGTGTATAATGAATGGGTCTTCAAATTTCTTTAGGTTCTTTAGGAATTAAGAACATACCTTCATCTGTTTAATGTCATACTTGATCCTCTTGATTGGATTGCCATAGACGTCATTGCCTGTGACGATTTCATGCCGTCCGACCACTTTGGCTGTGAGAACTAGAGAAAGGCAAAAGAAAAAAAGTGAGCAAACGGAAGAAATCAGCTGTGAGAAAATAACTGCTGACTCTCGAAGTTCAATAAGTCCACTTCCTGTGAACTGCATATGGAAAAGCAGGAGTATTTGATTAGTGCTGAGGGAGGAATGTGCTGGGCCTGGTGCAGAAAAATTTCTGCCTGAAGCTCGAGGAGCTGGCTAGTGGTCTCGCCACAGCATGCTGTTCACTAATTGCTCAGGCACATAGATCTCTTGCATGTCCATCTGAGATGCACAGACATCACCAGATCACTTACACACTGCAATTTGAGAGCTATAGACTTGTATACAAGCTCAGTCTAGGCAAACATTAGGAAATGTCTTGTTTTTCTGAACTGTTTAAAGCTTTTTTAAATGCAAAAAGCTCTTTGTAAATGTTATACGGTGACTAGAATTTCAGGCTCCACCCACAATTTTGCTGCAGAGCTCCTCCCATTTCTATTAACCCATACGCCCCTGTTTAATATTCAGTTATTAACACCAAAGTATATTATGTGGTAATTGTGATGATTTAATCAGCAGCTATGGTGGTAGAGCCAGGAATGATGATTAGTCAGTTATGACTTAAATAAGGAATGCAAATCTTGAGCAGCTTACAGAATTTAAGGGGTTTATGGGTTAAAAAGTAGATTTAACAGAACAGCTGGGTGGATTTTGTGGGGGAAAAAAGCAGCTTGTCAGCATTTTCATTGTAATCACCGTTTAGCTTACTCAGAGTATAGGGGCTCTAAAAATGACAAACCACTTCTTTTAAAAGAGGAAATGGACACACACTGTTTGCCTTTCTTTCAACCCAAAATAGGCTCTATTGCACAGAAGTGCATACTGCTACAGTTTCTCAATTTCTGCTTCTTGTTCAAGCACAAACTAATATATATATATATATATATATATATATATATATATATATGGATTTGCTCGTTATATTCTTATTAAAATAACCTTCCTCCGTCCAATATTCCACATATCCCACATTCCCATGGAGTGAATCCTGATGGCCTTCAGTGGCCTCTCTGTCTTCACAGTACACATGTCCGAGTGTGTTCTCAGAGAGGCCACTCATCCCCTCCCCATACCCAGTCCTGAGCACAGAGCTACTTTTCTCTGGGCCACACACAAGCACGGGATGCCAGCTACACCCTCAGGAGGGCTGCGTTTAGAAAGTCAAACCCGGCACTTTCATCAGTGAGTGAACTTACACAGGACTGTTTTATCCAGGTTCAGGCACAGGTCCTCTTTTTTACTCATTCGTTCCATCCCCCCTTTCGGCTCCGTGTTTACTGGAAGTGGGAACATTCACAATCCTTCAATTGCGACGAGGACTGGCCTAAGCAGGATACTTTGCTGCTTATTCAAGGAGGTCATGTGGTCCCAGCAGCACATATTTGTGGGAATTTGCATGATCCGAAGTGTATGATAAGTGACGAGTGGTTAAGTTTAGCAGTCGTAACTACCATGTTTAACTCTCAATCACCACAGAAGTTGTATCAGTTTTGTATACTTGGTGGGTGTGACACTGCACATTTGTCTAAAGTGAAATCTCCCAACAAACCTCAAACCCAAAAGGTTTAATCTATTCCTTACATGTTGAGTTAAGCACAAATTCCAGAAAAAAACTTTAGCAGTTTGAGAATGCAGATGAATGTTCTAGGCCACACTGCGCTGGACTTCAAGATGGAACAGAAACCCCTGACCAGATTTAGATATTTACATTTACTGCAGGTTTTTCCTATGAAAAAAAAAACAGTCCAAGGCTGAAGCATTGCTTTAGCTCAATACCACTTCAGCTGAGCTTTAAATGTCATTGAAGGAGTTTCATTCTCCCCGCTCCATAGACCTGATGCACAACCAGGCCAGCTTTAGCAGTAGGTTTCGAAAACCTGAAGAAACTGGTTCTTCAATAAAAAAAAGGGAAAAAAGCAACTATTAAAAACATATTTCACTCATCTATAAATACTATGTAAACATTTATGTCAAGTCTGTTATATGTGTAGTTTTGTAAGCAAGTGTATATATATTTTTTTATGAATTTGTATTTTTTAAGAATATTGTCATGCTTTTAACCAGCTATAGTCAATTTAATGAATACATCCACAAGATTAGTTGCAGCTTCTCATGAAAAAGATGCCTCACCAGCTTATCTGTTTCCTCTTGTGAAGTCTATAAGACTATCACACAACAGTACCATTGAACATTCTGTCCATAAATAATCCAATTTTATTATTATTAGTCGTAGTAGTAGTAGTATTGTTACTATTACTATTATTACCTATTAATGTCAAAATTGAAAATTCAAAAAGCTACTTCACTTTAACACAGTGGCAGGAAAAGTATGGACTAGTACACAAGAGTAACAGGAAGACACTGCAAATGAGAAACAGGAAATTACCTTAATCAATTTTGCAACCAAAATATTCTGAAATTGATGCAAAGCAATGTTGTAATAATTGTTGTACCAACAGTACTGTTTCAGTGGCCTTCAGGCTTACAGGTCGCAAAAATACATGGACAATGGAAAATCCAGTCATCGTGACTAAAACAGACAGAATGCAGGTGGGCACATGGCGACTGTGGCAGACCCCTTCAACCAATGCCATTTACTTGCTGTGGTATATGAAAGCTAGAACAGGAAAACCACATGACGTGGCATGGCCAGATGGTCGGGTGGAGGTTCCAGTGGAATGTAGAAATGTTTTCCCATCTCTGGGACTTCAATAAGCCCACGAGGCTGGGCGAACAACGATGACAAGCGGCTTTAAAATAACGGTGATCACCCACCGCCTCGTCACTGCAGGGACGGCTAATACGGGAATCTGAATGTTAGTGTGTAGGTGTAGATGTAGGAGTTCATTTAGCATTGTCCATAAAAAAACAAATCCACTTCTGAGATGAGACCACCCCATCCTGTCAAGTCATGTGGCTTTCTGCTCTCATGATCACACAAACCCCAGAGGCTTTTGGATTAGAGCAGATCATTTTAATCTCCACACGCTCATAAAAATAACCTCAGTGGGTTATTAACCTCAATGGGTTGCAAAAGACGAACTTACTTGATGATCAAGCTTTTCAGGTGGTTGGGCAGCAAAACAGTAAACCTAGCAGGATGAATCAGACAACTGACAGAAGGAACAAAAAAAAACTGCATGGTAGAACAAATTATGACGATGAATTCTTTTTAAACAAACTCTGTTATATGGACACAAGAAAGATTGTCCAGTTGTATTAGGCAAGGCATTCACAGCCACCGCCAATTACTAAAATATTTCTATCGCCTTGTCTTAACTATCCCTGATGTTGGATGGTAAAATGAATCATAAAGTGACCATTCATTCCTGATGTTCCATGATCCATCACCACCTTTAATAAATAGAAACACCTGAAAGCAGGAACTTGCTGGCGTGATGATCATTAGAGGAGATTCTCCATGAATTCATGAACAACAACAACAAAAAAGTGACGGAATCACCACAGGGATTTCCGCTGGAAAATTATTTGTTCCAGTTTAGTCTTGTAAAAAGACTTATTTTGTTTAGACAGGTCAAATTCTGATCAGATTGTAACTGATCGTTTAAGGTTAGAATTGAGGAGATTCGGTGGTGACAGTGTATTCACACACGTGTAGGTCTAGACTGTTACATTTTGACCGCACAGGTTTAATGTACATGTTTTCAACTGAACTTGAACGCTGCATCGGTCAGTAACGGCTGTTAGGCCCAAAATGTGAAACAGTCCATCCTCTAAAACTGTAAAGCTGTGACAAGGAGCAAATTCATCGCTATGTAGATAGACGTAAGAATCAGTGTGCATCATGTAGCACTAAACCATCAACCAGGTTAAAGTAAAGTTTCCTGAAAAACACACTTCTGCGTAATAACAAACTGGTCTGAGCCAGTGCTCACAGCTTGTAAACAACCACCTCCGCAGGATTACAGACAGCAGAAAAAAACAGCACTTTCCTACAAATGCTTTTTATATTTTCTTTTTACAGGAGCAACAGAGAGGATATTAATCTTACCGACGTCGGAGTGGCAGAAAGCCTGTTGAGGATGTTTAGGAGAACAGCTGCAGGCTTGCGCTACCTGACCCGCCCGCCACACCAGGAACAGCAGCAGCGGGGCGCACAAACTACTCGCCTTAGTCATTTTTTTTTTACAGAAATTAAAATAACGTTCTCTGAAGCGAAAAAAATCAAAACGATGTAAAATTACTGAAGTTAAAACCCGGTAAGGTAAGGACAGGACCGGACAGAACAAACTTTCTAGAATACGGATTAAAGGAAGGGGGAAAAAAAACCCGCACACAGTGCAGCTGCAGACTTCTTGTAGATCTCGCGGCAACTCTCGGGAACGAGTTCACTACCGAGAGAACAGCCGCTTTTTATTTCCACAAGCTCCGCCCACACAGGACCACAGAGGGCATCTCGGAGCCACGCCCATTGCGGGAACCTCACGTAACGCATTGCCTGAAAAGAAACTATTAATTTTGTATGACCAAATTTATTAACGTACAGCCTATAAACGGGTCACATCTATCACCCGGAAGTGACGTGTACGTAAAGAGACTCAAGTGGAAAACGGTGCTTACTTTCTATCTTATCCTGCAACTCACCCCAGGCGACTCAGTCACTCTGAAAATGTTTTTTCTTTCATTGTGATTCATTATTTGAGTGCAACTGTGCAAATATGGATAACACATGTGCCTTTTACTTACGAAACTGTAATGACGTAATCATTTTGCGATGCACTTTTATATATCCAGTAAAATCTGGTTCTGTATTTTAAGTCTGTAACCTGCTGTATATTCTGAGAGTCCTTGACTAACTTGCTGTACAAAAAAATAAAATAAAATTCATGTCTATATTTAATGCCATTCATTAAATATTGTATTTCATTGAATTTAGGGTTTTATAAACACATATACTACTACTGATGAGTTGTTTTATAATTTTATAATCATGTTATAAGTGAAGATGGGATTTTTCACCCTAAATAATATTATCATCTGTAATCACATACCTACAGAGATAAAGTCACTATAAAAAAGATGTTATTTCAACAAATTCACTATTATATTATATTATATTATATTATATTATATTATATTATATTATATTACACAAAAACGTCTCAAGAAGTTAGATTGTCTGGCTCTTAAAACTAAAAACTGAGTATTTTGATTTGAGGAATAAAATAAATTGCAAAATAAGACTAAAACAGTTTCTTTTTTTTAAAGGAAGAGATTTTCCCCCCTAATGTTCAGTAATCAATATATCACAAAAACAAGACAAGAATAAAAAAGAAAAAGATACTATTAAAAAAGACAGATACAATACTATCTAGCAATGCTGCAACCATTGAAACCCAAAGACCAACATTATTTCCACTTTTAGCTTAATTTCGTGGTCACTTGAAACAAAATTGTTTATCTAAAAAAATCTTAACATGTCTACCAATTCTGTGGATTGTATGTAAATATATCAGAGACATAATGGTCATGTGCTTTAGACAGAGTGTGTTTATACTGTGACAGAAAACATTACATAAAATAAAATATGTAGATGTAAAATGTATCAGTCTGATCCAACACCAATTCAGCATTTTAGGTCAGTATTGGGTTAATGCTGAAACACAGTATTGCAATGGTACTCTAAAATAATTATACTGTATAACACTTTTACTTATCAGGACCATGAGACAATTATACTTGATCATTAAATATTTTGTAAACAGAAATCATTACAACAAGTATAATGCATTTGACTTTATTTTGTCTTTCAGGCACTACAGGCTGGAATAGTTTAGGTTTTAGAGTTTAGGGCTTTGACTGATGGAAAAACACATTGGGGAATACAATTTAATGTTGAATGATGGTAATGTTGAAACATTAAAATTAAAGTATGAATTATGTTTAAAAACCCGTACCGATAAATTGGGGCATTTGAAGTGCAATTCACTTTGTGTCAAGTACACATTATGTTGAAATGTATTGTACAGTCCACAGCATGACACTTTAAATGTTTTTTTTTTTAAATAAAACCAAATCAGATATTGATGCTAATACTCATTATGATCAAACCTTAACAGTAAAAATTCTTATTTTGTCTAAACATAATGAGGCATGTTAACACATAAAAGAAGTGTAAGTGTTTTTTTGTATAGTATCTTCCTGGTCATGACGTTTCTTATCCCAGCAAGTGTCTCTTCCTCCCACGTAGTCATTGTCTTGTGATGTAGACTTCCAGGCAGAGAAATGTTTCAGGAACTCTTGGAATGGTTCTGGAAGAAAGAGACAGAAAGTCAAGAAAAAAAAAACACCCACTACTCTAATAAAACAAGATGACAGGAAGACATAGGAAACACTTTTTATGCTACTACTTTTAAACTATTAGACATCACTACTTTGTCTTTGCTTTCAATTAAAGCAAAGTCAAGCATTAAAAGCATCATCCTGGAATTTTACTTCTCATTCAGGAGCTGACGTGCATCCGAAACTCTTTAATGACCCCTTCTTTAATTACTAGTGATGACAAAGTGGAACAAAAAGAGATTTATTTTTATGCATTTCCGCTGCTCTTTTTAGTTGTTTTTCCAAGGTCTCTGTGGGTTTTTCCTGCTACGTCCCACCCATATCCATTATTAAAGTGTTTCTGGGAAAAAAACAAAACATAGCTGAGTTGAAAAAAGAATTAAGACGTCTGATTAAATTATAAATTTTTATAATATTTATTACATTTTAATTACTGTTTAGACAATGTACAGTGTATTAAGTGAGTACAGTGAAAGTATTACAATCTGGTTCCCATGAAACCATTCTGTTATGCATAGCACATTACTTTTGCAATCTTATCACCTCACATAATTGTAGGAGCAGACTGAATTTTCTCCATGACGGAGAACACGTTTGTGCAATCATGCTGTGGATCGTTAGTGATGAAAGACTTTACAACTGATTTTACACGACATTGGTGAGACATCTAGCAAGTTGAGACAAGTTAAGGAGATGGTCAGTGTATGCATCAGCCCAAACAATTATTTATTTTTCATTCCAGTCTGTTTTTTTTTGTCTTCTCTTCCCATCCCTTTTAAACCATAGATGGGATGGTGTGTCACGGACTCTAGTCATAATCCACAGTGAGCTTCTCTGAATCTGGTCAGAATCAATTGCTTCAGACCTCGCATGAAACCAAAGGGATGTGTATCATATGTGGACACACAATAGGGTACTGATCTTAAGCAGTTCTAGGACCTTATAGTTTGCATTAGTAATTATGAAACTCTTACACTCATACTGGTCACATAAACACTTCTACATGGCATCGACTTGTAGTTTCATTCTGAAAGCAGCACTATACCATTTATCAGTTTTACACTCTTTAGTAGTAAAATATATTAAAATTCATAGCAAATCTCTACACTTATATTTATTTATCTATCATCTAATTATTATTTAAATCTATACACTTATATTTATTTTAGCTTTTATAAACTTAAAGATGTGCGATAAATCTCCACAAATATTACAGTTAATCTACCAGCGACATTTAAACATTTATAGTAATGCCATGTGCTGTTCTGTGTTAACTGACAATGTACCGGTGTAAAATCTGTTTATGTAGTCATGAGGTATTTGAACTATTTTCAGTTATTTTAAGTTTCTGAGAAATTCCTTAAAACAGTTTATTTAAGTGATATGTGTGCAGCAAAATTCCCAGTGTTTAATTAACACGCAGTTTATATACTGTACTGTACACGGCATGGCCAGGGGAAATTTACATCAATATTTTCACAATTTGAGCCTGATGGGTTTTGAAACATGCCTTTGCCATCAAGGAAGAAGAAAATGATGGAAATAACTGGCTATTCATTGTATTGCCACATTATGTTACTGAGTCCAGAACCGACCAGTTGAAGCAGGCTGAGCTCTGCCTCCAGAGGCTTCATAGTATTCATGATGGATGCTTCATGTGCTTCCTTTCTTGTCCTGATGAGTCCAGACTGACCCCATTCCAGAGCGATGGGTGCGCTCTGGAATGGGGTCAGTCTGGACTCATCAGACCACATGACCATTTTCCATTACTCCAAAGTTCAATCCTTATGCTCCATAGCAAAATGAAGCCTTTTTTCCTGATTCGCATCACCAGTAAGTGATCTGTTTAGTTACAATCCTTGTGTATTGTGAAATGGTTTTAGTTTTACTATTATATATAGCTGTGATTTCAACTGACAATTATTTTACAATGCAACGCCATCAAGTAGAACTCTTAGAACCCTTAGGTCTAAGGATCAGTAACTCCCCAAAGGTTAGGTTAAGACATCGGGGGGCCTTCTCTGTGATTGCACCTAAACTATGGAATGAGCTACATCTCCAAATCAGACAAGTGTAGTCTTTCTCACTTTTTTAAAACTCATCTCAAAACATTCCTGTTCGATAAGGCTTTTAATCAGGACCTCTATTTCCAAGATTTACTTAAAAAGAGTTTGGACCATTGAGCAACAATACAATTCTTTTTCTCCTGAGCACAGGTACGATGTCTGTGTGGAGTGACTCGTGATGCACTGACTACGGCCTCACTCCAATCCTTGTGAAGCTCTCTCAAGTTCTTCAGTTGGCTTTGTTTGACGTCCTACGGTTGTGGTCATCCATGTTTCTACCACAATTTTCCCTTCCAGTCAACTTTCCATGATTATGCACTCTGACGTATAGTACTCTGGGAGCTGCCAACTCCTTCAGTATTGACCTTCTGTGGCTTACCCACCTTGTGGAATGACCAATGATGGTCTCCTGGACAACTGTTGCATCAGCAGACTCCCCCATAACTGTGGTTGCACATAATTGACCAGACTTATCAATACGCAGAATTTATACTGTATGAATAATAATTTACTCAAACTTAAAATGAAATGATCTAATATTTTCAAGTCCCAGTTTTTTTAAATTTTGTTCTTATGAGCTGTAAGCTGTAATCATCAAAATGAAAACAAAAAAAGGCTTGAAATATTTCACTTGACGTGTAATGAATCCATAATGAATGAGAACTGTGAGAGTTATCATTAAATGACAAAAAAGCATTGTGATACAAAAAATAATTAACATTAATTACAAGACAGCACCTGGTAGACTTAAGACACCTGTACAGTTAAAGCTTTTCTACTCCCACACTCATGGTCGGGAAGGCTACTTTCATATTTGTGTGTGAAAATTAGAATGTGGCTGAAAGGAATTGCACAAGAGAGAGAGAGAGAGAGAGAGAGAAACTGTTGAACAATTTATCATAAAAGTTGAACCAGACTTTGGAAACTTTGGAAATTGGTTCCGATACATTTAGCTAATTTGGGACGTTTTTGAAATTCAAACAAACAAACAAACAAACATTTTACTAATTAATTTTACTTTTATGTTCACATTTGAGTTAACATATTTTAATCATACATTAAGCAGAAATACACTGCCTGCTTTAATAGGCACACTTTTACTTTTATACAGTTACAATATCTAATCGGCCAGTCATGTTGAAGACACACAATGCATAATGCAAATACAATAAAGTCCTACAGATAGAGGTAAATGGCATCAGTTAATGTTCTCATCAAACATCAGAATAGAGAAAAAAAAAGTGTGATTCGAGCATTTGAACAAGTTTGAGCATTTCGGGAACTACTGTTCTGCTGTGATTTTCACACACAACTGTCTTAGAGACTATGCAGAATGGTGAGGGGGAAAAACATCCTGTGTAGGGAGGGTTTGCAGGCTAAAACACCAGGATGATAAGAAATCAGAGAGAAGAATGACCAGTCTGGTCTGAGATGACAGGAAGTCTATACTAAGTCATATCTGCAAACAAAACAGAAATTTGTGGTGAATGGGTGACATCACCAGAAGACCACATCAGGTTCCAATCCTGTCTGCCAAGAACAACAATCTGAGGCTATCACGAGCACACGTCAATGTGCGTAAATTCCCAGAAGATCAGTTGGGTCTGAAATATTCAATGCTGTATATATATTCAAAATATGTCGTCACCAAATTAACGTTGTGTTTAATGTCAACATTAACTAAAGGTCTTGACCTTTCAGTGCATCATTTTATGCACTGTTCTGCTGCCACATTATGGTATTTATATACATATAAATGTGCAGGTGTATTAGTATATGCAAATGTACTGTGTTACATTTAACCAAACTGCCAGACTTTTTGCTCCTCCTGTAGTTTGCCCCCTGGCCTCTAGAGGTCATTTGTGTTCCCCTTAGCCTAAGTTCTTCGTTGTATTGTCTCATTAGTTATTCAGATCACCTGTGTCTTGTTTCCCCCAGTGTATTTAAGCCGTTCATTTTCTCCCCTCTTATTCACTCGGTTTTTGAGTCCCTCCTCTGGGTCTCCTGTTGAACTTCTGGTTATGTTTCCTGTTGTAAATTCCTCAGTCTTTTTTTGCTTTGATTGTTCATTACCTGATTGTTTTCTCCCCTTGTGGAGGCTTTCATTTAGGAGTTTATTATTTTGTCAATTCTTTTATTTAATTCCTCTGAGTGAGAAGAACTTTTGTTGATGACAAGTTGCCTGTGAAATTTTTTCATATCTTTAAAAATAAATCTACCTTGCCTGAGACTTTCTGCCTTGAGTGTGTTTCAGTTGGGTCCAACCCTATCCCCTCCGTGGCTCAGTGGTAAAATCCTCAACCCTCACCCCGGACACCCGGGTTCAAGACCCGAGCCTGACACAAACTAACCAAAATATGTGCACTCATGTTTTTTTAAAATTTTTTTTTATTTTTATGAAACATAAAACCAATAAGAAACCAGAAAGAAAGGTTTTAGTAAGTCAACATTACTTTAACAGAATCTCTCAGTATTAAAAAAAAAAACGGTACATTCCAAAATATAAAATTTTAATTACATTAACATACTCTTCCATTCTTCAGAAGGAAACTGGACAGAGAGGCTACCAAGAGGCCTACAGCAACTCTGAAGCAGTTACAGAAATGTACGACAAAGAGTGCTTATTGTGTTCATGTGACAACAATATCACAAATTCTCCATAAATGTGGCTTGAATGGGAGGGTTGCAAGAAAAAAGCCTGAGCATCTGAACTTTCCAAAAATGCACAGTAAGGATTCTGAGGCCACTAGAAAGAATTGTTATGGTCAGATGAGATTAATTTAATTATTTGTCCACAACACCAAACTATATGTCTGATGGACATCGAATACAGCTCAAAATCCAAATAACACCATTCCTATAGTAACTGCTGGAGGCGGTAATATCCTGTCGTGGGTGTATTTCTTTTCAGCAGTGCCTGGAGCAACAAAAAAAAAAAATAGATGGTGGAAATACTGTTAAATTCTTGTGAAAAATGTGGTTCTCTTTTCCAGAAAGTTGTCAGTGGGAAGAAGGTTTACCTTCCAACATGATAATAATCCAAAGCACACAGCAAAACTCACCACACAGTGGTTGAAGGAGAAAAAGGTGAATGTCCTTGCACGGCCTAGTCAGAGCCCAGACTTAAATCCCATTGAGAATCTCTGAAATGACTTGAAGACTGCAGTCCATAAACCATCATCATCAAATTTAACATCAAATTTAAAGTTCGGCAAAGAAGAGTGGGCAAATTTGCAAAGTTTATATGGACTTTGGTCGAGCTCTTTACCAATTTCTTTCTTTGGAGGAATTAACGCAATTAAAATGAATGTGCTCCCCCATTTACATTACTTATTTCAGTGTATACCCTGTTATTTGAATCATAACTTTATTAAATGGAGTTTAATAACTACAAGGAGTGTAGAGCCCAACATACAGCTCAGATCATGATCTTCATAGTGACGTGTGCACAGATCGAACAAGTGCATAATTTTTTACTATATTACATTTAACACTATTATACAGTATATTATGTCCTTTCTATGAAATTTATGTTTGCTGACAGAAAGGGTTTTCATCACATGTGCCACTTTATTTTAGACTGCGTAGTTAATGTATGCTTTCTTTTTCTCCTTAATATTATTACTGTTATGGTAACATGATCTCATGAATCTGTTTTTATAAATCTGCTCTTATAAATCTGTTTCTCTGCCTAATGTATGTGATCCGTTTAAAACGTTTGCTCAGTCCTGTGTGCATAGTTTGTTAAAATGAAATACAATTCAGTTCATTATATTGCCTAGAATGTGCTGAAAAAATTTCACTCTATATTGCACAAGCCTGACTCATATATATTTATTAAAACATAATAATGCAAAGAATATGGTTAAAACTGCTCGGGATTTAAGGGCTAGGGTGCTCTGACAAACTTATATTTTACTTTATATTTCATCTTACTCTTCACACAAAGTTCATATACAGTATATATTTATTGTTAGTTGTATATACAGTAGTAGACCACCTTTGTGCTGCAGGTAATGCGGCCCGCTCTGCTGGCTACCGCCGCAGGTATATTTCACACCTGTGGGAAACACTGCAATGTGCAAATTATTTGTACTTTCTGCTTAAGGACCATGATGTTTTATGACTCAGAGGTTAGCATCTTTTACACTGTAGTGTGTTGGGGGAGCAGAGTAAAGACAGCCGATGCCATCAGACTCAACACACTAATTAGGAAATCTGACTCCATCATTAGAGTGGAGCTGGAGTCTTTAGTGGAGGTGTTTGAGAGAAGAATGGTGCTGGATAAATATCTTTTAGTATATCTTTCAATATCTAAAAAAAAAAAAAAGCAATATTGTTTAGCAAAATCATGTGCAATATTGGTTAGGAAAATCATTTGCAACATCATTTAGAAATATCTTTTAGCAATGTCATGTGCAATATAACCTGTCATTGCTTCTGTGTAAATTCTTATCAGAATATGGTTTCTGCTAATCTATTGATACTGGTTGCTGCAACCTATGTTTTTTTTTTTTTTTTTGCATTCTACTCTTGTACTATGTCTAGTTTTTGAATTTTTCTATTTTATTCTATTCTATTTCATTTAATTTTACTTTGTCCATCTTGTTTTCTTTACCCAGAGCTATTGGAGGAGCATAAACAGCATGAATCTCTTGAAGTTGCTGGGCCTCGGTGACTATGCAACAGCTTTGTGAGTGATGTTTGGTTGGTCTGTGCACTGTCCATTGAATTCCAAAATAACTGGATGTACACTTTTAAAATATTGGAATTAGAGCCAAGTTAAATCACATTAAGATTTCGAACTGGGTACATATTGTTTCAACTAAAAGTCATTCATTCTCACTCATCATCGATACCGCTTTATCCTGTAAAGAGGGGCGCAGGAGGCCTGAAGCATCTCCCAGTTGACATGCCATATGGTGGAGTACACCTTGGACTGGGTGCCAATCCATTGCAGAGCACAAACACATACACACACTCACACACAAATTCACACAGTTTTGGGGGAAAATCAATTAGCCTAATCTGCCTGCGCTTTTGGGAGGAAACTGAAGTACCTGAAGGAAACCAACCAAGCACAGGAAGAACATGCAAACGTCATGCACACAGATGTGGGAATCAAACCTGGATAGGAATTGAACCCAGACCCTAGAGGTGTTAACCACTAAACCGCCATTTCACCTTAACTAAAAATCAGTGTAAAATGTTTAGTTTGGAGGGCAATTTCTCTAAAAGTCGAGTAAACGTAAAAAAGCTGTGGAACTTGTTATTAAATTATACATTATACATTACGTATTATTTATTTTACAGTGTATGTGTCTTAGCTATTACTTTGAAATGACCTGTTAGTTTTGATGCACGATTACATGTAAAATTCAGCTTCAGCTCTAAGTAACTTAATCAACCAGATAAAGTAAAGTAAATAATGACACGTGCAGTTTCAACATGAACCTAATGTTCACTTCACCCAACTCTGAACACCCAAATTCAGAGTTGAAAAAAAAATGGACAAAAGACAAAAATAGTTTATTGTTGTTAGTTTGTAATAATGGTTATGATCATTTGAGAATCAGTAAGAGACTGGTAAGCATCTGGTGTTATCAAAGTATTTAACTGACGTTTAAGCAAAATAAAACATATGTCCTCCGCCAATGGGCTGAGGCTACTAATTGGTTTAACTAACTGAAATATGTGACTAACTTGACCCTGTTGATGAATAAATAGCTGAACCAACAACTGCAATGGAAAGAGCCGACTTACTTTTTTTGAATAGTCAAAAAGTCAACCCTAGAGAAATATAATTGATTGAGGCCACAACCAATACTACTTGAACTGACTGAAATATTTGAATTAGAAACACCTTGAGTCACATGAAGATTTTGAACTGGGTACATATTGTTTTAATATGAAATATTTTGTTTAGGTGGCAATTTCTCAAAAAGTTGAATAAACTTAAAAAGTTTAAACTTAAAAAAGCTGAGCAAAATTCTACTTAACCTTAAACATTAAGTTGGCTCATTATTTATTTTACAGTGTATGTGTTTTAGGTATTATTTTGAAATGACCATTTATAAAGAATAAAGTACCTTTCCCTTATTACCACAGCAGAGAGACGATATGGCGACATAAAATGTATGGAGTTGTGAAAAATTGAGTTTCGGTACATGTAAAGTTCAGCTTCAGCAGTACGTATCTCAATCAACCTGATATTATGCAACACATATTACATCACAGGTCCGAATTATGACGCGTGCAATTTCAACATGAACTTAACATTACCTTAACCCAACTCTGAACTCTGAACTCCCAAATTAACCAGTAACCCCTAAGTGCTTGATTGGTTTATTTGTGCATAAGGTTAAAAATAAGACAAATCAATCAATAAGACTAAATAAATTGAATCTTGCATATAATTTCATTATGATATCTTATGTCCATTTAGGATCTCATGACTACAGTACATACATTAAACTGTGTGCTGTTGATAGACTTTGAGTAAGAAAAGGATCGGATGTACGCCTTTAAAGTGTAACAATTTTTATTACACTTGGAGAGACATGCTGCCCTCAGATTCAGTTATTGAGGAACAAACTCTTGTTACCAAATAGTCTATTCATGTCTGATATGAATAAAAACAGAGATAAGAGCTTAAAAAATACAAACAGTTCATCTTTTTTAATTTGCCAAAATGGTTATGATAATTTGATAGAATCAGTAAGAGACAGATAATGCACGGTTACGTGTAAAGTTTCAGCATCAGCTGTAAGTAACCCAATCAACCTGATATTATGCAATATATATTACATCTGAGATCTGAATAATGACGTGTGCAATTTCAACATGAACCTAACGTTCACTTAACCTAACTCTGAACTCTGAACTCCTAAATTAACCTCTACGTGCTTGCTTGGATTATCTAGGTAGATTTTCTTTAGAGAACAGTGCATAAGGTTAAAAATAAGACAACTCAATCAATAAGACTAAGAAATGTATTATATCTTATGCCCATTTAGGATCTTCTGGCTACATTTATTACATGCACATGTAAATTGCTTACATTTCCAGAAAGTGTGCTGTCTAAAGTTCTAATTTAGAAGCTAATGAAAAATTATTATTGAAATCTTTTTGGCAAATGAAGCCAAATAGACAAATTTAATAACTAGGAATTTTTCTATAGGTTTCATGGTGGCTTAGTGGTTTACACTGTCACCTTGCACCTCCCATGTTCTCCCATGTTCTCCCATGTTCTCCCAGTGCTTGGTTGCTTTCCTCTTGGTACTTTGTTTTGCTCCCACAGTTCAAAGACAAGCAGATTAGGTTAACTGGTGTTCCCAAATTGCCCATAGTGTGTGAATGTGTGTGTGCCCAGTGACGGATTGGCATCCAGTCCAGGGTGTACCTCGCATCGTGCCCTGACTCTCTTGGGATAGGCTCCAGACCCCCTGCGACCCTGCATACAGGATAAAGCGATATAAACGACGAGTGAGTGAGTAAGTTAAACTTTTTTTTACAGTACGTGTCAGATAACTACTTTTAACCTTAGATATAATAATGTATCTTTTGAAATTAAGTCAACATTTCAGCCCACTATAATTAATAAACAACTGAATTAATGTTTAAGTAATATTTAATATATATATATAATGCTATAATATATTCCATAACATATTCTGTACTTTAGCTGTCAGTTTGGAGTTATGTTCACTTTTATCCCACAAAGTGCAGAAGGAAGTGACTCAGCATCACTCCAGCAGAGGGCCAACCACTCTCACAGACAATCCCGCTGATTTATTGTAGCAACAAGCAATACCAATCACACGTAGACCTGCAATTTTGTATTATAACTGTTGCTTAATATCAAAGAGGGCAACCTATAATTTTGACTCATGCAGAACTCAACTTCTCCAGTCATTACTCTCCAGATGTGTGAAACATCTTTAGAAAACGCAGACCAATGACACACAACCTCAAAGTCATTTCTCCATCACATCGCAACAGTAACTCTGGATCTTTCATTATGTCTTCAACTGTGATCTTAGTGAGGTCAATCAGAATACAATGAAGTGGTATTTAAATTGTGGGACACATGGCAATTCCTTTATATTAACAAGTACAAATTAATAGATTTCTATGATGCCTTTGAATATGTAAAATAGACATATGTACTCTTTCATAAGAATGATGGGAAATATTACATGAGCTAACAGGATGCAAATAAAAGGTATAAAAATGTCTTCTTACAGTGATTACAGTCTCAAGTATTACAAATGTAAAAATTTGATTCAACCTCCAAAAAAAAAAAAAACTTTGAAATTGCCAGGCATTGGTGATTCCCAGCAAATGCCCAAACCCCAGACACTGCATACAGTTCCAGTCCCAAGTCCAGATAACATCGGGGGTCCACTTAAACAGAGTTTGCATGTTCTCCCCGTGCTTGGTGGGTTTCCACCGGGTGCTCTGGTATTCACCCAAAATCCAACGGACATGCAGGGTAGGCTAATTGGCATTTCCTAATTGTGTGTTTGCTTGTGGACTGAGAAGGATTGACACCCCATCCAGGATGCACCCCACCTAGTGCCCAGGTCCTCCAGGTCTCATGGACCCTCTATAGGATAAGAGAATGAGTGAGTGAGAGTGTAAAAATGGCTATTCATAATAGCAATAAAACAAGATATAGTACTAATACTGTACTACTATAGGGATGGATATGCATATACAGTACCAGTCAAAAGTTTGGACACCATGATCAAAATTTTGGACACAATTTTGGATTCATTTTTTTTAAATAGTTCTTGCAAGAACAGTATTGTCAAGTGCATTTGCAAAACCCATCAATACCATGATGAAACTGGCTCAATAGTTTAAATGAGATTATTGCATATTTGGATGCCTTCAGCATTGGAAAAAAAATAAAAACCAGGAAAGACCATGGAATTAGACGGTGTGTCCAAATGAAAAATTTAAGAACATAAAAACACTTAAGGTATACACCGACAGACAATCATCTTACATCCCCCCAAATTATCTATATATACTGTATATATTTTTATTTTATTGAAAGATCCACTTTAAAGATATAACATTAATAGGTGACCTCAAATTAACATTGACCTATTATTAAGCAATAATAATAATAATAATAAAAGAAAAAAAGAAAAGAAAATATTAATAATAATAATAATCATAATAATAAACAGCAAAATCGCATAATTGGTGCCAAAAGGTGGGATACGCTCTGGATGGGGTGTCAAAACATCGAAGGGCACAAGCACACCCAATCACACACTATGGATATTTTTGCAAGATTCGAACTGCCACACTTGGTTGTGCAAGACACTAAGCCACCATGTCACCAGAACAAACATACCACCAATATTTAACATGTAATATCTGTTTGGTCTTTGGTTGTGATTTAATGTACATGCTCTGTCCTCTCATCTAACTCGTCCTGGAGTCCTGCTTCTGGTTGGAGATCTCGTCGCATGGATGCCTCGTGTGTTCTGCCTGGATTCGTGTGGTGGCTGGGGATGGTTTCCACGAAGACTGTCCTGTCCTCGATTGATGCTGACAGCTGTTCTCTGGGGACCTGTGACTTCAGTTGTTCGATAGCTCAGGACTGGAATCTCCTACAGTCTACCTGAGCCTCCAGGAACAAACTGGACTCCTTTTAATTTTAATTTTAAACACATCTCCTGTTATACTGAACGTCCAGTCTTACACATTATTATGCTGATCAATCCCTGCTGTCCGTTATCACTCAGATGAGGATGGGTTCCCTGTTGAGTCTGGTTCCTCTCAAGGTTTCTTCCTATCACCATCTCAGGGAGTTTTTCCTTGCCACTGTCGCCCTCGGCTTGCTCATCAGGGACAATCTTATCATTTTGATTAATACACATTCACATTTCATACAAACTTACTTCTTTTGATTGTGTAAAGCTGCTTTGCGACAATGTCAATTGTTAAAAGCGCTATATAAATAAAATTGACTGGACTTGACTTTTAAGAGGGGGAAAGCAAGAAATTAATAAACTACTACTTAACAACACTGACTGTAGGAATTTGTCTTTGCAATTTTAGATTTAAGAGACTTTAGTATTAAAAATGATGTATTGTAACATATAGTACTCTATGCATTAATGCATGTGTTATTCTGCATGTGATGACACAAAGTTAAAAAGATAGAATAATTGAACTCCTATAACAATCACTATAAAAATATCTAACTTGTTTTGCACTCTTAAACTTGTTGAACCATATCATCAGACAGAAGACAGGGGAAATGATTCTAAAAGTCAGCAATTTCTGGAAAAAGGAACAAAAACTGCTCACAATAAGTCTAGTCAAACAGAGAAACAAAATTCTAAACAAGACATCCAATTTCAGAGCAAAAGACATTGCAGTCTGTAAATGTTTTAGCATGTGCAATGCTTTTATAACCACGATTTATATCCTGAATCTAACACTTCTGTAGTTACAAATAAATTAGGATAAATTAGGGCCAAACATTATGTGAGTACTATGGATGTGTCCAATGTCACAAATAAATGATAGTAGTATATTGTATGATCATTTGTTTCCTCAAAAACTCAAAAAGTCTTTAAACCAAACTTTAAGTGAATGTTACTGACATAAAACATATAAAGCATGTCCAGTTTCTGTGCCATTAGTATATAGGCCAGAAGGTCCCTATTTAGAGTTAAGCTACAGTACATACACAGATAGGGACCTCAGATATAACGTCAGACTATTCTTAGGTTACACAAGTTATACACACTGGGTACAGATCAAATAAACCAGAGACATTGCTCATTTACATGCAATTCTCTTCTGCGAGGTTAATATTTTATATGTATATGACATTGGACAATGTATTAAAAAATATACTCAGGAACCTACAATACATGTGAGGTTATTTGCATAATCTGAATGGCGTCCAGAATACTTATTTAGGAGCAGTTTAATTAAGCTCTAATATGCATAACCCTCCTTAGGTTAAGAGTCATATAATTTTTGCACACATAGACTCTGAAGTCCTTAAAATACCCTTAGGGGATCTTTAATACACTCAATAGTATGTATATAGGCACTGTACCAACAAAATAGACATTCACAAAATTTACAATATAGTTGTGTGTAAAGAGCTGGTGCAACTAAACTTGCATTAAAGACATATACAGTAAGTACATTTCTTTTAAAAATGTTTTTCATTTGAAACTTTTTTGTATTTCGGTTTTTGTCGATGTATTATATGTTATTTTTTTTTATTTATAAAGTTTTTGTTTTGTCCTTTGTTGTTCACTCACTCACCGTCTATACCACTTTATCCTGTATACATGGTCACGGGAGACCTGGAGATTATCCCAGGAGACTAAGGGCACGAGACGGGGTCATGTCTTTGGAATGTGGGAGTACCCAGAGGAAACTTACGAACCAAAGGTAGAACAGGAGACTACACTGTGGATAGGGTGCTAATCCATTGCAGGGAACACACACACATACACACGCTCATTCATACACTAGAGGAAATTTGGGAACGCCAATTAGCCTAATCTGCCGGACCGTGGGAGGAAAAAAAACTCCATGCACACAGAGACGAGAATCGAACCCGGACCCTGGAGGTGCAAGGCGTGAAAAGTGACAGGACTCACAGTTGGCAAAGTACTCATGTGTGATCACACAGTGGTTGAAAACATTAGTCAATAAACACACAGTCTTTGAACCATGAAGATCAGCAACCTTTAATTTCATCATATTGATTTTTTCCACATTGACAGTTGAAAAATGTTAGCTAAAATACTGAAAAAAAATCATTATCATTGGCATTCATATACTGTAATTTGACAAAAAAAAACATTGCAAAAAAAAAAAAAAAGCAAGCAGAATCTCATTAGAGTACAGGGGAATTGAATTAGATGTACTCTGGACGCACAACAAAAGTAAAGCTATAGTCATTAGGGCAGGGATGGGACAGACCCATGCTGCTATTATTTGGGACGACAGCTTTATCACTTTTAAAATCTTGGACATAGAAAACAACGTTGTTAGTCTTGCATGTGAGAACCAGCTTATTGTTGAATCGAATAGTGTTGTCATAATTACTCTGGCTGTATGAGGAAATGAGTCTGGCAACAGGGATAGTGTCACAGTTGAAGCCTTGGTTAGAGCATTCCCAGGCATTCTGAAGAACCTGGACTCGCCAATCGATTGTCTGGTGACTGTAAATCACACTGTTATGGGGGGGAGTCCTGAATGAGCCAGAATTGTATTGGGAATTATAGCCGTAATTATAATGGTGAATACGGTAATTGTTACTATTGAAAGTATCATTGAGGACAGTGCTCCAGGGCTCAGCGGTGTAAATCCTGGGCAGATAGTCTTCAAAATTGCTAAAATGCTTTTTAATCTTTGAGAAACTCAGTGAGTTGAATTGAAAGCTTTTCAGCAATGCATTGCGGTAAAAGGCTTCATTGCTTTGATACATGCCTGAACTAAACTGAATATCATAAAGCTTTTCAACTGGAATCATGGGGAAGCGAATGAGACTTAGTAGGTTTACCTTGTCTTCTAAACTTAATGTCTCTCCTTTCTCTTTCACTGACTCTTCCAGGACCTGAAGCACAAAAAACTCATCCTTCACCACTAAGTCTGAACGAGACAGAAGGTCCTTTATCATTTGCATGGAGACAGTTTTCCATACGGAAGAGTCAACAAGGAATTCAAAATTCCATGAGAGATACTGAAGAACATTTTCCTGAAGCACCATGTCATTTGTACGGACACCATACTCATACAGGGACACTTGGGACCAAAAGGTATTGTCCTGAGGAAGGAACAAAATAAAGATTTTTCCTATCTCCTCCAAAAGCTGCTGCAACTGGTAGATATGGGACAGCAGGTGTAGACACTGAGCTGAAGACATGGTGACCTCAACCTTGCGTGTGTACAGGTACCTGAAAGGAATTGCATGACATGAGATTTATAAACAAGAATATAGCTGTATGGTTGGATTCAATCAGTAGAACTTACCTTAAGAAGCTGGAGACATGGGGATGGCAGGTTTGGCTTATTTCAATTGTGAGATTGTTGGCGCTATTAGTTATATTGAATTGAGGATAGAGAGAGAGAATTAGCCTATGGACACAAATTGTCTCCTGTTCAACTTGATCTTCACTTGAGTCACGGACCAGAATGCTGAAATCGCAGCTGTCTCCGCTATCAAAAAGTTTCCCAAGCTCTTCAGAGAGGCCCAGGCTGTGATCCAGGTGGAATTTACGACTGTCATCCATATCTTTTCCTGTAAAAATTTGAGCGACTCAAATCAGATAAAGAACCCTGATCTAACAATAATTCATGCAAGTTCATTTTTTTTTCTTTTACATTTTTAGTCAAAAGCAATGCGATTTATGACTGAGAATGCTAAAGATATACTGCACAATTAACTATGAGATGGCTCACCATTTTCACAAACCACTCCTGCATCCTCTTTGTGAGAACAGTCAGTAACACCCCAGCCTTTAAAATGACAGCTGGACAAAAATTTCTCTGATCCCTTGCAGTTCATATCATCAAGCCAAATAGGGCCAGAACCTAAAACGCAGTCCCATTTACATATTTATAGTAATCATCAATTCATTTGTCTGCAGAAGACAGTCACATTATCCTTAGTAGGATCACAATAAACGTAATTTAATGATCATGTCTACAATCAGGTCTTCTGAACTTTGAACTTGCCTTCTCCATATGTTCCGCCTACTGCAACTGAGACAGCTCCAGGGAAACCGAGCTGCTGACACACTACCTGGGCTTCAGCTAGGTCCCAACCATCATCACAGACCGTCCCCCATTGGTCATCATGGTACACCTCCACACGGCCTTTATTGGGCAGGTCACCTCCCACCAACCTCAATCCACCCTCCACGGCCAGTCTCTTTTTTTGGATATCTGCAGATTGACATTATGCAATAAAATTAAGTAATTACACCAAATGGCTTTTTTGTTCTTGAAAAAACGATGCCTTCTGTGTCATAGATGTTACGGTCCCCCAAATAGGCATCTTTATTTAGAGAAAAAAATTATTTTGTTTTTAAAATTTTATTTTAATTTCATTCATACTCATATCAAATTTTAAACTGATTGAAATCCTACAGTAACATACTGACCAAATAGATTCCAGCCATGTGTGGAGACATGAAGAGACAGCAGCATCCAAATGACAAAACAACCTCTAGATGACATCATTTTAGAACACACTGTGTAAACAAATATTAACATCATAAGCATGAAATAAAATAAAAAAAAAACCTGTAATAAAACTTAGAAAACGTCCAACAAATCTAATATTTAAATGGTTCGATTCTGAGCAAAGGAGCTGTAGCTTACCTTCAGAGCAGGAGGAGTAATGAGACTTTTTGTCCCAGTCCACCAGAGTTCATTCAGCACACTGAGCTGCCTTAAGTTTCGTTTCCCAGAAAACATAAGGAAGAAGAAGAACTTAAGTCTAACATGTTCAAACAAAACGCCAAGATCAAATTCATGCTTGAACAAAGACATTTTGGAACTGGGTTGGTCGAAGTAAAGCCAGTGAGATCTGTTTTACTGTGTCTTATATTTTACATTTATTTTACTTTTAGCAGTGCATATAATTGTGTGGCATTAAAAAAACAAAAACATGGTGCAATATTTACTTTTTCCACTACACAGAAAGAACTATTTATTAGGTGTTCTTAAGTAATAGGCATATATTTTTATGCATAAATACACAAAATAATGGGCTTATATCTATTTCTGCCATCTGCTATCTATGTCAGATATTACAAGCAATATTGCAGTTGCAATTGTGAATGTTGTCATTAATTAGCTACGCTATCTAGACTTCAGACTCATGTGGAATCACAGCTGTGCCAAAAATCTGTATAATCACACTCTTACTCATGTGACATTGGTTAAGTATACTTTTTCCTAATCAAATCACGTTATATAGCACAGAAATTCTTCTTCTTCTTCTTCTTCTTCTTTTTTCTATTCCTTATTTTTCTGCATATTAGGAATTGTCTAGCAATTGTTTAATGTTTAAATGTGCTGGTCCAAAAACTACTGGAAAAAATTACAGACACCTGTCCTATTTACATCCTATGTACAGAATGGCGGGGGGACCTGGAGCATATCCCAGGAGACTTACTGTAGGGCACGAGGCAGGGGACAACTTGGACAAGATGTCAATCCATCGCAGGGCACACACATACACATAAACACACACTTACTTGCTCATTCACACTACAGGAAGTTTGGGAACGCCAGTTAGTCTGCATGTCGTTGGACTGTGGGAGGGAACCAGAGCACCTAGAGGGATCGCACCAAGCACAAAGAGCATATGCAAAATCCACGCACACGGATCTCGAGGCAGGAATCAAACCCGGACTTTGATGGTGCAAGGCTATGTACAGTGCTAACCACCATGAATATTAGCTGTAAATTTAAGACATAAGTCACAAATTCTGAATTATATTGAGATACATTTGGTGACTACTGACAACTGTAGACACATCGAACTAACCTGCTTATAAAAATATAAGCTGACTCCAAACTTTCCTTTCATACTTTGCTGAATTTACTGGGTTTTGGGGTCACCAAAGCTCTGGAGTATAGCAGGAAAGAGATTGTTCAAACTTTCCTTTCTAAATCTGACCCAATCGGTCTGTAACCTTTGTCTTGCCCAGATATCATATCCTAACAGCTGCTATTTCTTGATTTCAACATTTACCACTAATCTTCAGTGTAAAGTCTTTAGTAACTCTTTTCCTGTGCAGAATTGCACAAGCTATTGAAAACCCAACACATGACCTTTAGGTCTTCTGATGACAAGGGAGCCTTCTGAAATGCAATGTCAAAAGCACAGAATGAAATACGAGCAGGGCTAATACTTTTACTTTCACCAAAAATTAGTCTGTCTGTCTGTCTGTCTGCGGACATCATTTTACTATTTGTTTTTAAATTGCTACACCAGCAAGCGCCCATTTACTTATCTGAATTGCCGCACCAACACACCCCACTGAGAAGTTTGAGATCCTGTGACCAGAACCTCCTTTTAATTCCAGACTTAAGCGTAGAGGTGATCGCGCTTTTTCAGTAATTGGGCCTCGTCTTTGGAATGGCTTGCCAATTGATATCCGAATGGCTCCTAGTCTGACTACTTTCAAATCCCCTTTAAAAACCCATTTGTTTTCACTGGCCTACTAGGCTTTACTGTCCTTATTAAGCTTCTGTGTTTATTTATTTATTTTATTTTATTTTATTTTTTCCCTCTTTCTTATGCTGTTGTTGTGTACTTTTATTTTTTTTTTATGATGTTTATGTGGATATACGGCACTTTGGTCAGTCTTGTGGCTGTAGTAAACGTGCTATATAAATAAACTAAACTAAACTAAACTAAACATCATGACTGCAGCACCTATCATCATTAAGGGCAGTGAGCAGCTGGCAATTAAGCACATAAAGAGCACATTCCAGTATGCCCACTGCCTTCACCACTCAATAGAAGATGCCTTATCTGCTGTCATCCACCTTTTTTTGACAAACTGTACTTGACTACCAATAGTATTAGGATACTCTTCATAAGCTTCAGTTAAGCAATCAACACAATCATCCCACTGTAGAAAGCTAAACCTGTTGGGTTTGAAATCCTTCCTCTGCAACTGGATCCTCTGACTAAGAGACTGTAGTCTGATTGGCAACACCGGTGCTCCACAGGGTTGTGTACTGAGCCCAATGCTGTATGCCTTACTGACTCACGATTGGACTGCAAACTAAAGCTCCAATAACATTGACAACTTTGTTGATAATACTTCAGTAAAGGGTCTTTTAGTAACAATTAGTTAATACCAGGAGCACTTGACCCAGCTTACAGAATGGTGCAGAACGGTGCAGCAATATATCTCTCAATGTCTATAAAAACATTTTTGACTTCAAGATTATTGTTGCCTTCAAGAGGCCAGAGTGGAATACTCACCACTGTATATCAAAGGAGCAACTATGGAGAAAGTCTAAGGCGCCATTCCAGGACTCTTAACACCTCCCGTCAATAATGACCACTAGTGCGTTCACCTCGTGTGGGCATTGAAACCACCTTGCATAAGGGGACAATGGAGAGTTCCTTGTTTGTTATAAAACCTGATCAATTTCAGATATCAAAACTGTACAGTGAAAAGTGAAAAACAAAAAACAACAAAAAAAAAACGAGAAGGTATTTGGGGTCTTTCTACCAACCATCAATGTCTCTAACTACAACTGCTGCATCTTTAAGGCCGGAAACACTGTGGATAAGCCCTCACAACACTGTCACCTAGGCAAGTTGTTAACTGAGGCAGAATACTCTACACATGGTGGCCAACACATGCTAATTTAATGGCTCTTTTTTTTACTGCCTCCTATCACCCAATATTGATGCAAAACTGTTAGTTACTTACTGTAGTACATGACGCAATGATTTACAGACTTATTTTCCCATACAACACTGTCCTGTCTAGTTAACCTGCGCTTTTTACTCTTTGTATTTATGCTCCCCCCCCCCCCCCCCCCCCCCACCTGTCTTACACGGTCTTGTATATGCAGAAACACACTCTTAAGTCTCCTGAAGAATTTATTTTTATATTTAATGTGGACACACCTTCTAATTTTTCTAATTCTGTGGTCTTTTCTGATTTTTGTACTTTCTGCATTGAAACTAACAACCAACCGCTGTTGTTACTTAATTATCTAATGCCATAGTTTTGAAATTTCCAGTATTGTTTTAGAATGTAGAAAATCACTAAACAAATAAAAATGAATTAGAAGGTGTGTATAAACACTTAATTGGTATTGTAGCTACTGTACTGTGGCAGTCATAGCAGTAGTGGCCATAATTTTTAAATATAAAATGAGGGTACACCAGTTTCCTTCCATCCGCCAGAAACAGACTGGTACTATAGTTGGATTGGTGAATTCAAATTCCATGTTAAATGTAAAGACGATTGCGGTAAAACCTGTGAAGGTACAATCTAGAGTGAGTTCCTGTCTTGGTGCTAGTGTTCCCAGACCATGCTCTAAATCTAGCATAAGCCATATTGTGGTTATTGAAACTGAATAAAATAAACCCATTAATAAAACCATAAATTAATTAACAAATTAATTATTATAGCCAATTCAATTCACTTACTTTGAATATGTATTCATTTAATTTACTGTATTATCATGTGTTGAAGCAGTTTAAAGTTCAGTAGACTCCAGTAGACAAATAACTGTAGCTCCTTCAATGAGGCAGCAGCCCCACCTAGTGAAAGATGTACAGTAGACAAGATTAAAAATATAGTGCTGGAGTCCTGAACTTAACTTTGGAATCTGCATCACTCACAGCCTTATGCTGTATGCATACACTTAAATGACTATAATTAATAATTTATTGAAAAAGTGAATTAATTAAATAAAAGAAATAATCTCACATCAAAGTATTACCTAAAAAGTTGAATTCAACCTGTACATTTATGGATATCTGCACACCCCCTAGATATCTCTATTTAATTTTTGCACATTGTATGCACATTGTATGCATTCATGCATATTTGCACACTCCCTGGATATTTCTATTTAAATTCTATTTAAATTCTAGGTCAATCTCCACAACAGTTTCTATATTCTCTATATTTGTACAGCCAAATCTTTTAGATTTTGTACAGCTACATTTTTTTTTAAAAATATCCATTATATTTTATATTATATTTGTTTATTTTATAGCCATATTTTCTAGATAAAATAGGCATTTCACTGCATATTGTTCTATGTATGACAGAGTATGTGACAAATAAAAATTTTAATTAATACCAGTCATAATATTATGCTGTCTGCTTATCAAAGCAAATTATTTTAAAACCAAATGTGCAGAAATTTTTGAGTCTGAAATGCAAATGTTCCTTGGACTACAATTCCCTGTATTCATTCCATTTGTCATATATGGTGATAGCACAGTTTTGTCGTTGAAATAAATTCCAGAAACTCATGTTATGTTATGAGCCATGAACCTCCTAATTTGATGAATTTATTGTTTTTGTTTTTTTTAAACAACTTTTAGCATGTCCACTTCGTCAGGCAGGTTCTATTTAAGTGATTTTTTTTTTTTTTACATTTCAAAAGATCTGGCAGGAAACAGACAAGGTGTGGCAAGTTAAATTGAACTCAGCCTTCCAAAAAGCATACTTCATTAATGATTTAGCAAGTTTTTATTTTTATTTTTTTATTTTTTTTTACACAGGACCAGATAGGTTTGTACAGTTTTTCACTTAATAAATGACATTATCATTTAAAAACTTATTTTTTGTAATTACTCAAGTTATCTTTGTATAATAACAAACAGATGTCAAATATGACAACTATTCAAAATTTCAATTCAGTTAGGGGTCAACAAGCAAGTGGTTCAGGATCAGATGCTCTCTGAATGCACAACAAAAGTGAAGGGATAGGACATGCCTATACTACTGTTGGGTGGAACTACAATTTTATCCCTTTTAAAATCTTGGAAATGGAACACAAGTTTCTGACCCTGAATGAAAGAACCAGTGTATTCTTGAAATGAAAGATTTTTAAGTAATATGGTCATTTGATCATTTCTTGCATAGTGGTGCTGAAACTTGGCATGGGTGTAGAGAGTAACATGGTGTGTGCAGCAGCTTTGTAGCTTTTCATGAGCTTGTGACCCGGAGGACCACCTTCATTGGCCTTTGGTAAGAGCCTGACTGGAACTGGACTAGTGTTAAGGACAGAGCAGGCCACCTCATGGGCCCCTGGAATGAGCCTGACTTGCAGAATGCAAAGTTTGTGGATGAGGCTAAGAAGGGCATGTTTGCTCAGACTCACCAAACAAAGAAGGCCATGACTCAGACAAAGCTGCTTCCCTGGCTTAGGAACCAATAATATCTCCCTGTAGAATTGGCACTGCCCGAAGATTGTGCTGGGTTCAGGCACTTTCCCACTTTCCCTTGTGTTCTTCAGGATCCCTGGCCTGGTTAATGTGATTGATAGGATTGGTTGAGATGATAGCTTAGCTTTGTTAAGATCATGTAGCTTTCTTAAGTTTTTAGTAACAGTATTATTCAACAAACCTTTTTAGTACCATTGCAATGACTTTAAGCATCTCTTTTTTAATCAAAACTTTTTAAAATGTTTATATATATGATACAGTAGAAGGTTCGTAGAAAAACAACTCTGCATAGACAGGTGCATAGACAGGTCCACTATGCACAAGATTTCACAAAGCTTTCTCAGAATAATCATAATGATACGGAATGTAAGCAAACAAGCACCAATCCAGTGAAAGAGTTGCCACGCAGTCTGAAAGCAGCAGGAACAACAATTATACAGAGGACAAACATGAACCAATTACACTGCAGACATGTACCTACATCACACACAAATAAGAACACCTGTGCTAAATAAGAGTCACTTCATGCTAAATAAGAAATCATGTGCAATGAATTATGGATATTGGAGCATTATGATATGGGCTGTTTCTCTGAATTTTTTACTGGGCCATGTCAGTAGAGGACACAAAGTTTGAGATTTGAGTGAGAGCCCAAACCCCGAGACCACTTTGAAAATCTGGGATTAAAAAAAAATTAATATGAAAAAAGAAGGTCTCAGAATTTCCAAATGATAAAAAGAAGGTAAATGTTTTATTAAATATCATTAAATAATTTCTTATATTTTTTCTTTCTTTTACAGTTTAAATTGTTTTGGTACTATTTTCATAAGTGTGCATTTCCAAATCTCTTAGTACAAAACTTTAACTGCTCACATTTGTAACACCACTAGTCATTCTTTCAAATCTGAAGTCATGATTTCATTGCATTTGCACATATTTCCATTCCACTTAATCATTGTTTCAGAACACATGATCATTGTGATATATATTGAGAACATTTGCTTTAATCACCCAAACAATACAGTAAGATCTTTTTTCAACTTAGTACTTTTACCAATCATTTAATTCAGGAGCAAATAATACAAGGTAAGCATTTCAAACTGTCCTTGGTGCTGAATGAGTGTAACTGAACTGTAAAAATTTACACAGCAAATATTACACTTATGTTCAGAAAAAAAAAATTATACATACACACACACACAAAAGGATAAAAAAAAACACAAGTCATTTACATAAGCAAAACATATTTTTATGAAAATCAGTTTCACACAATTAATCAAGCCAGTCATTAATAAATCAACATAAAATAAATCAAAATAAATCAACAGTCATAAATTTATCAACATCACAGTGGATGTCTTCGTTGTTCAGGCACCGTGGGAAAAATCTCCTGGCATGACGAATCCAGGCTTGACATTGCTCAGCTGTTATATCACCACAAGCTTCACCCATGGCTTGAAGAAGGGAGACATGCTCATGAGGATGACGATCATACACCTTCCACCTCCATATAGAAAAGAATTCCTCAATTGGTTTGAGGAAAGGGGAATATGGTGGAAGATAGAGGGTCATTGTCACGGTCTACAGGTGTTACTCTGGCTAGACCGGCTGATGTAGTTGCCGTGGGCATATAGGGCAGGCATAAACTCAGAGGGGTCTTTATTTTACAAACTCAAAAACAGACACAAACAAACAAACTAAAACAACAAACTCAAACTATAACTAGGGCTCAGGGCTACACAAAAGCTCTTATTAGCAGACACAAGGGACTAAGAGCTGAACACAGGGAGACATGGAGCTGGAACTAACTAAAGACACATATGGACTAGAGGCTGGAGACTGCATGGGCTAGTGGGATTAGTAGCTACATTGAATATGGATGCTGACCTAACCGGGTTAGTATCTAATAGTATTAGTGGCTAACCCGGTTAGTACTGACCTACTAGGGGAACCGGAACACAAGAGGCAGGGCACACATGAGGCTATTCCAAACTAGCGGCTAACCTACTAGCGACCAGAACCACTAGCAGTCAATCCCACTAGAGGCTAGCCTACTGGAGGCTAACCCTACTAGGGGCTAACCCTACTAGCAGCCAAGGCCTACTAGACCTAACCCTGCTAACGGCTTAGCACTCATGTGCCTACACACATCTAAACAGACAAAGGATACTACACAAAAGAATTAAACAAGAAGACCGACACGGGGGACACACAGAACAGTACTTACACATGAGGAGACAGATCCTAACTAAACAAGACATCTCCATGAATCACTAACACAAAGAACATAAAGCAAACCAATAATAGAGCCCTCTTAAAAAACACAGGTTAAACAATATAACTAAAATATGAAACTCAAAGAAACAAAACTAAATAAAAAGGACTGCCCACATGACAGTAATATAATCACTTATGTACATACAATGTTCAACCCAGTTTCCCAGAACAAACTGCTATTTATAAGATGTTTAATGAGCTACCTTGGTTCAGGTGAGCACTCTCATCACCTGACCGAGGTGCCTTCTGGGAAACTGAGTCGACCAACAAAAACTACAAAACACAAACAAGAAAACAGTGCCCTCTAGTGGTGGACCCTCACAGTCATGAAGCAAGGATGTGTTTGAAACCATTCCCGAACCAGCTGTGCATGGTGGATGCTTGTGGTAACTGCGCCAAACCAATAAAAAAAAAAACTGTAAGCTTACATTTTATCTGTAATGAGGTGCCTCAGTGAAAACAGGCCCCTTGCTTTCACTGGCAGATAAACTAAAGCGCTTGTACTCCATTCAGCATTTTATGCATTGCCCTTTCTCTAATGAGATTATTTAAATACCCAGTAGCCTGGAGACTGGCTTACAGGGTCACTGAGGAAGGAGTTTATAGTAATCCTTCTCACTGTTGTACAGTAGGTCAGGAATTTGGTATTATTTTGTTGAGTCTACGATTCATCAACTCAAGCAAAAGTAATACGAAAGCAATACGAAAGTACTGCCCTTATGGTACTACAAAACTGAATAAAAGCAAAAAAAATTAACATTTAATCGTTTTTATAATAATAATAATAATAATAATAATAATAATAATAATAATAATAATAATGCCTAAAATATCATAGTCATAGGCCAAGAGCAAGCAAAAATTTGAATCAAATGAAAATTCACTAAATACTGAAAAAAAATAAACAGAAAGATGGTCAGTAAATTGTAGCGTAAAAATGAATAGATATGTTTTTTTTATGTAAATCTGTATTTTTATCAGTTTTTTTTCACTCTACATTTTGCATTTCAAACCACTAGAGAACGTCAGAATTGTTCCGCATAATCTCAACTTTCTCAGCTAGACGGTTAAATCTTGGACAAAATTGACAGGGGCAATGATGCCAAGCAATTATCAAAGCTTGATATAGAATGGATAAAGTAGTCCAACATAAGGCTCTTTTCAAGCCTTACCACTATAGGAAACATGTGCCCATGTGTGTAAATGTCAGATCTGGGCAAATTTAATTGAATGCAACCAACTCTGGTTAAAAAGTGAAAAGTTTCAGCCAGGTCTTAAAAATCATCTGTCCTTGATAAACGGATCATCAGCAGGTGTGTAATGATTGTTTTGGGCTGATTCTGGCCAGTGATGATATTATTTTTCACTGACTGTGCTGCTTACGTCATCTACAATCCAACCTAGGCCTTATCTCCTTACTCTAATCCATTCACATCTTTGCATGCAGACAGTCCACTCAGCATCCATCGCTTTCTTCCATGGGCCTAAAGACTGAGCCTGACTTAATGAATGTGGATGTCTCCAAGTCTGAGCATAAAGCTGGCAGCAAGAAGCCAACTCGTACCACAGGGCCTGGATCTCCCCACAAGGCGCCACCGCGTTTCAAACAGAGATCCACCCGGCAGTTCAAAAGCAAACCACCCAAGAGAGGCGTCATTGGGTAAATTACCATTATTTTTATCATTATGACTTTTTCACTATATATTTTTATATATATAGACTAAAGACACCTTAGCCATAGACACCTATTGGACACCTAAATCTAAACACTAATATTATACTTTTCTTTTCAGTATTCAAATTATTCTTTAAATTAATGCACGTTTCTCAGATTATATGATTGCATTGACGATTTAATCATATCAACATCTGCTTTCTGTAACTGACACCGATTTTATCAGAAGCCTTACCAGGTATGTTTTACCAAGGCTTTTCAAAGAGGTTTTATGTAAGTCAGAAATGTGTGTGGGTGTGTTATTTACAGATTTGGCGATGACATCCCTGGAATGGAAGGCTTGGGAACTGGTACGCATTACATGGAAAGCCTCGTTCTTAAATCACCTCCTTAAATCAGCAACAGTGTGAACTCAAGTCTAATACAGATGTTGTGCTTTTTTTTTTTTTTTTTGCAGATATCACTGTGATCTGCCCCTGGGAAGCATTCAGTCATCTGGAACTGCATGAATTATCTCAGTATGGCATCATCTAAGAAAAAACTCTTCTATCTAGCTGTAAGCAGTGGATTTCTACATGATCTGTTCAAAGTTTAGAGAATGAAAAGAGGATCAATTGGAAAAACATAGAAAAAGTAATTCTTTCATGGTAGGAGACATAAAATATACTTTTTAGTATATACAGTTACTGTGATATTAGTCAGGGTAGATAGCCATACTGTAAATAGTACATACTGTATGTGAACTCTATAAATCTAGAACCGTAAAGATTTATCTCGCTATGGAAACAGCTAAAAGTACTTTTTAGAATCATATAATGCAGTGCTTCCATATGAGTCAGGGTTTCATGTTAAACATGTCAAGCCACTGTATTTAAATATTTATTCATAGTATGTTTGCGGCACTGATTTAAAGTTTGAACTCTATAGAACTGATTCAGCTCTTATTTTTACCTTTATCATCATCTGGTTAAGGTCATAAATGCTATTTAAAAAAAGATACTGTAAAATCAGCTTTAAGTAAGCTACAGTTTACATTTTTTTCTCTACATTACTTTTTTCCCTTTTTTTTTTGTTTGTAATTTCTGAGAACAATACACCAAACTATTTCGGCTTGCATTCACACATGCTTTCGTGTCCTACTTGTAATTCTGAAGACAACAAAGCATTGTTGAGCACGATCAGAAACATCTTTCCATTTGTGATCGAAATATGTTTCTGATCACGCTCTCCATTTTAAATGCAGAAGTAATTTGTATTTTACCATTAATTATTTTAGTGTGAGTCTTACAGTATGTGCCGCTCATGCTTTCAATGGAAATTGTTCGTTTTGGAAAAAAAGTTTGTTTTTAATAATTTTGCAAAGTAAATGGTTGTTTTCATGTCTTCAAGCAGTCATATGTGTTGTGTCTTAAATAAGTTAAGTGCTGTGGTTTTGGTGTGTTTACTGGGCTTAGGATGCTTACGAGAACAAGCAAGACCCACAAATCATTAGCAGCACTGAAAGGATCGAGCACTGAATAAAGCTCACATTTCATTAAAGTCTATATGCACCTTTTTCAGTAGTGTAGAAAAGTATGTAATTGGAATAATAACATGTCTTTGGAACAAAAAGTGTCTTTTTTAATTGTACAACGAATCAAAATCAATAAAGCATTGATTGGGAGAAATGATTCACTTTTTTGCTGTGAGAGTAGTAAAACATATATAGTATAGAATGTGATATAAACAGTAGGAGTAAATATACAGCAGTAATACAGCTAAATTGTCTGTCTTTTGTACCTTGTATTTCTCAATGACAAAGAAATTTCTTCATGCAATATTAAGATTATGTGTTTTTTTTTTCAATATGCTCGTGTTTTGTTCCATTTGATCCTGTCCAGCAAGTGTGTAGTAGTGACCAGTGTGAGGATCTGGACTGAAAGCAGGGCAGCTGTTACTATGCCAATAATCCCAGAGTGCAGGTTGATCCAGCGTGAAATATTGTCCATGCAGCCCCCCAGGAAAATCACATTCTGAGCCGAGAACTCATCTAGCTGCTGTGCCCCGAGGCCACACTGCGAGTTCCACACTGTGCCGTTCTCTAGTGGATCCACGCAGCAGGAAGGAGGCACGCCACATGCCTGCACACCTGGAGAGGAGCAGTTAAAGTACCTACAACAGAAAGGGTAATCATTTTTACAGCGTGAGGTTATATGTATAATAAGGTACTTATAATGACAGGAAGTTACATGATTATGCTGTAGCAGTGCTTGAGAGTTGACGCTATTGTACCCACTTACTGTAAAATGTATTATTATTATTATTAGTAGTAGTAGTAGTAATGTGGTGTGTAATGTAGTGTGTCTCTATCATAAGTCATTCTGATGCATTGCATACTCACTGATTGATTTCCCAGTCTCGATAGTTATCCACCCCACAGCACTGCAGCCCGATCTGGATCTCATCTGTAATAAACCTTAAGTCCAGGTCATCCCGGTAGCGTGTCATGGCTGACAGCATGCCTGAGCGCAGCAGCTCAGTAATCCATCCACGCATGCTGTAGGCCACAATGACCACCAGAACCTGAGCAGCTACGAGAACCAGCAGTACTGCAGAGAAAGTACGCAGTAGGTACTGATTCTCCCTCAGTGCTCCTACACAGCCTGTCAGACAAAGCAGTGAAAGCAGAAAGCCCAGAAAAACTAAAAACAGCATGGGGTCAGTGCCAAGGCCATCCAGCTTCTCCTGAGCGAAGGACTCCTTGCTCACAAGACCCCAGAACCCGAGCCCTAAGGTGGCCAGGCCCAGCACAGAGAAGAATAGGTTGCTAGTGAAGAGGACATATTTCAGCAGAAAGTGAGTCAGATCTGAGGAACTGTGGGTCTGTAAACAGGGAAAGGTCCAGGATGACAGTTTGTCATTGCTTGATGAGCTTGAATCGGTCCCCAGATATTCAACGCCATTGCTAGTTGTTACCTAGGATATGTAATGGTTGTAAAATCTTTAATAATTTACTAAAAGAGACTCTTAAACATGACAAAGAACACTAGATAATATAATATAGTATAGTAGTTATTGTATTATTATATATTATGCAACAGTTAGTTCTGACTGAGTGGTGTGACTGGATGAGAGGCACTGGCACAAATTTCTAAGTAATTAATTTGACTTTGTACTGAAAAACATGAAGCAATGAAACAAAAACAAGGATTTTGCAAAAGAATTAGCAAAATCATGAACACATTATATAACTCTTTTCATAACCTTTTCACTTTAATTCACTTAATACATGAAAAAAAAAATCTGTCTACAAAAAAAAAGAAAAAATTACGATCTTCATGGGACTGAACATTAGCCTTATTTTGTATTATTACACCTAACAGTGGTAGAAAGTGATAAGATGTTACCTTTGATATGAGTGGTTTGGTCACATCATCTTGTATTTCTGACCTTGGCTTCCACAAAAAAGGAATCTTTCTCGAAAGCCAGATGAAGCTCATCTCATCTTGCTGGCATGGGACCCTCCGTTCCCACCTGTATGCTGGTCAATGTTAAAGGAGTAGAAAAAAAAGGCAAAGTTAAACCAGGGAGAGCTTGCAAAAGAGAGAGACAGTAGAAAAGAGTGTAGCTGAGATTTTGATCATTCCTGCATCATGTGAGAGTCACAGTGCTGGGATTAGAGAAAGATGGTGGGGGAGGAATGAGATCTTGTGACTTTTTGCTCTGTCATTGACCACCAGGTCAACAGAACAGAAAGTGATCTTTTCAGGAAATAAATATATGACAGAATGGGATACAGTGAAGACCACAGCCACAGGGATTTAAGAAATGCAAAAACATATTCTTTTTCAATGATCTAATAATTCTTTAAACAACATGTCGATAGACACAAGAAGGCTTCTACATTTAATCCCTGTTTCTGAAAATACTCAACTACTGATCAGACTTGACAAGTTATATGGCAACACCCGAAGGAAATATTTCAGAAATAGTCAAACACAGAGCTGCATCAATAAAACAGTCACCTGTGACGTCTGAAGGAATTTGGGCAACTAGAATTTCTTCCAAAACGTTTCTCACTCATTGGCGTGCTGTGGGATCGGCTGCAACTCTGACATAAGAAATAGACATTCACACAGTCAAATAGAAAGCATCTAGCTAGGATCAGTTTATGCTTCTTTATACTTATTCCACATATGGTGCACAGGCAGAAAGTCTTCAGACCCTGTCAAGTTTTCCATGCACAATACTCCACAATGGCAAAGTAAAAACAGGTGTTTTGTTTTTTATTTATTAGAAAAAATAAAGACTGAAATATCCGATTTACATAATTATTCAAAAACATTTTCTTCTGACACTTGCAACTGACCACTAGTGCATTCCACTACAATATATTTTTTTTAAAGATGCTTCTGCAACCAGGGCAGGTTGAACACCATTTTTTTCACTTTCACAGTGAAAAAGTCTGTCTTTTGCCATCTGCTACTATTCTTTTGCCAGCTGCTCTGCTACAATTTTTTCAGAATGTTAGAGATAAAGGGAAGGTTTGATATCGGCCTGTAATTGGACAGCTGACAGGGGTCGAGGTCAGATTTCTTAATTATCAGATTTTTAAACATACCCACTGGTGAGTGAAGAATTAATTTTTTTCAACAGGGGTTCTCTTGTTTCTGGCACTATCTGTTTGAGAAAATGTGATCTAATGATCTAATACACAGGTTGATGATTTTGCAGAAGAGACGAGCGAAATTCATTCATTCTGTTCAAGGGGAGTAAAGTATTCTAGGTTCTGATCTGACATGGTTAGTTTAACATCTGCATCAATTACATTGTCTGGTTTCAAAGCCTGAAATGTATGCCTAATATTTACAATGTTGTAATGAAAATGAAAAAGTTCATGAGGTCCTCACTACTGCACAATGTTGTTGTGGAGATTTCTGCAGTGGTCTTATTTCTTTTTTTTTTTTTTTTTTTTTTTCCCCGATTTTCTCCCCTAATTTAGTCGTGTCCAATTCCTCCCCGTCACTAGGGGGCTCCCACATTAAGGCTACTACTACCACTCAGCCGGGAGGGCCGAAGACTATCACGACGCCAGCCGACCGCATCTTTTCGAACTGCTCGCTCGCGCACCGTTGGGGGCGGCGTAACACACTCGGAGGACAGCGCTATCCACTCCCTCCGTTGCGCGAGCTCACAGACGCCCCTGACTGGCTGTAGAGCCGTGATTAATGTAGGAGCACTAAGTACCTCTCGTCCCTCCCCTCTGAGAGAGCTCGGCCAATCAGCTCTCTCTAGACCTCCGGCTGTGAGAGGTTACAGCATCACCCGGGATTCGAACTAGCGATCTCCGGATGATAGGGCGAGCGCTTTAACCACTGCGCCACTCGGAGGCCCAGTGGTCTTATTTCTAGTTTATTTGGCTACGGTATTAAATAAAAACCTAGGATTATTTTTGTTATTTTCTATAAGAGTGGAGAGATATGTTGATCTAGCGACACTAAGAGCTTTTCTATAGTTCAGGATGCTCTCCTTCCATGCTATTTGAAATACTAACAATTTAGCTTGACGCCATTTACGTTCTAATTTCCGAGCTGTTTTAAAGTGCGTGCATGGTCATTATACCAGGGACAGAGTTTCTTATCTTATTTCTAATTTGATGGTGATTTGGTGTTCCAATCAGAGTTGATAACTCTGGGAGATTACTGATAAAGCTCTTTGTGGAAGTTGATGTGAATGTACGTTTAATGTGGTAGCGCTGCGTTGTGCAGATAGTGATCTGAGATAACGTCAGACTGTGGAATTGAGAATAAATTTCTTATACTTTATCCGAAGAATATTATTAAATCTAGAGTGTGACCTGCTTTATGAATGGTTCCTATTACACTTTGATTTACTCCTACCGAGTCCAGTATGAACATAAGTGCTGTTCTCAGAGGGTCTTCTGGATTCTCAAAATGAATATTAAAATCTCCAGCAATTAACGCTATGTCTACAGAAATGACTAGGTTGACTAGAACTTCAGATGCATTACATTTGTGTATGTGTTTTTGTGCGATAGTCAGATTATCATTGTAAATAACGAGGCCAGTGTATGTGGCTGTATCCAGGAGGACTAGCTTCATTTAAATCTATGTACTCGTCCTGTTTAAATGAAATCCCTAGACTTACAGAAGGACAACCATTACTGTAGAACTCTACCGATCATGCCTGTATGTTAGAGTTGCCAGACAGAAGCTATTCCTCAACACATGACAGCCTGCTAGGAGTCTGAATAAAAGAACACAAAGGACTCTCAGACCATGAGAAACAAAATCCTCTGGTCTGATGACACAAATATTGAAATATTTGGAATCAGGAAATCAGACACTACACATCAGCTAATTAATACCATCCCTAACAGTCAAACACTGTGGTGGTGCATCATTCTGTGGGAATGTTTTTCTGCAACTTGGAATGCAAGACTAGTCAGTATAGGGGAAAAATTGATGCATAAAAATATAAAGCAATCCTGAGTGCTCAGGATCTCAGGTCGCCAATGACCCAAAGCATATGACCAGGAAAACTCAGGGGTGGCTTCAGAACAAATCTGTGAAAGTCCTGTAGTGGCCAAGAGTTCAGACCTGGACCCGGTGTCTGTGGAGAGACCTGAAAATGGCTGTGCACAAAGTTGTCCATCCAACCTTCTTAAGCTTGAATAAATAAATCAAATGGCTTATCCATTAAAAAAAAAAGTGGCATGATGTGTGTAAAGTAGTCTAGAGTCTACCTCTATTGAAGTAGAGCGAAACTTAAAAGACTCAGAAATAAATATTATTTTATGAACACTTCCCGTTCACGTTATCTAAAGCTGTACGTTTCAGTTATTTCTGGCTTGGAAAACTGCTTAAGAGCATCGTAAATGATACAAGACTCGGACAAGTCTATCAGGAGCACTAAGCAAGGGAAAGGGCTGGATGCCAATGAGGGACGTCTATTCAGTCGTCCCTGAGCACTTGTAGACCTCTGAAATGCGCAGCATGGACATGTGAACATATGGAGCTCAGTTTATTAGGGCCGAGCATCTGAGCCAACTCATAGCAAGAAACCAAAACAATCCCAGGTTCCTATTTAGTACAGTGGCTAGCCTAACAAACCCTAAGATGCCTGCAGGGAGTATCCCATCACAGCTTAGAAGTGAAGATTTCATGAACTTCTTCAATGAAAAGATTGATAGTATCAGGAAGAAAATAATGGAAATTCAACCTCTAACAACATCTCATGATCCAGTCCAGTCTAAAGCTTCACAATTAGATTTTCAGTGCTTTACAGGTGTAGGACAGGAAGAGCTGTATAAACTTATCACCTGGGCTAAATCAACAACATGCTTGTTGGATCCAATCCCAACTAGACTTTTAAAAGAAGTGATAAATATAACTGGAGCGCCCCTTCTAAACATTATCAACTCTTCATTATATCTAGGTCATGTCCCTAAACCTTTCAAGTTGGCAGTTATTAAGCCTCTTCTTAAAAAATCAAATTTAGACCCAAATGATATAATAAATTACAGACCAATTTCAAACCTTCCGTTTATATAAAAGATATTAGAAAAGATAGTATCAGCCCAAATATGCACATTCTTGCAGGAAAACGATATCCTCGAGGAATTTCAGTCAGGTTTCAGGCCCCATCATAGTACAGAAACTGCACTAGTTAAAATTGCAAATGACTTGTTTTTAGCTTCGGACCAAGGCTGCATCTCAATTCTTGTCTTACTTGATCTTAGTGCTGCATTCGACACTATAGATCATGATATTCTCATAGATCGCTTACAAAATCACATTGGTATTCAGGGACAGGCGTTAAAATGGTTTAGATCCTACCTGTCCATGATCGATTCCATTTTGTAGATCTGAATGGAGAACAGTCTGGTGTAATGCCAGTGAAATATGGGGTGCCACAAGGGTCAGTTTTAGGACCTCTGCTGTTCTCAATATACATGCTTCCCTTGGGTAACATCATTAGAAGACATGGGATTAGTTTCCATTGTTATGCTGATGATACTCAGTTATACATTTCCACAAAACCAGACGAAATACCCAATTTGTCTAGACTAACTGAGTATTCAAGATATAAAAGATTGGATGACCGATAATTTTCTTTTACTAAATTCAGTTAAGACAGAGATATTACTTATTGGCCCAAAAACCAGTACACACCAGCTTTCACAATTCAGCCTGCGTTTAGAAGGATGTACTGTTACCACCAGCTCGACAGTGAAAGACCTCGGTGTAATATTAGACAGTAACTTATCCTTTGAAAATCACATCTCCAACATCACAAAAACATCCTTTTTCCACCTTAGAAATATTGCCAAGCTTAGAATATTTTATCTGTATCTGATGCACAAAAGCTGGTTCATGCATTCATGACTTCCAGACTGGACTACTGTAATGCATTACTGGGTGGCTGTCCTGCATCCTCCATTAACAAGCTACAGTTAGTCCAAAATGCAGCCACCAGGGTTCTCACTAGATCCAGAAAATATGATCATATAACCCCAATATTATCATCCCTGCACTGGCTACCTGTTCAGTTTAGAATTCATTACAAAATAGCATTACTTACGTACAAGGCTCTAAACGGTTTAGCTCCCACATACCTAACTAGTCTTCTGATACGTTACAATCTACAGTACCACACTCCTTAAGATCAGAAAACTCCGGACTACTGGTAGTTCCCAGAATATCAAAATCTACAAAAGGAGGTAGGGCATTTTCATATTTAGCTCCAAAACTTTGGAATAGCCTTCCTGATAGTGTTCGGGGCTCAGAAACAGTTTCCCAATTTAAAAGTAGACTCAAGACGCATCTCTTTAATCTGGCATACACATAATTTATTTCTTTACCTCATACTCCAGTACATCTATTCTGAATGGCAACCACGCTAATTCTTTTCACCTGCTCTTTATTTTTCCACCCATCCCGAGGCATCTGGAGATTGTGCCAGCTTCAGTAGACAGAGGCCAACCCTGCGAGGCATCCAGAGAAGGACCTGCTCCAGCTAGATTCTTCTTCATGTTGGTTTGGAACTACACATGCTGCTCCTGAGCTCCCAGTGATCCAGACCCCCATCTGCCCTCTGCACCTGCTGACTCATCCCTGAGGTGAACTGGACTTTGTGTTAATTTAAATAACTTCTGTTATATCGAACTTTCAGCTGCATAACACAAATGATGTTATACAATTTCTGTTATCTGTTATCACCCAGATGAGGATGGGTTCCCTGTTGAGCCTGGTTCCTCTCAAGGTTTCTTCCTATTGCCATCTCAGGGAGTTTTTCCTTGCCACTGTCGCCGTCACCCTTGGCTTGCTCATCAGGGACAATCTCATTATCTAGACACATTTTTCTTACACATATATACATTTCCATAAGTCTTCTTTTCATTTTCTTTTCATTTCTGTGAAGCTGCTTTGAGACAATGACCATTGTTAAAAGCGCTACAGAAATAAAATTGAATTTAATTTAATTGAATAATTCTGCCAAGAAGAATGGAAGGACCTTCTAAAAGAAAGGTGTCCTGGGCATTATTAACAAGCAGACTTCAGGCTCATTTTGTCACGAACTCGGGTGCGAGGCATAAACGCAGAGAATCCAGGTGGTCAAGGAAACAATGTATTTTATTTAAACAGAAAACAGGGAAATTAAATAAACAAATAGACTTTAATATAAAACATACCAAAACACGAAGCACAATGAACGGACATGAACGAGGTGAAAATCAACAGATGCAAGACGAAAACCTCAAAGAAACCAAACTATTTTAATCAAACTAATAACCAACTCGGTTCAGGTGAGCGCCCACGTCACCTGACCGAGATGTATAACGAGAAATGAAGTACAAAATTAAACTACAAACAAAAGACTCAGGGCGCTTTGGCGCCCTCTAGGGGTTATCCCTTACAGTACCCCCGCTCAAAGGGTGCAACTCCGGGGCGCCACAGGAGGTCCCGGGCATCCCCCCCAGGGTCCACTGTCTGCCCTCCTCAACCCCGGGCTGGCACCTATGTCCGGCGGGCCCGATGGCCAGATGCCCCCCTTGCAGTAGGGCGGCGGAGGCAGAGAACGAGCGCCGTCCTTTCCGGTGCAGGGCGGCGGAGGAAACTTGCCATCCTCGTTGATGCAGGGCGGCGGCAGAAGAAGCTCGCTGTCCTCAGCGACGTAGAACGGCGGTGGAAGGTCGCTGTCCTCCTCGTTGAGAGACGGCGGCGGAAGAAGCTCGCTGTCCTCAGCGACGTAGGACGGCGGCGGTGGAGGAAGAGGACGCTCGCTGTCTTCCTCGATGAAAGACGGCGGCGGTGTAGGAAGAGGAAGCTCGCTGACCTCGGCGGCGCATGAAGGCGGAGGCGGAGGAAGAGGAAGCTCGTTATCCTCGGCGGCGCATGAAGGCGGCGGCGGAGGAAGAGGAAGCTCGCTGACCTCGGCGGCGCATGAAGGCGGCGCCGGAGGAAGAGGAAGCTAGTTATCCTCGGCGGCGCATGAAGGCGGCGGCGGAGGAAGAGGAAGCAGCTCACCATCCTCGGTGGCGCATGAAGGCGGCGGCGGAGGAAGAGGAAGCACGCTGACCTCGGCGGCGCATGAAGGCGGAGGAAGAGGAAGCTCGCTGACCTTGGCGGCGCATGAAGGCGGCGGCAGAGGAAGCGGAAGCAGCTCGCTGTCCTCTGCGGCGCATGAAAGCGGCGGCGGAGGAAGAGGAAGCTCGCGATCCTCAGCGGCGCATGAAGGCGGTGGCGGAGGAAGATGAAGCTCGCTGTCCTCAACGGCGCATGAAGGCGGCGGCGGAGGAAGAGGAAGCTCGCTGACCTCGGCGGCGCATGAAGGTGGCGGCGGAGGAAGAGGAAGCTCGTTATCCTCGGCGGCGCATGAAGGCGGCGGCGGAGGAAGCTCGCTGTCCTCAACGGCGCATGACGGCGGCGGCGGAGGAAGAGGAAGCTCGCTGAACACGGAACGCACAGTGCAGCGACGGAAGCTCGCCGTCCACGAAGGCACTGTGCAGCGACGGAAGCTCGCCGTCCACGAAGGCACTGTGCAGCGACGGAAGCTCGCCGTCCACGAAGGCACTGTGCTGCGTCGGAAGCTCGCCGTCCACGAAGGCACTGTGCTGCGTCGGAAGCTCGCCGTCCACGAAGGCACTGTGCAGCGACGGAAGCTCGCCGTCCACGAAGGCACTGTGCAGCGACGGAAGCTCGCCGTCCACGAAGGCACAGTGCAGCGACGGAAGCTCGCCGTCCACGAAGGCACAGTGCAGCGACGGAAGCTCGCCGTCCACGAAGGCACAGTGCAGCGTCGGACGCTCGCCCTCCTCTTCGCCGCAGACGCGGTGGACGCGGTGCAGCTGTGCTAGCAGCCCTTGGAGCGTGGCCACCTGCTCCCGCAGGTCACGAATGCGCTCTTCATTTCTTTTAGCGCACCGCCGAAAGCTGCTCCAATCATGCTGGGAGGTTGCTCCCTGCTGCACGTCCCACTCACACTCCGTTCTCTTGCCGCTACGCCGCTTGGTTCTCCGGCTACCTTCCGCGCCGGCTCCCCACAACGCATACATCGTTGCCCCCCCCAAAAGAATCTCCCGGGGGAAGGGCTCCTCTGCTATGCCTCTTGTACGGTCTTGCATTCTGTCACGAACTTGGGTGCGAGGCATAAACGCAGAGAATCCAGGTGGTCAAGGAAACGATGTATTTTATTTAAACAGAAAACAGGGAAATTAAATAAACAAATAGACTTTAATATAAAACAAACCAAAACACGAAGCACAATGAACGGACATGAACGAGGTGAAAATCAACAGATGCAAGACGAAAACCTCAAAGAAACCAAACTATTTATAATCAAACTAATAACCAACTCGGTTCACGTGAGCGCCCACGTCACCTGACCGAGATGTATAACGAGAAATGAAGTACAAAATTAAACTACAAACAAAAGACTCAGGGCGCTTTGGCGCCCTCTAGGGGTTATCCCTTACACATTTGAGGTCATTGCTGCCATAACTGTAATATGTACAGTATATACTGTACATGGTGAGTGTGACATTTTCTGTAAGCACTGTACTGTACTGGTTACAAGGTAAAATGAAAAACAAAATCACGCCTCTCACTGCATATTAAATACAATGATGAAAAGAAAAAAAAACTCGCAAAAAATGTGCTTAAAGTTGTATCTATATTGTTATAAGCAAACATTTCTATGTTACTGTTATACATTATGTAAGAAACGGACCACAATGAGGCAATGAATCATAGTCATAAACAAATAATTGAGTATTACAACAAAAAGCTTCAAGAAATAAACAAGTACACATGTTTAATCAGTGTGTGTGTGGGTAGCCAGAAAAAATAATGTAATAGAATCAGCACATAAATACAAACCTTCAGTTTTAATTATTGTCAGAGCTGCTTTTACAGAACATTAATTAAAACATTCTGACCCAACAGAAATGAACAATGCTTAGGTATAAACAAATATAATAAATACATTAACTATGTAGCCCTTTAAGATTTTTTTTTAAAATCAACATATATAGAGCTCAGGATTGTGCAGACATATCCTTTTTTCAGCACAACCTACTGTAGGTACAGTAATATGATGAACTGAATTTTACTTCATTTTATACAAACATGAATGAGCAAAAAATGATCAAATGTGTCACATAGGTAAAGAAATGGCACGAATACCCATTTGTTTGTTTTCTATATTTTGTAATATTTTCTAATTATATGTAATATACTCATTATGAGAGTGGTAACATTTAAATGTTATAAAAGTACTGATAAATTTTGTTCTACCTGACAAAACAAACTAACTAACTAACAACAACAACAAAAAATGCACAGTTTGAAGTCTGAAGTCTCCCTGTTAACACACACCAGCAAGGCTTCCATATCAGCACATATATTTTTAAAAAATCGTCAGGTTTTAGGGGGTTTTAATTAAATTCTTTTGTGATTTCAGTCACAAAAGAATCTGGAATTATTCTGGAATTATTCCAGTATCTGAAATTTTTATGGCTTGTAATAATAATAATAATAATAATAATTTTTAAAAAATCTAATAACTATAACAACCAATAACAACTGTCTCAATTACCTGTCTTCACAAACTCCACTTTAAGAACTGCACAATATTTATAGATTAACTTTCAGTCATTGCATGCATCTTTACATGGATCTTTTTTGTTGGCTACATATCCAGACAGACAGACTATCCAGAGGAATCCGGGTCTTGGCCGTGGCCTTACACGGCACACATATTGGAGAGGATAGATGCAGCAAATTTTAGGAATCGGCTAAAAAAATGTCCTCCTGAGTGACTTTTCTGAGTGCTTACCCCCAACCAGTTCCAAACCTCCTATCCATTTAATCAATCGACCAGATTAGTTCAATTCAGTGCTTTAAGGTCAGTGTTTTACATTATGATCTCTGTGTTTATATATATTTTTTGTTCATTATATAACACAGTAAGTTTTAGTAAGTTATTTCTACATGCTTAAATAAATGGGCACTGCAGAAGATTAAGGCCAGCAATGGTGTTTGCTGTGACATGCCATCTAGTGGAGGTCCAGGAAAACAACACAAAATAAAGAACCACAGATGAGTGACAAATTAGAAGTAAAACCACCCATGATGATGGGTTGTTACTCTTCCACTACTCTATGTTATAATGTCAGTACTAAGTGTATTGAAAAGATCTTTAGTACAAGGTTTTAGCTGTAGCAGTAATATTCACAACAACATTGTGGCAATCCTTGGTAGCAGTGAGTGACTCACAGTTAAGCAGGGGTTTAGATACTAAAGGTAAAAATCCTAATTAAGATGCGTTGTCTAAACTACTGCTATATATTACTTACTTTCTCATTTATTTATCCATTCACTTGTTCTCTACACTGCTTATCCTGTACATGGTCGCAGGAAGCCTGGAACCTATTCCAGGTGACTTGGGGCACAACTGGATGAGGTACCAATCTATCTCAGGGAATAAGCACACACAATCAAACTCACTCACTCACTCACTCACTCACTCACCTTCTATTCCGCTTTATCCTGTGTACTGGGTCACACGTGGCCTGAGACCTATCCCAGGAGATAGGAGGGCAAAAGATTGATAGATTTGCCTAAAAAATTAAGTATTACAAACTCCTGACAAAACAAAACAAAAAAAATTAAATCAACAAGGCAATACCATGCTTTGCCTCCAGAAGATCATAACTGGTAAATAAATATACATGTATCTAGAATCAAATGTGATCTTTTTAGGGGTTCTTTCCACAGAGGGTTCCATGCAAAATGTTTATGTCTTAACTATCCAAAGAGCCCTTCAAATCTTTTTTTTTTCCATTAGGTGTTCTCAAATGGCCTGTTCCCACACCCCAGCCAATTAGGTCTTTTTTTTTTGGCAAATTTGTCATTTGATTTATCATTTGAAATATATGTAAGGCAGATGTGTGGAAATCTTCTTTTTCTTAAACTCACTTAAATTAAACCCATCTGCTGAAGGTGCTGAATGTTGATGCACAAATTTCACTATATTATACTGCTGGTAATCAGCTTTTAATTCACTGACACACAAAAATGAAAGATCAAAGTCAAAATTTTGGAGACAGATCAGATCAAATAATATTTATACATACTGTACGAGTACACATAGGAAAGTTCTATGTCAAAGGAGGAAGAATTGTGTAAACAGCAGTTAATTTATTTAACAGTCATTACTTCACCTGCATGTGGATCCCTGCTTTCTGTTTTGGAGTTCAGATTTCTGGAAAACCAATTGCCTCAACTTTGTATGTTAAAAAAAAAACAGATCTGCCTTTTACTTGCATGTGTTGTATTTAGTAGTCTTTCTCAGTGCAGTTCCCAATGCTTTGTAAAAATGCATTGCATTGTACTATTGTAGACTATATTTACCATACTCCTACTATAATCCTTCATACCCCCATTTCACTCAAACGAATTTGCTACCGACATCTCCGGATATGAAATTGGTTATGATCTGTACTAACTCTGTAAATTTTTTGATACGTAGCAGAGTAACATTGAGATGATAACAAATTACACAAATTCATAAGGACATGAAAACGATTCTACAAAGAATTTTGACATGAAAAGTTGGGGACATAATAATGTTTCAATAGTGAGCATGAAATGAAAAGGAATAACAACAACGCTACAGACTATCACAGACCATTACAGAGGTGTGAACGATATGGTAACGACCTCATAACGTTCCTTAATAAATAAATGTCGACCTATTGACATTGGTGGAATTGGACATATGTCAGATGCTCAGCTATTTAATGACAGTAAGCTGAAGGAGTGCATAGAGGACGGTAACATAAACCCTCCACCAGACCCCATGACAAATGATGACAAGCCCATGATTTATTTTAACCTCGGTGATGATGCTTTTGACTTGAGAACTTATTTGATGAAGCCCTACAGTAGGTGTGGACTTACAGATAAAGAGCTTGTGACCCACTACAGGTTATCTAGGGGGAGACGAGGTTGGGGAGAACGCCTTAGGCATTCTTGCTAATTTATCATTGAAGCTCCATTAATATGCACACTGAATGTTACCCTAGTGATTTTCCATGGATCCATACTAACTGACAGTACAAATGTCTGTCACAAGACTAGCTGGACAGAACATCTTGCTCTTTTTTTTTATTTTTTAGAATGATCGGCATAACTTCAAACCCCTCCAGCATGTGAATGGTTACTGTCACTAATAGACACGTGATGAACGCTATAAAGGATGATTAGATGCAGCCTCTATTCTTTTTTTCTGATTACAAAATAAGATGTGGCAAACATATGCTGCTGAATTTAAACTTCTCTATTTGCTACACAATCCCTATGCCTTTTGTTCAGTGCTGAGATTCATAAAAATAAAGATGATTGAATATTATGATAATAAAAAAATTTATAATAAAGAATATAAGCCTTTTATAAGCATTACCTTCATGAAAGGTCAGTAGAAATTGTGGCAGTCAGCCTTCCCCCAAGTCCCAGTTCGACTATTATGGAGATATCCTGGCCGAAACAATGGACTGAATCCAATATCGAACTTGTGATTGAGAATATATAAAATGTCAGACAGAATATAGAATTTAGCATAAATCTGGAACCAAGTTAACCCTGGCAAGATATTAGGAACAGTTTTGGCTCTCTGCTTCGGACTATTCATCATCCAAAGCTCTCCTGTCTCTGGAACTGTCAGCAGGAGACTGTTAATGAGGAAAAATCAGATCTTAACTACAATAGCAGTTGAAATGTTAAAGCGTTTAGTTTCTTTGAGAATTTTCTTCTTCAGTAAAGTTGCCTGACCATGCTCGGGCCACTCTATAAATTAAATAGTCTATGTACTGTAGACTATTTGGAAAGGCTATGTAGGCAACCATGTATCATGGAGATCACAGAGATATGTGCTGCTCAGTTAAAATTGAGATTTTTGTTTCATTTAATTTTAAGTTAAACTGAGATTAAAAGACACTGACTTATTAAATAGCAGAGGACAGATCAACTGTTAAGAGGAGACTGTGTGAATCAGGCCTTCATGGTAGAATATCTGCTAGGAAACCACTGCTAAGGACAGGCAACAAGCAGAACAAGCAGAAGAGACTTGTTTGGGCTAAAGAAAACATAAAGTACACATTAAAGAAAACTCTCTGAATGAGAAGGGGTGTCCAAACTTTTGGTCTGTACTGTATATGCCTTCTGACTACTGAAATTTAAAACCTTAAACTACAATATTTATAGAAATTCTATAATGTTAAGTTAGAAAACTTTCATTGGATGCATGAAAGTTATCCAGAAACAAGCACTGATTGAATCAATTGCAAAGAATGATTGTCACATTAAGAATAGAGACTAATAAAATATCACTGGATAAATCATACATGTAACGTGAAAACAAACAAACAAACAAACAAATCCTGACTCAAATGAAAAAGCTGAAACATGGTTATTGTAATACATAGTTGTAGTATTTGAATTTATTAGTACTAACACATATGACTGTCTTTATAAGCCTTGTTTATTTTTTCATGGGAATCTGTAGGATTCTGTATTCAAAAAGGATGCTGTATTCAGTAAATTGCAGACTGCATAAACTGAATACTCAGCTGGAAGCATGACAGTCACAATCATTTTCCATAACTTCAAATGATAATAACAATTCATCTATCAGTCTAAAACCTTAAGACTGCACATAACCAGTAAAGGAAAGCAATTAATATATTTTTTTTCTGTGTTGTTACTTCTGCCTTTTTGCTGCCTGACTTGAAAGTTCTCTCACTATTATTGTTATGTTGTGACTGAGAGCATGTGATGTTAGTGCACTGGGTGGTTGTACAAAGAACCCTTATGCAGAGTATCAGACGAAAGGCTGTGTGTGTGAGCAGTGGGAGTGCTTGGTGAAAAGTTTCCAAGAATGTTTTCCTCATTCTGAGATAATGTGGGTTTATTAATGAAACTAAATAAACTCAATTCAATTCAATTCGATTTTTATTTATATAGCGCTTTTAACAATGTTCATTCTCTCAAAGCAGCTTTACAAGAATGAAAAAAAAAATTTTAAAGAAAATTTATGGAAGTGTGTATGTGTGAGAAAAATGAGATGAATGAGTGAATGATGAATAAAATGTCTCTGATGAGCAAGCCAAGGGTTATGGCGACAGTGGCAAGGAAAAGCTCCCTGAGATGGTACTAGTAGGAAGAAACCTTGAGAGGAACCAGACTCAACAGGGGTGATAATGGATAGAAATTATATAACATTGTGAAATTATATAACATCTGAAAGTTCAATATAAAGTTCTTTAAATTAACATGAAGTCCAGTCCAGCTCAGGAGCGGCATGTGTGGCTCCAAACCATCATAAAGCAGAATCCAGCTGGAGCTGGTCCTTCTCTGGATGCCTCAGGACCCTCGCAGGGTTGGCCTCTTTCTACTGAAGCTGGCACAATCTCCAGATGCCTCGGGATGGGTAGAAGAATGCAGAACAGATGGAGAGAATTAGCGTAGTTGCCATTCAGGATAGATGTACTGGAGTATGAGGTTATGGGATGAGTTACGTGTATGCCAGATTAAAGAGATGTGTCTTGAGTCTACTTTTAAACTGTGTCTGAGCCCTGAACACTGTCTGGAAGGCCATTCCAAAGCTTTGGAGCTAGATATGAAAATGCCCTACCTCCTTTGTAGATTTTGAAATTCTGGGAACTACCAGAAGTCTGGAGTTTTGTGATCTTAAGGAATGTGGTGGATTGTAGCGTATCAGAAGACTGGTTAGGTACAGTACAGACCAAAAGTTTGGACATACCTTCTCATTCTAAGAGTTTTCTTTATTGTGTTCTTTATTGTGTTCTTTAGCCCAAACAAGTCTCTTCTGCTTGTTGCCTGTCCTTAGCAGTGGTTTCCTAGCAGATATTCTACAATGAAGGCCTGATTCACACAGTCTCCTCTTAACAGTTGTTCTAGAGATGTGTCTGCTGCTAGAACTCTGTGTGGCATTGACCTGCTCTCTGATCTGAGCTGCTGTTAACCTGCAATTTCTGAGGCTGGTGACTCGGATGAACTTATCCTCCGCAGCAGAGGTGACTCTTGGTCTTCCTTTCCTGAGGCATGTGAGCCAGTTTCTATGTAGCGCTTGATGGTTTTTGTGACTGCACTTTTTTTATGGGGACACTTTCAAAGTTTTCCCAATTTTTCGGACTGACTGACCTCCATTTCTTAAAGTATTGATGGCAACTCATTTTTCTTCACTTAGCTGCTTTTTTCTCGGCATAATACAAATTCAACCTTTTTGAAGGAGAAGGTGTGTCCAAACTTTTGGTCTGTACTATATGTGGGAGCTAAACCATTTAAAGCCTTGTATGTAAGTAATAGTATTTTGTGATTAATTCTAAACTGAACAGGTAGCCAGTGCAGGGATGATAATATTGGGGTTATATGATCATATTTTCTGGATCTAGTGAGAACCCTGGCGGCTGCATTTTGGACTAACTGAAGCTTGTTTATTGCGGATGCAGGACAACCACCTAGTAATGCATTACAATAGTCCAGTCTAGAGGTGTCATAAATCTGGGTGCGAGGCATAAATGCAGAGGTCCAGGTGTTAAAGGAAACAATGTATTTTATTATAAAGAAAACAGGGAAACGAAATAAACACTTAAACTTTATAATAAAACAAACCAAAACACGTAAAAGGACACGGCATACACAAACTAAACATGCAGACATAAACGGGTGTAAATCAACAGATGCAAGACAAAAACTGGAACTCAAACAACCTATTTATAAAGAAACTAATAACTAACTCGGTTCAGGTGAGCGCCCATTGTCACCTGACCGAGCTGCATGAAGGGAAATGAAGTAAAAATGAAACAAAACTACAACTAAGTCACAGGGCGCTTTGGCGCCCTCTAGGGGTTATCCCTGACAAGAGGTCATGAATGCATAACTCAAACACAAATCAAATCCTTATCTTTTCTTTTTATTAGTTCTATTTTCTCTTTTTCCTCTTCCAGTTTTCTTTTCTTTTTCTTTTCTTTTCAGTTTTCTTTTCTCTTTCACAGTTTTCTTTTCTCTTTTACAGTTTTCTTTTCTCTTTTTCTTTTCGTTTTCGTTTTCTTTTCTCTTTTCTCTTTTTCTTATACCGGAGCAACGCTTGGCAACCTGGTGCTTCCTAAATGTCCGCACGTCTACTGCTATGTCTTGGGGGCTTATATAGACATGAGTAATGCATTGTTCCTAATTGCCATTATTGGAGCATTGCCTAATAACAGCATGGGGGGGGGGGGGTCGCCGGGGATCTGCCTGACTAGAAACCTGAGGAGCAGCTGACCGTGGGTTTGCCCCTGTGTCGGGCTGGAACCCACGAGTACCTCTTGTGGGTTCCAGTTCCTCTGAGCCATACCCTTCCCAATCCACCAAATAATAGGCGGCCCCCAGGACACGTCGCGTGTCTAGTATACGCCTAACTGTATATGCAGGACCCCCATCAATTATGCGGGGTGAGGATGGGTTTGGGAGTGGTGGATCGGCCAGAGTGCTGCACAGGAGTGACTTTAACTGTGAGACATGAAAGGTGGGGTTTATTCTCAATGAGCGGGGGGTATGCCACAAACTTTCGCGTTAGTTGTCCGGATTGTCTTTCATGCTGCGAAGCGGCGGGAGGTTCTTTCCTTCTGCCAGACTCAACGGCAGCAGCGCAACATGTGTTGCACGGCGGGTACTCCTACGGGCACTCGAAAGGAGACCCTTTTTGTCTGCCCGTTTGACTCCGGGTGAATGCCTGATGAAAGACTGGCCTTGGCCCCGATTAGGCTACAGAAAGCCTTCTGGAAATGGCTGGCAAACTGTGGTCCACGATCTGAAACCAGGTCGAGGGGAAGACCGTGAAGATGTACCAGCTGCTGTAATATTAGTTGTGCAGTTTCCTTTGCTGATGGGAACTTTGGAAAAGGGATAAACTTGCAGGCTTTGGAGAAGCGATTAACCACAACTAATATCACAGTGTTTCCTTTGGGGGGAGGCATGTGAAAAAATCAAGGGAAAGGTGGGACCATGGTCGCGATGGTCACGATGCATGGCTCCTTATACGGGGCAAGCTGTTACATAGGCCTGAACATCTTTGACCATGGGCCTTGTGACAAAGTACTTGAGGTCGGACTGTGACCGGCACATGTAATTTGCCTTGGGACCCCCCCCACCTGGATCCGGCTCCTGTTGTTGGGCCTGAAGGATCTCTAGTTCAATCGCCCAGCGCACTGGGGCTACACTCCGCAATCTGCCTCCTAAAATGGGAGGTCCCATTGCCGTGACAAGGCGTCAGGTTTCAGGTTCTTAGAGCCTGGTTGTCGTTGAACCTGGTAAAGAAGAGGGACCACCTCTTGCCGAGGGTTGAGGCGTTTAGCTGACTGGATGTTCGCCAGGTTCTTATGATCTGTCCAAATGAGAACCTAATGTTCGGCCCCCGCTAACCAGTGCCTCCATTCTTCTAAAGCCAATTTTATGGCCAGGAGTTTCCGGTCCCCAATGCTGTAATTTCACTCCACCGGTGTGAGAAATAGGCGCAGGGGTGTATTTTCTGGTCTGATCCAGATTGTTAGGAAAGAACGGCCTCTGCTATGTCCACCTCTACTATGAATTAAGACCTACAGATTGGGCAATTGTAGGACCGGCGCAGTGGTGAGCTTGGCCCTAATGGTGTCAGAGGCACATTGGGCATCAGTCATCCATTTAAAACCCCTGTGGTCTTTCTTAGTGAGGGTGCTGAGTGGGGCTGCCAAGATACTGATGTTCCTGACAAAACGATGAAAGAAATTGGCAAACCTCAGAAAGCGCTGGACGGCATTCTACCACTGCATTTATCTTGGCTGGGTCCATGCGAAGGTGCCCACAGGACACTATGAAGCCCAGAAAGGAGGTGGTGGTCAGATGGAACTGGGATTTAGACGAACAAATTGTGCTGCAGGAGAAACTATAAGACCCGTTGCACTTGAACAGTATGCTCCATTAGGGAGTCACTAAAAATGAGAATGTCATCCAGGTAGACGAATGTAAAGCGGTTTATCATCTTCCAGAGAACCTCATTTATGAACCTCTGAAAGACAGCGGGTGCATTCATGAGGCCGTAGGCCATAACCATGTACTCATAAAGGCTTGCGGGCATAATGAACGCTGTTTTCCATTCATCCCCTTCCTTTATGTGAATTAGATTGAACGCGCTGCGAAGGTCCAATTTTGTAAAGATCCGAGCCTTCTGCAGGCACTTGAAGGCCGAGTTCATTAAAGGCAGGGCGTAGCGTTCCTTTATCGTCACAGCATTCAGGCCCCAGTAATCAATACAGGGACGGTGCTCCCCACCTTTTTTCTTTACGAAAAAGAACCCCGCCCCTGCTGGAGAAGTGTAGGGCCGGATGAACCCTAATGATAGCTCTTCCTTTATGTACTTCTCCATTGCTAATTGCTCCGGAAGGGATAAGTAGAACAGCCTACCCCTGGGCGGAGTAGCTCCAGGGAGCAGATTAATTGCACAGTCAAAGGGCCGGTGGGGGGGGGGTAGTCTTTGGGCTTCCCTTTTGGAGAACACTCCCTTAAGGTCCCATTCTCTTCACTTCAGGCAGCTCTGGGAGCACTAGGACCCCCAAATGGAGACAGACTGGGTTGACCAGTCAATCCTAGGGTTGTGTTGCTTAAGCCAGGGGAACCCTAACACTACCTGTAAATCTGGTATCCGTGTTACCAGAAACAACTAGCGTTCAGTGTGCCACCCAGTAATATAACTTGGCCTGTTTGCTGGGTGATGGGCCCTGATTTAAATGGCTGTGTAAAAAAGGCAGTGAGCTATGGTGTGTTTTCTAACCTTTCCCTTTAAATCTGTTTCTTTATGATGAGGCACACACACAAGAGACCAGTTCATCTGAGCCAATCAGCGTCCAGAAACTCTGGCCATGTGACCTCCCCCTCCCTCACAGATTTTAGTTTTGGTGAGCCAGTTTCTTTGTAGCGCTTGATGGTTTTTGTGACTGCACTTGGGGACACTTTCAGAGTTTTCCCAATTTTTCGGACTGACTGACCTTCATTTCTTAAAGTAATGATGGCCACTTGTTTTTTTTCTTCACTTAGCTGCTTTTTTCTTGCCATAATACAAATTCAACCTATATGTATGTGTGTATATATATATATATATATATATATATATATATATATATATATATATATATATAATGTGTATGTGTGTGTGTATTCTTAGTAAGTATACTTAAATTATAATCAGTATTTTATTGTGACTGTCACTGTTACCTTTTGTTGTTATTATTTCTTTTTATGTTCTCATTTGAACCAAGTTTGTTGCAAGTTGTTTACAACAGGAATACATGTGCCTTCATAGTCGTGCTAATAAGGTGTCATGTTACAGCTAAGCAATGCACGTGATGTTGACGTTTAAGCCTGCCTTAAACTGCCTACAACCCCTTGCAGAGTGTTTAAATTAATAAGCTTTACTGATTGGATTATGTTATTGCCTGCATATTTTATTGTGATTATTGTCATTATTATGTTGTATGCTTATTTTTATGTCCTTGTTTTATTTTAAGAAAAACACACAACCTGACACATTACAATCCTTCAAACAAAGTTTTGAGTGTTGTTTGAGGGGTTGTTTACGTAAACCTGGTGCATCTTCATCTGTCCCTTATCAGACAGTCTTTGGTGGGTCAGCACCCTGAACCGACAAATGTTGTATATAGTAAAGAGCTACTAAACTCAAACATTATTTCAGGCTGTCCATCCAAGGATGCAACGGGAATGGGGGAGGGGAGTGGGTCTACTGGTATGTCTAGTCTTTGATCTAGCTGGCAGTCTATAAAATTACCTGCTGCCCCAGAGTCAACAAATGCCTGCAAGTAGGTCTCCTGAGCCCCATTCCAAGGGACCGTGACTGACAGGAAGAGCCCTGCATGTTGGGGATCCGCCCTTCGGGTCACTACCGGGCCCCCTCTCGGTAATGACCATGCCCTTTTGGCTGTTCGCCGGTGGGGCTGGCCAGTGTTGGTGACCAGTCCCACTACGCCCAAAGTGGGTGTCTTGGCGACCGTGTGTGATGCCATCTAGAACAACGAAATCAACTGCCCCAACTGCATAGGCTTTACCAGGTTCCCTTCGGGTTCAGGTGGTAAGAACTCCCATCTGATGTCACAGGTAGGCGCTCGCTGCAACGCTCACGAATGCAGTTATCAATTCGAGTCGCCAGCTTATTCAGCTTTTCTAAATCACACGGGGGTTCCCGAGTGGCTAGCTCATCTTTGAGTCTTTCTGACAATCCCTGCACATAGGAGGCCATGAGAGCTGAAGAATACCACCCTACACTTGCTGCCTGGGTTCGGAATTCGATGGTGTAGTCTGCTACTGAGTGGCTACCATGGTGGAAGGTATCCTTAAGAGCCTCAACAAAGGCATGTAAGGGAAAAAAAGAGAGCTCTGCCAATTGCTGTGGCCCATTCCAGTGCTCGCCAGCAGAGGAGGTGATTGCACCACCACTCCGAAGCCAGGAGACGCGCCACCACTCCGAAGGCAGGAGTTGAATTTTGTTTTGAAATAATAATTTTGGCCGATCACAGAGATACGTGCTGCTCAGTTAAAATTTTGACCCGTGTTTCATTCTTAAAAATTTCATCTTACAAAAATAGTTAAAAGTTAAATGTAAAACTCAAATAATGTTGTATTGTTTAAAAGCTAAGGTATAAAACTTTTGAGTTTTTGACTCACCATTATTTTTAAGGTTCAAAGTCCTAAAATTGAAAATAAAATTTGAAAAAAATTTAATATCCAATTGGGATATTTTAAAATTGTGATACTTGGTATATTTTAACACTTTTGGAATCACAATAATAATCAAATCAGCACCATCAATCAAGCTATTGTATCGAGTAGTGCCTGGTGATTCTCATCTCTATTTGACTTGTCACTCTTATTTGACTTGAATTACTTACTGCTTGGTCAACTACTGGGTGTTTGTGCCTGTGACAAGAATCTGATCAAGACATATTAAATTTCATTTATACTGGTAATGTAGTACTCTAGTAAAACTGTCTTTTAATGATACATGCTGTGCTGCGTTGTACCTACTAATTGACAAAAGAATTGTTGCACTATACAGTATAATTCAAATACTTGTTCTGTTAAGAAAATCTAAAATCAAATTTTTAATATTGTTTGCCTTGTCACATTAAGAAGACAGGTAGGGTAAAATTACTATCATGCTCAGTAGAGTGTTACTTTATTGTGAATGATTTAATTTACATCTTCTTAAGGCATGAAATCTGCCATGCCATTATGTCTTGGTATCAAAAGTAAGGAAAATATTCTGCTTGTGCATCTTGTCTTATGTAACCTCATTTTGACAACTGTAAGTTTTTTTGTTTTTTTTTGGAAAAAAAAAAAAGCAAACTCAAGAAGACAGAAATTTGTTCCCTTTCCAATAGTACTACAAGCTGTGATTTGCTCACTTCAGCCTTCCCCCCAAGTCCAATTCGTTTGGGAACATTATCCAAAACACTTACCACACATTCACGATATCATCATTATGTAATTCAAGTACAAAAGTTCACATCTGCATGAGAACACGCGTGTTGTTTCAGAACAAAACACTGGTTTCTATTTTGGTTTCCTCTCATAAACAATGTTCATAGAGGTCCTTAAAGCAACACTTCTGTTTGATGGAACAACTTTTTAAAATTATTTGTCAAAGGCTTAATTACTGTATGCAAGGCATCATTTGGGAAGAAATGTATAAATTTGCATGTACAGAATTTTTTCAAATAAAGGACGTCATGAAGGACATCAAAGGAGCAAGGAACCAAAAGAAATGCACCATAGTAGAAGGTAGAAGTAGAAGTATAGTAACCCTTTCCTTAAAGGATTTAAACATTGCTCTTATGTTACTCATTATCTCTTACAATGTCCTCAGACAAGGTCATGCTCATATATCTTTTATTCTGAACAGACAGTGTAGCATAAATACAATTCGTATTCAAATTAGGTTTTTATTAAGTGTGTCGGTTAGAGATTTCCAGATCTACTGCTGTCATCTTTCCTGTTTCAGGCTGCTTGCTTACCAGAATGGCCCAGATGTTCCACAGACCATTACACTGAGATGCAGGAATGCAACGCTGGAGCGATGCCCTCACATGAAGAGTTTCTCTACTGGAGTCGAGCACGACCTCCGCCAAGACTTGTTCCTAATCGGCACCTCTGGATTTAAATGAACGCAACAGAGGATGTCTGTGGGTGGGACATGGATCACTTCTGTTTGATGTGAAAAGTTAGAATGGGGTGAAGCTACTGTGACATTTTTTTAAATGTCACAGAACCTTTGTCAGCTCCTGTTTCAGCTGTAGCTCTGCTGTCAAATCTTTGTTATAGGTTACCTTATTTAACCAGCTTGTTACATGACCACTTAAAGTCATTCCAGGCCTAAAGAATTTTCAGAGCAGAATTTCCCCAAAATACAATAAGTATTAATATTATTTCTAAATTTACCACACCTTTAGAAAAACTGGCAGTTACTTGCAAAGAGTTATGATTATTAACTATTGATATATTGATACCATTATTATTACTATCAAGGCATCTATTTTGTTACATTGTGGGTGCTGCTAAGGGAAGAATCCAAATTATATATCTTACCAACGGTACGAGGGCAAGGCACTCAAATAGTCTTGGAATGTAGAGTTGTTCTCCTTTGAACTGTTCCTGGAAATGATAACACTTTTGGCTGTAATGACTACTCAAGCTGTGATTTGATTCCTACTTTTGATTGTATTTTAGAGCTACCTAGATAAACGATCAATTATATCCTGCAGTTTTATTTTCTGCCGAAGATTGGAAGCCATGTGGACGCAGGGAGAACATTAAAAACTCCACAGACACATTAGGCTGAGCTCAGAATTAAATCTGCCACACACACACACACACACACGCACGCACGCACGCACGCACGCACGCACACACACACACATACATATATATAAAACATTTTTAAGCAAATGCCACTAAAGCATGCTATGTTTAACATTCATAAAAATAATTTTAAAAAAATGAGAGTAAATAACTATATACTGTAGGTACATTTGCCATTAACCACTGTAACTATAGTGTCAGTCATTTGATATAAGTACTTTGATATGATCTGTCTCTTTCTTTTCACAGTTGGTCTCTCTCTCACGTTCTGTGGACGTGTGGAGGCGGGAGCAGGTTGAGGGATGGCTTTTGGGCTTTAGATGCTGATATAAGAGAGCAACTCACATGTTGCTTCATTGTCAGCACACACAGTTGAATTAAGCTAAGCCTTGGATATTATTGACCTCAAGAGCACGGCCATCATTTGAAAGGTATTTTATTATAACCCAGTGGTTTGCGTTGAGTATTTTCATAAAGTTTAATTTGTCAGAATATATTTATTTTTTGCCAAATGCTTATAATGTGCTCAATGAGGTCAGCGAGCAGAGCATGTGGAGGCTTTACACCATTAGACAATTGTACATCTGTTCTGTAATTTTGTTGACACCTCAATGCATGATCTTTATGTTAGCAAACATCCAAGATTTATGTTTTAGAAGGCGTATCATTAACATACAGATATGTGGTTACAATACAACTTTGAACTCCAATGCCAAACTCCGCCTAAATTTGTTTGTCCGGGAAATCTGGTGTTTTTCTTTTTCTTTTTTCTGGGCTAGTGATGAATATGTGAAACATATGCTATTGTTGGAATAACTGAGATCAGATGAACTCTGGAACTTAAGGGTAATATGTTATAATGTTTGTACTGGCTGTATATCAAAGGACTACAGAGTTTAACTGACATCAGTGTTGTACTGCTAAAGATGATGAGACTGAAGAGGGATCTGATCCTGCTGGTGCACATCTCTTTATGTGTTGCTCAAAAGAAGAGCACTCAGGAAACTTGGGAGCACAGAGGTAACGGTTTTTCTTTTCTAATTTAACAATTGAGTAGGTGAATCATAAGTCTGTGTTGTTTTGTAGTGCTTATTATAAATAATCTGCAAAAAATTTTTGATCATAATTTTAATAATACTGTAGATGCTTTCAGTAAGGAAAAAATACAGGAAGGTAAGAATGCTTTTGAAAATAAAAGTGTTAATAGTTTATTTTTATCAATTAACAAAATGGAAAGTAAATGAATAGGGAAAAAAAAACTAAATCAAATAAGTATTTTGTGTGACCAGCCTTTGCCTGCTAAACCAGAATTGCCATTTATTTTTCTCTAAGAACTAACCGCAGATCTTCTGTGGATGTAGACTGACTCAAATCCTTCTGTTTACAGTACATAATCCCAGACAGACACAATGATGTTGAGATTAGTGCAAAACCAAGACTTCCAGGACTTCTTGTTCTTCTCTACATTGAAGATAGTTCTTAACTACATTGCCTCTATGCCTGGCATCGTTGTATTGCTGCAGGATAATTTGAGGTTATTATATAATAATTTCTGATATCCCTGAATCCTGACCAAATCTCCAAATGAAATGCCCCAAAAGGAACCTGCACCAGCTTCACTGTTGCCTGAAGCTCGTAATTGTACCACTCTTCAGCCCTTCTTGTAAATAAGTGAGTCAGTGAGTTTTTCCTTGCCACTGTCGCCGTCACCCTTGGCTTGCTCATCAGGGACAATCTCATTATCTAGACACATTTTTCTTACACATATATACATTTCCATAAGTCTTCTTTTCATTTTCTTTTCATTTCTGTGAAGCTGCTTTGAGACAATGACCATTGTTAAAAGCGCTATAGAAATAAAATTGAATTGAATTGAATTGAATTTAGCTTTGATTCCATGTTGGAGATCTGGCTATTTAGCCACAATTCTTCAGGAAGATCACATGTGGCCAGACTCCTCTAGACAGTAGATGAGTATCCCACTGGTTCTGATGTGTAAGGGTAGTAGGCATGATGTGTCTTTCATCTGCTGCATTAAATCTTCTTGGCCAACAACTGCATCTACAGTCCTCCACATTACCAGGTGTTTGTGGTTCTTCAAAATAGCTTGATCAGCACATTTTCAAACTCAAGGCTGATTTGAAATTGTTGCCTGGGAGCGATTTGTTGCAGTATAAACCTGCTTGTTGCTGTGCTCAGTCTGGTCATGATGTATGACCTGTGGAACTGTGTTCCACAACCTCACCTTAGTAGCAGAGTGTGGCTGTTCCTTACAGCTCCTCCTACACAACTGTTTTTGTTTCAACCTACAAAACAAAATTCCTGACTTTGTGCAAGAATTGACTCTGATTTGAAAGCAAAGGCTAGTCACACCAAGTATTGGTTTGAGAGAGATTTTTCTTCTGTTCGCTCACTCTGAATTTGGTAATTTGATAAAAGGCAATTAAATTTTCTTCACATATGCCTGACATTTTTGCACAGTATATCAGTCACCTTTAGTTTTGATTACACCACAATGTTCCATTGTGGAAAAGATTCCTTATGCTCTTAGAATTATATGCCTTCATGAGCTTCCCTTCTTACCCTGATGTTCCCATCGCTCTCTGGAATAGGTTCAATCTGAATTCATCAGACCACATGAACTTTTTCCATTGCTCCAAATTCCAATCTTTATGCTCCCTATTCAAGACTTTCTTTTTCTGATTAACCTCATTAACAAGTGGTTTTCTTATGGCCAAAAAGCTGTTTAGTCCCATTCCATTATACGTGATGAGTATAAAATTGTTTATTTGTATAAAATCTTTTATTTTTCTATTAAATACGGTTATAGTTTTTATGCACCAAGTGTTTATAAGATCTCCATTTATGATTTTTTTTTTTTTTTACCTGAAAGTACTGAATTAACCAGTGTATTGTATCAATTGCGTTTTTCTTCCCACCATCTCTAGGTAGAATGAAATGCCTTTAATAAAAGAGCAACACTCCATCACTGAGCTTCTACCCATTATATGGGCAAATAATACTCAATGAGTATACATGCATTCATTATTATTGCTATATTTTTTGTCTAACTGCTTACCTCATAGACAAAACAAATGGCAAAAGCTGCTCAAACATGACCCAAGTGTTGGACAACTGGAAATACGCTATCCTCTACCAGGTGAAGCATATGCTGGTCAATGACTATGCTTCAGTCTTGCCTGAATATGTGAGGTAAGTAAATGGCTGTACAGGATGCATTAAATATTGTTTTAATTGAAATCTGACCAAACTTTCTTATGATGAGTCATTCTTACTGATTACTTCACCAGAGCAATGGCCTAGGCCATGTGCAAAAACAATTACTTGAAAAAATGAGTGTGTGCTGTTTTGAATAATTATAATCAAATGATTTTATGTAACTTACAGATTTAATACTTGTTGCAGTCATATGATAACTTGCCAATTACTGGCACTGAGTCAGTTCCTATAATGATAAAAAAAAAAAGGAAAAAAGACATTGTACCATGACATTACCTCATACATGGCAACATTTTCTGTAACATTACAGAGACATGATTGCCAAACATCTTTTCTGTATTTCTGTTTTAATTTTCACAGGATCAAGTCTCTGTCTGAGGCAGCAGATGATCTCTACAAACAATTCAACACGATGAAAGACAACCTGGCTAAGCTCACCAATAAATTTGATAAGGTGGAAGAATTCGTGGACGAACTGCAAGCAGGGAAAATACCCAAAGCCTGGCTGTGGAAGCCACCACAGCGTCCAACTGTGAGAGTGCCAACTCAGACACCAATAAGGGCAGCAGGTAGAGGGCAGTGGGTTCGGAGAGCAAGAGCCAGGAGAGGCCCTGGTACTTAGTGGGCATCAGTGGAATTTTAGTGGGATATTGACAAAAGGTGTTTAATTACATACACTATTAGCAAAAAGTTCCTTCTCTGTTTATTCTATGAAAAACATACAACAAGAACAAGCCCATAAGGGGTTTAAATACCTTTTAATTGGATTTCTTCATTACACAGCAAGAATAAGAATATATAGTTTCTTATACAACTTCATAAAAGAGGATAATACTAATAGACGTAGTTAGAATTATTTTCACTATATAAAAACATTTTAGGTGATTTATTTTTTTATTGAAAGGCTTTGCATACAATATCTAGTTTTAAGGTTAGCAGCCAAATCAGCAGGGCTGATTACTCTTGCTTTGGCAAATCTATATAATATAGAAACTTTGAGTGATAAAAATATATAAATACAAATAGGCTCTTTATCAGGTACCAGGTATATTATGATCACACATATATTTTTGTTGAATGTGCTATAATAATAAAAATTATAAATGGGTTTAAAAGTTTTCGGTTTTTCATGAGTCTTTGATTAATGATGAAGATATGGAGTATAGACAGTTCACTTTTATTTTAATATTTAATTCACTAGTTCATCAGACAATGCTATTTAATTCATTCAATGCAGCTGCTAAATAAATAATGGAACAGCCTAAGTTTATACAAAATGTTATAATCATACAGGATTATTCTAAATTTTTATCTTCATAAACAAAAGACAATGGAGGTATTAATATAACCTTCCATCTCCTCTGTGATTGTCATGTTCCTGACCAATGTTTTAATGTTTTGACAACTTTGTTAAATTTATTCTGATTTTCTACAGTATGTGTAAATTCTGCAGTAGCCAGTGTGTTTAGATGGGCGTACAATGAAACTTGTATGCAAACTGTTGATTAAATAAAGGCAATAAGGTGTTCACCATGCTTCACCCATTTTATCAATCTGCTCAGTTTTAAAACAACCATACTCTAACAGATTTATAGCATTTACATGTTCATCTTCAAATTAAGCATCTGTATAGTGTTAAAACCAATGGTCAACCTAAAACTGACTGCTTCAATGATCACTGTAAAATTAGCAGCTCAGTCTGGATTCTGTGGCGGCACCTGTAATTAAATGAAAGTCCTTGCAAAAGAGCTGGTGATCATTTGGTGCTCTAAAATATTAGTCATCAATGTGCAAGTGGTATCCATGATGTGCATTTTCATCTACATATTTTTTAATATACCAACAGGAGATGCTTGCTCTAAGTCTTTCTTCAACCACAAAGTCCAGTGCAGCCTGTAGTGGAAAAAAGGTAAAATTTGGACATTTTGTTAGATCTATTAAATACATGTACATTAATAATACAGTGAATAGAAGAGTATCACTGACAGACCCTGACAATCACAGGCTGTGCCTCATGTGTTAATAGGCCTTTGCTCATGAAAATATTATGCGAAATTCAAAATGTGATGCCCATTAAACCAACATATTCAACTGTTGGTACAATTTGCTCACTTACTTATGGCACTGCATCAAATCAATGTAGTGGGTTGTTAAATGTATAAATTCCTAACATGCATTTTCCCTCATTAGTTTCTAACAATTAAATATGTAACATGTAGGTCATTCTACAGAAAAGGTGTATTTCTTCCTTCACACCTAGAACAACTTTAATAGCAACTTCCTTTTTCAGAAGAAAGGACAAAAAGAACTTCCATAGACTTCCTTTATTCCTTTAAGTAGAACTTGCATTTTTATAATTTGTTTTAGTCAATTACTGGTGTTACGTCTCTTACTGCTAACACCAATGATGGCAACACCATTGAGAATTTAGAGACAAATCTTCTAATTAATGATAATATGATCAACTAATTATTGGAACTTTATTATTTGAAATTAAAACTCTTTGTGTAACAGTTGACATAGTTGACATAGTTTGGGGTAACAGATATTTATTTCACATTATTAATTATAATCAATTATTGTTTCGTGATTGTAGTGTTTATCCTATTTTATAAGATATTAATGTTATTGTGTATCAGATTTATTTCATGAAAAACAAAAAATCTTTCAATTAAAAGTATCTGGTCTCACTCCCATGTACTGTATGATGAAAGTGACAAGACATTTCCTTTAACTTACAATGAAATATTGAACATGAAAGTAAAAAAATTTATTTCATATATTTCACCACCTCATTCATCGTCCACACCACTTGGTGTATCACATGGTTGTGAGGGGGCACAGGACTTAGGGCACAGGGCAGGATACACCCTGGACAGGATGCCAAACACACACACACACACTAATTGCAATTTGGGAATGCCAATTAGCCTAATCTGCATGTCTTTGGGTCAAATAAGCACAGGGGGAACACGCAAACTCCATGCACACAGAGGTCGGAATCGAACCCGGCCAGGAATCAAACCCAACCCTCTGGAGGTGCAAGGCGAAAGTGTTAACCACTAAGCCACTGTTAATAATAATTAATTTTGGCATTAGCAAAACCAAGGTACAGCACTTTCCACCATTTTCGTAGAATGACCCATATATATTTTAATGATGATTTGTTAAAAATCACATATACAATATTTCTCAAATTAGATAGCTCATCACGTGTTCTGTGCACTTATTTATAGTAATATACTTTGAATGGCACAATGGCTCTGGTGGAGTGTGTGCACTTGTGCCCTGCATTGATTTGGTAATTATTTATTACGTTATTTAGTTTTAGCCCGGTTTTTAAGCATGTACCTTGGCGAGACTCGCAGCTACTCCTTTACCTCTGGAACGCTCTGGAACTTCCGTGGACAGCAAATGCACGCGCCCGTCACTCTTGTGTGCGTACTTAAGCACTGCGTTTTGCTCTTTACCTTTAAGACACGTTAAAAACGAAAGGGTTGTTTTAAAAAGAGGTTTATTTACAATATATGTTTTTTGCGTTTAAGGATATCGAGTAAATGAGAACCATATTCGATATGAAAAAAGAAAATGTGTTAGACGTCACCTCCGTCGTCCAGTCTGACCGTGAACCGACACTGTTTCCTGTCGTGAATCACTCGGTACGACGCGCTGCTCAGAAGAGCAAACTGAGTTGTGCTTAATTTGATTTTGGTCAGCATCCGAGCTGCTGTGAAGACGCCGTGTCGAGAGAGCATTGTGTACAGCACTGTGTCTCAATACAGCACTCGGAAACGCCATTTATAATAACGACGTGTCCTTGTTCTCAGCCATGTGTATGGAAGCGAGCCGACGAAAGCAAAGACAATTCTTCAGATGAACACAAGATGCCGCTGTAAATTCACATACGCTCTCTCAAAAATATATATAATTTCAGCCTTTGTCACTTTATTATACAGTGTGTATATATATATATATATATATATATATATATATATATATATATATATATATATAACTTGAATATTTATTTTAAATTTCTACAATTGTTTTTTCAAATTAATAAAAAATGAAGTATATACAGTATATATATTTTTGCCAGTATTCAATATTATGTATAAAATAAATAATATATATAATAAAATATATAATAATATTATTTAAAAAAATGATAAACTACCACACAGGTGGTTCAGGTGGCTAAGGCTCTAGCTAAGGTTGTTGATCTGAGGATCCGGGTTCGATGTTGGGTCCCTGGGAAAGACCCTTAATCCTTCATCCTACATGCATGCAGTGCCGGTTGCAATCCCTATTAGAATGGAAGGGCATCCAGCGTAAAACCAGTGCCAAGTAAAAAGAAAGTTTTACACAGATTGAGCAGGTAATAAGGCATCATAATGGTTTAGTGGTTACTGTTGTCTTGCACCTCCAGGGTCTCCCGCCCAGGTTCGATACCCACCTCTGTGTGCATGGAGTTTGCACATTCTCCTCATGCTTGGTGGGATTCCTCCAGGTACTCCGATTTCTGTATATACACTTTACAATTCAGAACTCATACATGTACATATGTATAGCCTGTTCCTTTTATGCATGTAATCTTAAGACGTGGTAATCCAATGCACAGTTTGCACAGTTACACTGTATTATACTGTATCATACTGTACACAATTATAGACATATATATTCCACATCCTTATTACCTAATTCACCTTATGTTTTTATTAAAGCACATTCACTGCACAATTCTACATTGTACATGTTATACTGTACATTACTAATCACTATTTATACAGTACCATAACTTTATTACCAAATGACTCTTCTCTTTGTATTTATTGTAAATAGGACACTTATGCACTTCTGGTTAGACGCTAACTATAAATCCATGAGTGAGTGAGAAGGTAATAAACATATGTCAGATTGCCTCAACCATTACCAACAATGAAAACCTCAATTCAGAAGAAAGAAAGAAAAAAAAAAAAACTCCCACAGACTTATAGTAATCCATTAACAAATGGAAACAGAGTTGAAGACTGGTCATTAGAAGGAAAGCATAGAGAAATGCCACAATTTTATTTTGTAACATTCAGGAACATAGATCTAATTGTTTTACTACAATTAACCTTCGCAGAGTGAATAGTATGCTGATTTTGGCATTCAATTGTATTTTCCCATCATGTCAGCAGAAAATATGCAGAAAAAGTTTGTTTGTTCCTCATTTACTGCACTGGCTCCACACCTGCACGATTCCTTACCCCTGCTGCCATAACGGCGAAAAAGAAGTTGGGAAAGAGAGAGCGAGCGTAAATAGCTGCTTTTGAGATGGAGTGAGACATGATGATTTCCTTCTTCTTACTGCCTAAAGCTTGCAGTATTGCATTGGCCATCTCCTCCGTTGAAACACCTTGATATCTCTGTCCTGTTAGGACTGCAGATATAAATGAACAAGAGACAATTAGACAGAAGTCCAGAGGGACAGTGTCTGTTTGTTTTGTTTATAAGAAGATCATGAGGTATATTTACCTGACATGATGGAATTGCTTGAGGTGGTATGGTGTGTTGTGGGAGCAGCATTTATGAAGGTATGATTGATGGTACTAACAGAGATGCCAGACTCTTGCACCTCAGCTCTTAAGCAATCGAAGAAGGCCTGTACAGCATGTTTGGAAGCAGCATCTGCAACAGCAGAGAGAAATATATATGGCATATCCCCCCAAAAAAGATTCCATATTAGTGCTAGAAGATGGCCAATGCAGAAAGATCCTGATGTTTTTTTCTTCATCTTATTTTAAGGCAATTTGCAAAATGATCAACGCTCTCTGACCAATCAGAATCGAACATTTACTGGCCACTGTGTATAGCTCATTATTTGGTATATATTTTATGTGTGTGTGTGTGTTTTTTTTTAAGATACTGTGATATAGTACTTAGTTTTGAAGTTACTGTATAGTTATTAAAGCTGTCCCCTACAATCTTAACATCAGAGACACTTTTCATTATTGCCATTTAATAATGAAATTTATCCTAATATAATTAATTTAAGCAAAAAAATAGACATTTGAATTTAGACACAGCGTTATGGTGAAACCCTCAATTCATCACCAAACTCACATGTTGTTCGGAAGGGAACAGCCAGTTTTCCCTGAATGCTATTAACCAGGAGAATGTGGCCAGACCTTCTGGAGATCATTGAGGGAAGAACACCTGCAATCATGAAACAAGCGCGCTTTAACACACTATGCCACTAATTCAATAGCGGTGAAGAAGACGATGATGTCACACTACTATCTATAAATTATCTATAAATAATATTATACCTTTGGCCAGTGTAATTGGTCCAAAATAGTTCACATCCATAACCATCTTGTCCGTTTCCAGAGACAGAGACTGTGCAGGTGCCTTCACTTTAATGCTGCTGTTGATGATGAGCATATCCAGATAGCCATAACAGTCAAGTACATCTGAAACCACATCTGGCAAAGTCTCCATGTCTGTGAAGTCCATTTCTATTAACTTGGGTGGGAATGTCTAGAAATTTGACATTGAAAAGGAGGCGAATGAGAGGAATTCAAATTTATTGTAAACTTGAACGTTTGCAATTACATTTTTAAATAGTTAATGTAGTACCAGAAAAGTGAATGAGTGTGTGAGTGTGTGTATGTGTGTGCCCTGCGATGGATTGGCACCCTGTCCAGGGTGTACCCCCGCCTCGTGCCCTAAGCCTCCTGGGATAGGCTTCAGGCCCCCCACAACCCTGAATACAGGATAAAGCTGTATAGATGAGTGAGTGAGTACCATAAAAGAAATATGGTTGGTTCCCCATTGATTGTTTTCACACATTTATTCACATGACAATTTCAGTTGTTGCCACAATAATACTATAACGGAATTATTGTTCAACATAATCCTTTTACATAATGTTTATATAATGTTTACAAAATTTTTTTTTTCATGCCACATTTATTTTTAACTCTGTATTTAGCTTGCATTTAAACTGCAGATGTGTACAATACCCTTTAAGGTAAAATAAGCAAAATACTAAAGCATTATGTTGCAAATTCAAAGTGATAAAAGTGACATGAATTTGATCTAATGCTATCAGGACAGCATAATTCGGAATGATTGCACCCAAAATTCCTAGGCCAATAGGACCTTCTATTAGAATACAGTACATATAAAATGTTGTATAAGTCCAGGTGGTTGATCATTGCATCTAGAAACACCTCTAATAATACACAGTTATGATATCTATGCAGTATATTTAGATTATAACTAATATGTAGCTCAGTGAAGTTCTTTAAACAAGTCAGAATTAATCTATCCACTACCGAGGGATGAGGTTTTACTGATTTCCCATGTTCCTGAATCTCTGGTTCTAATGTGTTTGCAATAAGTATTGCTGTGTAGTCCCTAGGATAATGACACAGTTCATATAAATGAGGATGGGTTCCCTGTTGAGTTTGGTTCATCTCAAGGTTTCTTTCTAGTTGTCATATCAAAGAGTTTTTCCTAACCACCATCACAGGCAGGTTGCTTATCATGGACGATCTGATAATTATGATTTATACATATTTCCTCAGACTTTTCAAAAAAATTTTATTGCTTTGTGACAATGACCATTGATAAGAGCAATGTATAAATAAAACTGTAATCAAAATCCAAGTACATTTACAGTAGATTTGCTATAATAGTCCTAAGATGTGTAAAAGAATGTTTGTTACACAATTAAAAATGCTTCAAACATTTTGTTTATAGTTATTAAACGATCAACACATACTTAGCTGTGTTACTTGCTTTTGGCTCTGCAGATTTCTTTCAGTCACTCACTCACTCATCATCTGTACACCACTAAATTCTGTATACAGGGTCATAGGGGACATGGATCCTATCCCAGGTAATTTAGGGCACAAGATGAAGGTACACCCTGGACAGGGTGCCAATCAAAGTGCACATTCACGCACACACTACGGGCAATTTTGGGAACGCCAATTAGCCTAATATGCATGTCTTTGGACTGAAGAAAAAAAGCACAGGGAGAACATGCAAACTCCATACACATACACACGTGGACAAAATTGTTGATATCCTTCGGTCAATGAAAGAAAAACTCACAATGGTCACAGAAATAACTTTAATCTGACAAAAGTAATAATAAATAAGAATTCTATGAATGTTTACCAATGAAAGTCAGACATTGCTTTTCAACCATGCTTCAACGGAATTATAAAAAAAAAATGAACTCATGGAACAGGCCTGGACAAAAATGATGATACCCCTAACTTAATAGTTTGTTGCACAACCTTTTGAGGCAATCACTGCAATCAAACGATTCCTGTAACTGTCAATGTGTCATGGGTCTAGCCGGTGGTGCTGGCTAGACCCGGCTGATGTAGTTGCCGTAGGCATGAAGGCAGAGGGGTTGTTGAAACAGAAAGAGTCTTTATTTAAACAAACTCAAAAACAGACAAATGACCAAAGAAACAAACAACAAACTCAAACTAAAACTAGGGCTCAGGAAAAACACAGGGACGGCGCGCTAACACAGGGAACGGCGCGCTAACACAGGGAACGGCGCGCTAACACAGGGAACGGCGCGCTAACACAGGGACAGGAGCTGACATGGGAACCAGGAGCTGACATGGGAACCAGGAGCTGACATGGGAACCAGGAGCTGACATGGGAACCAGGAGGTGACACAAGGAACCGACAGAGAACTGGGGATGAGGAAACATGGAGCTGAAGCTAACCAAGACACATAGGGGAACTAGAGACTGGAGAGACAGGAGACGGGAGAGACAGGGCTAGACAGGACTGGAGACTGGAGAGACAGGACTGGAGAGACTAGAGACAGGACTGGGAGCACAGAGACTAGAGACAGGACTGGGAGCACAGAGACTAGAGACAGGAGACTAGAGACAGGAGACTAGAGACAGGAGACTAGAGACAGGAGACTAGAGACAGGAGACTAGAGACAGGAGACTAGACTGGTTGGGTTAGTAGCTACATGGAATGCTGGGGGCACTGGATGCTGACCTAACCAGGTTAGTTTCTAATGGGGTTAGTGGCTAACCAGGTTAGTACTGACCTAAGAGTGGGGAACTGAACACAAAAGGCAAAGCACACATGAGGCTACTCCAAACTAGCGGCTAACCTACTAGCGACCAGAACCACTAGCAGTCAATCCCCCTAGAGGCTAGCCTACAGGAGGCTAACCCTACTAAGGGCTAGCCCTACTAGCAATTAAGGCCTACTAGCGGCTAACCCTGCTAGCGGCTAGACCCTCATGTGGCTACACAAAACTAAACAGACAAAGAACTAGACTGGAAGACAAACACTGGGAAGACACAGAACGGTACTTACACTGTACACAGGAGGAGACACAGCCTAGCTAAACATGAAACAGGACAGCTCCATGAATCCATCAACACAAGGAACTTAAGGAAAACACAACTAGAGCCCTCTTTAACCAAAGGTAAAACAATATAACCAAAATATAAACTTAAACAAACAAAAAGGAATGCCCACATGACGGTAGTTACAAAAACAAACAAACAAACCTACATACAAACAGACAAACAATGCTCGACCCAGTTTCCCAGAACAAACTGCTATTTATAGAAACTTTAATGAGGCACCTCAGTCCAGGTGAGCACTCATCACCTGACTGAGGTGCCTTCTGGGAAACTGAGTCAACCAACAAGAACTACACCAGACAGACAGACATAAACAGTGACCTCTAGTGGAGGTTCCTAACACAATGCGACTTCTGCACCTCTCTGCAGGTATTTTGGCCCACTCCTCATGAGCAAGCTGCTCCAGTTGTTTCCGGTTTGAAGGGTGCCTTTTCCAGACAGCATGTTTCAGCTCCTTCCAAAGATGCTCAATAGGATTGAGGTCAGGGCTCATAGAAGGCCACTTTAGAATAGTCCAATGTTTTCCTCTTAGCCATTCTTGGGTGTTTTTAGCTGTGTGTTTTGGGTCATTGTCCTGTTGCAAGACCCATGACCTGCGACTGAGACCCAGCTTTCTGACACTGGCCAGCACATTTCTCTCTAGAATCCCTTGATAGTCTTGAGAATTCATTGTATCCTGCACAGATTCAAGACACCCTGTGCCAGATGCAGCAAAGCAGCCCCAGAACATAACAGAGCCTCCTCCATGTTTCACAGTAGGGACAGTGTTTTTTTCTTGATATGCTTCATTTTTCCATCTGTGAACATAGAGCTGATGTGCCTTAGCAAAAAGTTCCATTTTTGTCTCATCTGTCCATAGGACATTCTCCCAGAAGCTTTGTGGCTTGTCAACATGTAGTTTGGCATATTCCAGTCTGGTTTTTTTATGATTTGTTTTCAACAATGGTGTCCTCCTTGGTCGTCTCCCATGTAGTCCACTTTGGCTCAAACAACGACGGATGGTGCGATCTGACACTGATGTTCCTTGAGCATGAAGTTCACCTTGGATCTCTTTTGAAGTCTTTCTGGGCTCTTTTGTTACCATTCGGATTATCCGTCTCTTTAATTTGTCATCAATTTTCCTCCTGCGGCCACGTCCAGGGAGGTTGGCTACAGTCCCATGGATCTTAAATTTCTGAATAATATGTGCAACTGTAGTCACAGGAACATCTAGCTGCTTAGAAATGGTCTTATAGCCTTTACCTTTAACATGCTTGTCTATAATTTTCTTTCGAATCTCCGGAGACAACTCTTTCCTTCGCTTCCTCTGGTCCATGTTAAGTGTGGTACATACCATGTCACCAAACAACACAGTAACTACCTGTTACACATTATTTTCAGTATTTTCTAGGGGTACCATCATTTTTGTCCAGGCCTGTTCCATGAGTTCATTTTTTTAAAAAATTCTGTTGAAGCATGGTTGAAAAGCAATGTCTGACTTTCATTGGTTAACATTCATAGAATTTTTTTAAATTATTACTTTTGTCAGATTAAAGTTATTTATGTGACCATTGTGAGTTTTTCTTTCATTGACCGAAGGGTACCAACAATTTTGTCCATGTGTGTAGATGCGGGAATCAAACCTGGCTGGGAATCGAACCCAGACCCTGGTGATGGTGCTAACCAATAAGCCACCTTGCCGCCTTCTGCAAATCCCTGATATTCCTTAATTTTGTAGATTGTTTGGAACATTCTCACATACTAATTTAGAAGAAAAATCCATGGTTGTGTCATTTATCTAGATCCATGCTGAAAACTGCAAAGTTGTAAACCAATATCACAACATACACAGTAGAATTTGTACAGTATATTTGGTTGAATAAGTAAAATGAAATTCAGTTAAGATTCACAATGAGTCTTTCTCTACTTACTAAAATAGGATCTGATTCATTGACCAGCTGTTGTGCAAGAGCTTCAAGCTTTTCCCAGTCCTTTCCACAAAGGATCAGCCGGGCTCCCCGTTTATGGAAGAGTTTTGCACACTCTTAAATAACAGAGGACCATAATCAGAACTCAACATTCAACAGTAATACATGACCTGTTTGATGAAATCCATGAAATAATAGCATACCATTCCCCAGAGCTGATAATGAATCAGTTATTAGCACGACTTTGTTTTGCACAGGTGTTTTGTGCAGCAGTTGCTGTATTATATGGTACAGATGGAATATTCCTGCTGCAACCAACACCACAACAGATAGCAACAAGACAGTGGACATTTGGGATTCCTGAAATACCTAAATAAAAATCAGTCAAAATGTAAAATCTGTAGTTTTTGATATTTCATGGCTTGTACAGTACATGCATCTACAATGTATATATTCAAGTCAATGTTATTTATTTAAGTTTTTAAAATCTTTAGAAAATAAAGGAAAGTCACAAGAATATGAAAGACATTTCCATGAAAAAAAAATTAACAAACAAGAAAGCAAAAAGAAAGAAAGCATGATCTTAAATTCAGATATTTCAATAATGACATAATTTGCCATACATGAATTGTGGTAAATAAGAAACATTTAGATTTGGTTTTTGAGTCTTTGGTGTCATGTCACTGTGTACAGCAACTAGATTTAGTGAAGGGCTTAACATACTGTCCATCCCTAAATATACTCCAAGCACAAATTCCAGTCATGTGAATTACCACCACTGAGGCAAAACTGAAAACACTTACATTAGGTAAAGTTAAGCCAAATGGGCAGGCAAATTATTTAGCCTACTAAACTGATACACTAAGCTGTCTAACCATAACTAAACTGACAGTGCAATCCAACATTCAGGATTTTCAATACATTCAAAGACACCTACAGTACATACACACACAAGATATTGCTCTGAGTGACTTACAGAATTGCAATGAATCCTGAAGTTTGAGACTTTTTCTTTGTTTGTCCTGGGTCAGATTATAATCATTTGCAATCTCAGTCCACAGCTCTACAAACAGCTCAGGTCTGAAACACTGAAGAGCGGCTCCACCAGCAGGACCTTTGAGATTTCCGTGCTTTTAATAGCACACAGCTGAAGCTGTCTGTCTGTGAAGGTTTTCAGGCATCCGTGTAACTTTGAAATTTGTAGAAGTAGTAGTGTTACTGTATGTCTAGGAAGCTTCTTGTTAAAGTTGTTCTGAATGCTTATCTGTTGGACTTCAGCAGTGCTAACATGAGAGCATAGCAGGATTTAGAGCATTGTGCTATTTCAAGGGAGCAGATGGGTTTAAGTGTCAGTTTATTTTCAAATACATGTTTAAAAATGGGTTCTGAAATATAATCAGTAAGAATGTATTAATTATCTTCTATTACAGCAGATTTGACCATGCTGATAGTGACAAGCAATTCACAGGTTTATATTAAAGCCTAATATATACTAATATTTTGTAAATTATTGTGAAAACTAATTCAAATGCTACACATCTGAATTTTACAATCTTAGTCTCATAATAAAAATTATTAAAAGAAATAATAAAAACATAAACAAAATCAAGTTTATACTGTTAAGCTTTCTATAATGAGATGTTTGTTTAACATTTATGGAAGGAGACTGCGGTGTCAACATTGAGGAATATGTTTTTTTTTTAGGAGGTTTTTTTTCCTTTCCTTTCTTTTTTACCTTGTTTATTTTTGGTCTTAATATCAAGTGTGATACACAACAATAAGCTGTTACTTTGTGATGACAGAACCACATTATAACCTGAAAAATGTATTATGTGTATATATTTTTTAAATAAGGGGAAAATGTAGATGCTGAAAAAGTGGTACGGAATAAAACACTTTATTTTGCTGTCATTCTTTATACCTTAATTACGTTTATTCTCCCAAAACTTCTATTGGATAGAATAAGTGAAATTTAATACAAAATACTTGAATATAAAACATCATTGCCTTTATAATTTATCACACGAGTAATACTACATTAAATAAAATCAACTAAAACATTTTAAAATTAATAGAAAAGTTTCTATTGATAAATACTGTACATGCTGATATTGGTTTGCTGGGTTACTCACTAGGAATACTATTATACTTAAATTCTGTTGGATATTTTTAAAAAATATTGTGATAACAGAAGTTTAAAGGAAAATATAACCTGATTAAAAAAACTATTTTGTAGCTAACAATGATAATTATTATTACTATAATCCTGGCCATGCTGAGAAGTACAATAATAAATAGTAATAACACGTTACACGTCCTTATATGTACGCAACACGGCTGGGTCTCGTCCAATTCTCACTTGGTTCCGTCCTGTTACCTGAGAAAGACGGAAAGGGTAAAAAGAAAAATGTTAAATTGCTTACACACCAGGAGGCATATTAGTATATCATAACTATAATACATCTTTGGATGACTGTGCCTTATAGAAGTATTCATACCCCTTGAACTTTCTTGTTACAACAACAAATGTAAATGTATTTTATCTGGATTTTATGTGATAGACCAACACAAAGTGGCACATAATTGTGAAGTGAAAGAAACTTGATACATTTTTTTTGAACAAATAAAAATCTGAAAAGTGTGACGTGCATTTGTATTCAGCCCTTTTTGCTCTGAGACCCCTAACTAAAATCCTGTGGAACCAATTGCCTTCAGAAGTCACCTAATTAGTAAATAGAGTCCATAAGAATTCCCGTTTGTAGTTCCACATGGATTGCCGCAAAAGTGCAAATGGGAATTCTTATGGCTTTCTTTTAACAATGGCTTTCTTCTTGCCACTCTTGCATAAAGGCCAGGTTTGTTGAGTGCACAAATAATAGTTGTGCTGTGGATTTTTGCAGCTCCTCCAGAGTTACCATGGGCCTCTTAGCTGCTTCTCTAATGAATTCTCCCCTTGCCCAGCATGTCAGTTTAGGTGGACGACCATGTCTTGGTAGGTTTGCAGTTATGCCATTCTCGTTCCATTTTCAGATGATGGATTGAACAGTGCTCAGTTCAAAACTTGGGATATATATATACGTGTTTTATAACCTAACCATGCTTTAAACTTCTCCACTACTTTGTGTTCCTTGGGATTAATGATGCTGTTTTTTTCACCAATGTTCTCTAACAAACCTTGGAGGGCTTCACAGAACAGCTGTATTTCTACTTAGATTCAATTACAAATAGTGGACTCTATTTACTAATTAGGTGACTTTAGTTAGGGGTATCAGGTATCATTTTCCTTCCACTTCACAGTTATATGCCACTTTGTGTTGGATGAGCTTACATAAAATTACATCAAATCTAGGGGTGCTCCGATTGATCGGTCGGCGATCATAATCGGCTGATAATAGCCTTGGGAAGTTTGATCGACAGTCTCTATAAAGAATATAGAAACGCCAATTTTTTTGCGCGCTGCTAAAATGGTCAGGCAATTCTACGTGTTGTGTGAAAAAGACAATACATTAGCAATCTGCAACCTGTGTAACAAGCCAATTCCACGAGGCGGGAAGCAGCCAAAGCATTTTAACACCACAAACATCATCAGACATTTGAAGGTTAGTCACGTGAAGGAACATGAGCAGTTTTCAAAGTTGTCTAGCGCTAAGAGAGCGGGAGAGTTCAGCAACTCGCGCGCCGCACCTCAATCAGGGGTTTCGCTCGGTGGCCGTAAGTACGGTTCATCATGATTCACCGCGAGTTTTGGCGCTGTGATTACGTTTCCATCTTTCCGCGTGAATAATTAAACATGTTTAATTTTTTGGCGGTCCTCGCGAATGCTTGCGGACCTTGCAGTACTTCCGGCAACTCAAGTCCTACTTGTTTGTTATTTAATTTAATTTTATACAATCTACAGGAAAGTTGAATTTGTCAAGCTCTAAGCTGTTCCCAATTACTAACCAAGCACAGGCTGCTATGTTTTAAGTTGATGTGTTGCACATGTTGCTTGCCAATACATACAGGTGTCAAGTCATGATATTCCTCTTCTTGTAATTTCAATACTTAATTTAAATTCTTGTTGGATATAGTTTAATAAATAATGCTGCATGATAAGGCTTCAAGTACACCTTGTAATCGGTGATCTGTATCAGCTGATACAGCTTCTAGTGATCGGAGATCGGCCCTAAAAATCCTGATCGGAGCACCCCTAATAAAATCCCAATAAAATACTTTTGTATACAACTGTGGTTGTAATGTGACAAAATATGGAAATGTTCAAGGGGTATGGTATAGTGAACACATTTGCCAGGCACTGTAATATCCTTTCTTACAAAAGACCCTGCATTCTTCATGAACCCAGATTAACGTATTCCACTAATGCATGCTATGTGCAGGGAAAATATCACCGCATGAGGCGCTATAGAGCAGCGACTGAAACCTACACAACCGCCTCCATTCCAATGTAAAGCCCGTTGCGCTTTTATCCATCATAGCCTCCTCCTTATAGCTGCAGATTTCACTGCTGTAGTTACTTAACTGTTCTGGGGTAACCGGCCAAAATGTCCGATTTTGAAGAGTTCGAGAAACAGCTGAGCGAAAATAGGCAAGGTAATAGGTTTTCTTTGGGACATTTAGTTCCTCTACAGTGTATGTAATGCCGTCGTTTCATAATGTGCTTTCGTGTTGATACTACCTTGATAATGCAAGTTGTCATCGACTGGTTTGTTGGTTACTCGATAATGTAACCGTTAGCTTGACTACCAACCACACTGTAACCCGAACGCAACACGGATGGGTCTCGTCTCAATAGCCTGCCTGTTGACTACGAAGGCGCACTATGTTGTTGTTAATGTTATGGCGTCTGCGCTCTGTGTAGTGCACTCTGTGCGGCACAGAGCCGTTTAGGATGTAACCATGGAAACCCGATAGTCTTGTTGGTTGTTGGTTAAACCGGTTTAGGTCAGTAATATTTGAACCTTTTCCTTAACATTTAAGTCTAAACCCAACGAATATACAGACACCTCAGATCCCACGTGTTATATGTGGGTTTATTTCCCCGGACGCATGTCTGTAGTAATATTGCCGGAAGACGCTTGTAATACATTATACAGAAGAGAAATGTGACTGGCATAACGATGGAGCCGTGGAAAACCAAAAGACTAATAAAGAATTTTACTACAGACTTGAACCAGTCAAGTATTTATTATACCCGCGAGTAGGGTTTGTAGTCGCGCCTGAGTGGTCGTGAGTCACGTGACAGTAGGTTGCGCCTGTGCTGGGAACTCAGTGGGTTATATAAAACTTTTCTAAAACCCCCTACTTCTATATACAGAGGAGGTGCAATATATAAAAATATTCATAGGGTCCTAGTCCTGTCCCAATTCAACAATTCATTCTCAAGTCAAGTCTTTGACAAGTCTTTAAATGTCAGGTTATGTTGTTTAGATTTCTGTACTATATGGATTTATTATTCTGAGTTTTATCTGTTGTCTTTACACTGATCAGCCATAACATCATGACAAAACATTCACCTGCTGCCTAATATTCTCCACCCACTTCCAGGTGCTACTGTTATGAAATATTGTAATTGTAACTACTTTAACAAGGGACAAATTGTGACATCTAGATGACTGGATCAGAGCATCTCCAAAACTGCAGCTCTTGTGGGATGTTCCCAGTCAAGGTCATGGGGGGCCAAGGCTCATTGATGCACATAGGATATGCATTCCATAAAAATGAGAGACGTAACAAGTTTTTTTATGGGACTAAAATCCAATTTTTCTTTTAAACTGCCATCTGTACACAGTCCATCTGTTACATGGAGTGTTCTGGATATATACAGTAACATTAGACTATAGTGAAAATCTTGCAATAAAGCCAAACAGCATGGTGCAGCAAATTAGTTTTTGATCACTATGTACTATATTACACAGGCTTTTGCAAGGATTTTGTCTTTTACATGAGCACACAGTGGGATTCATTTGTAAATCGGGAGGTCCTGGAGGACTGAGTACGAAAAAAAAAGTCACAGAATTTTTTTTATAAATCAATGCTTTTCATAATGCTGAAAACAATCTGTCATTCGTGGATTCAGTTTTTGTTATTAAAACCAAATATAAAAATGAAAAAAACAAACAAACAACAACTTTCAAACAAATCAAACATTGAATAAGCAGATAATAAGCACTCATTTTCAATTTTTGTTTCTTCTCTGGATGCAAGTAGCATGACCCGGAAGATATGGGTTATGGGTCTTGCTCAGCGGGGTAGCCTGGTGGACTTGCAATTTGAACTGCCGATCTTGTGACAGCTACCACTGTCCTTCTTCTAGTTGCTCGATGCTCAAGTGCCTGGGTTTTGATATTTACATGGCTAGCGAGACCAATGAGTCACCAATGCCCAGCCATACATATGTGCATATACAATATATATGCCCATATTTACAAGAAATTTTTTAATTGGACCTATTTTAGACTGAGCATGATGCCATATTTCAGCCACTGTAGGGGCAATGTCCTTCCTGCCCTCCAAAACCCTGTGCCAAGATATCCCTCTTATCTACAAGGTGGGTGGAAATTAACTAGGCAATATTTAATGGCTATAGAACTTGTAGTTTCACTGGAGCACCACACCATTTTGACCTTACTGTGCCTGCGTGGTTAGACCAGCATTTTTCAGGAAATTGGCTGGCACGATGCAGACCTCATGAATGGCCTCCAAGAAGTCCAGATCTCACTTCATGACATTGCTTTTACGCAAAGGAGGAGGTAAACAAAGCCTTGCACACTGGAAGACTTGGAGGCATGTGGTTCAGGAGGTTCTCAGCAATATCCCAAACAACTTCCTGCAGAAGACATTGCATTCCATTCCCGGCCGTTTGAGGAAACTGGTTGATGCCATCGGTGCCTACATTGACACTAAAATATTTGCTTGCATTGTCCTACGTAATAGGACATTTTCAATTTGTTTAAATAAATTATTATTAGAAATATGGACTTTATTTCCAATTTTTAATGCCTAGTTACTTTTCGCTCACCCTGGATGTAACATTAATCCTGTATCCAAGTCAGATACGTCTAAAATGAAGGTATATAGTATCTATTGATTTTTTTTGTAGAACAAGAAAATAACAATGCATGTTATTACAAAATAGGCTTTGCAATTACCTTAATGTCATCTACAAATGACTGTTGGCTTAGAAAAAGCATTGTATGCTTTTTGCAGCCCTTCTAAATTTAATGAACAGTCGTCTAACTTAAAAAGAAAGTCAACTGATGAATGATGTTTACCCCCTCCAAATACAGAAAGAGAGAAGGAGAGGCACAGAAAAAGAAGCCGGAGTGGCTCACAAGGTCGTGGTGAGAAACATCACAGCCGAGAGAAACGCAAAAGCCGTGATTGCCGGAGCAGCTCAAGAGATCATAAAAAACACAGGTGCCTTTACAAGATTATTAACAAGCCCAGGTTATATTCATTATTTGGCTTAGAAGAGCTGTTGCACCTATGTACAATTAATTTAACTAGCCATTTCTCATCTAATATATAAAATGCTGTATCAGCTCAGTACAGGAACTACTTGCAATGCTGGTTGTTTATTTTGTGCTGTGTTTAGCAAAGAGCAAGTTATATTTGTGAAATATGTACCAGCATGATATAGTGCTTGTTAATCCTTATTGTAATATTGACATTTGCTGATATTGATGATATTTTTTAGTCTAACAATACATTTGAATATTGATATAAATATATAATATAATGAATATTGATATAGATATAAAATGTAATACCACAGTAAATATGTGCTATATTTTATACACCTTTTAACCTTTTACCACATTTATGATGTTACTACATTTTTTAAAATCCCAATGCAAAAACAAAAATCTTCGTCATCATCTAGTGAACTGAATTATGATCTCACCTTTGCAGGCATAGAGATATTGAATTTTTATGTCTAATCTCTCACGCTTACAGTTTAGCTGACAATTAATTGTTATCTACGTTGTTCATAATTTAATTGCTTTTTCAGTTCATTTCAAATCATGTTTATAAAATACGACTTATGCTGTTGTTACTTCAGTTATACTAATACAGTGTAGTATAATATCAGACATGCATCATAAGAAGCAGTCTAATAGGCCAAAAATAACAAGGGTATGACAAATTGCTGCAATGTCATTGCATTATAATGAAAATCAAGTCCATTTTAAAAACGATATGTTTACTAAATTTTATTTTAATTTTATTTTGCATCACACAGTTGGCAGTTAAAAGTAAACCATTAATTAGACTTGTCTAAGGCTGGAAAATGTCTCGTATGAATCAGATTCCGACACTTGTCAAATATTAGCCAACACTTTTTTTTTGTCGCGTTTAGTCATTCCCCACGGAGAACAAGAAAGAAAAAGGCATATAAATACTGGGATGTTCCTGCACCAGGATTTGAACACATCACACCACTGCAGTACAAAGCTATGCAAGGTACAGCCAATTTATATCTTAAATCATGACCAGAGTACCTAAAATATCTAAAATATATATATTTGACAGAAGGAAGTTATTCAAGATTCATTTCAATATTTGTTATTATAAGACTGTAATGTACAGTACATAACCTCATAACCTTATTATTTTTAGGTGTCCATATTATTTAATGGTGGCACTATGACATAGTGGTTAGCACTGTCGCCATGTACATCCAGGGTTGAAGTTCGATTTCCATCTCGGGTCTGTGTGCATGAAGTTCGCATGTTCTCCCTGTGCTTATGTCTCCTCCGAATACTCTAGTTTACTCCCACAGTCCAAAGATATGCAGGTTAGGCTAACTGCCGTTCCCAAATTGCCAGGTGGTGTGATAATGACAATCAGACGTCATCCCCTTTAGTAGCTGCCACAGAAACGATGGATATATCTCCAGGTTGGGGCGTATCCGTCGCTCTATATGCTGGATGGAACATGGTTGAATGCAAATATCTCATCATATTTATTGGGGAAATGTGAAATAGGAGCATTCTATGAATTATGCATCTCAAAAGGTTTGACTCTGTGTATTTCATCATGTTAAAGTAAATGTCATATACACTCACCTAAAGGATTATTAGGAACAACTGTTCAATTTCTCATTAATGCAATTATCTAATCAACCAATCACATGGCAGTTGCTTCAATGCATTTAGGGGTGTGGTCCTGGTCAAGACAATCTCCTGAACTCCAAACTGAATGTCAGAATGGGAAAGAAAGGTGATTTAAGCAATTTTGAGCGTGGCATGGTTGTTGGTGCCAGACGGGTCAGTCTGAGTATTTTATAATCTGCTCAGTTACTGGGATTTTCACGCACAACCATTTCTAGGGTTTACAAAGAATGGTGTGAAAAGGGAAAAACATCCAGTATGCGGCAGTCCTGTGGGCGAAAATGCCTTGTTGATGCTAGAGGTCAGAGGAGAATGGGCCGACTGATTCAAGCTGATAGAAGAGCAACTTTGACTGAAATAACCACTCGTTACAACTGAGGTATGCAGCAAAGCATTTGTGAAGCCACAACACGCCCAACCTTGAGGTGGATGGGCTACAACAGCAGAAGACCCCACCGGGTACCACTCATCTAAACTACAAATAGGAAAAAGAGGTTACAATTTGCACGAGCTCATCAAAATCGGACAGTTGAAGACTGGAAAAGTGTTGCTTGGTCTGATGAGTCTCGATTTCTGTTGAGACATTCAAATGGTAGAGTCAGAATTTGGCGTAAACAGAATGAGAACATGGATCCATCATGCCTTGTTACCACTGTGCAGGCTGGTGGTGGTGGTGTAATGGTGTGGAGGATCTTTTCTTGGCACACTTTAGGCCCCTTAGTGCCAATTGGGCATCGATTAAATGCCATGGCCTACCTGAGCATTGTTTCTGACCATGTCCATCCCTTTATGACCAGCAGGATAATGCACCATGTCACAAAGCTCGAATCATTTCAAATTGGTTTCTTGAACATGACAATGAGTTCACTGTACTAAAATGGCCCCCACAGTCACCAGATCTCAACCCAATAGAGCATCTTTGGGATGTGGTGGAACGGGAGCTTCATGCCCTGGATGTGCATCCCACAAGTCTCCATAACTGCAAGATGCTATCCTATCAATATGGGCCAACGTTTCTAAAGATTGCTTTCAGCACCTTGTTGAATCAATGCCACGTAGAATGAAGGCAGTTCTGAAGGCGAAAGGGGGTCAAACACCGTATTATTATGGTGTTCCTAATAATCCTTTAGGTGAGTGTACTGTATACTGTATATAGGAGAGATTGCAAAATCACCTGCACTTGTGCAGTGAGTACAGTAGTTCAGATTGCAGTGACAAACAAACATTATAAAAAATAATGATGAAATTATAATGTTAAAAATTTCAGTCAATCAGTTTCATATTTCCCAGTGCAGGTTTGGTGAATCTGTAGCACCTTTTATTTAGAATACATCACCTCTATTGGTGCTACACACAAAATGCATATAGCTGTGCATCCTTCTTTTTTCCTCTCCTATATATATATATATATATATATATATATATATATATATATATATATATATATAAATTAATTAATTAATTAATTAATTTTTTCTAAGACTCGAAATCAAGCATGAACATATTATGGTGAATTAGATACCCCTATTATTTAAAGATTCCACAATAATCTGACAACTAGGTCTTTTTAATGTTGGTACAGTGATTGATCCCTGAATGCAGTCATCAATAAAGCAGAAGATTTGCTAAATCAATATATAGAATAACTATATAATAACTGTATTATATTATATACTATATATTATATACTACTGTATAATACAGTGTTACTATATTTAAGTTTTCTTTTCAACAATGCACTTTTTTGAAGCATTTTTGTATTTTGTCCCCTATCAAGCATTTTTGTATTAAATACCCCCTTACACACTCTCTAATATAATATAGTTTTTATCTCCTTGTAGCTGCTGGGCAGATCCCAACCATAGCTCTCCTGGCAACATCTAGTAAAGCAGGAATGGCAGTGACGCCAGCGCAGGTTCCTGCTGTTGGCAGCCAAATGACCAGACAAGCGCGACGTTTGTATGTTGGGAACATACCGTTTGGAGTCACTGAGGCGAGCATCCCACTTTACAATAAGGCATAACATGACTAAGTCATGATTTCTGTTGATTCTGACATTTGTATCTGTACAGGTATGCACTTTATTTTGATTTAATTAATCATTTAGATCTCAGATGCATAACTAAATATTTAACTTGTCATTTTGTTGTGTACAGAAAATAGGACGGCCATGTCTCACTGGGATTGTGTTCCATTTTTAGTAACTTGGCACCGTTGTAAATGAGGGATTATTATCATCCAGACTGGAACTATAGCTGCTCATGTCTATTTTGAAAAGCAATGGCTTAAGGCTATCCCTGTTAGGGAGAAGCATGTGTCCATTAATTCTTAATAATATAATAATCTGATTTCTGTTCCATTTAGGAGTCAATGGCGGAGTTCTTTAATACTCAAATGAGATTTGTCGGTCTTTCCCAAACACCCAGCAACCCTGTGCTTGCCGTGCAGATCAATCAGGATAAGAACTTTGCCTTCCTTGAGGTAAATAATCTTTGGTTACAGGGTGTATGTGGTTCATTAATTCTTCTTTTAGTTACAACAATATAAAATAATTGGAAGTTCAAATGTACATAATATTTTTGACCTCATCTTAATTATCTTCATTTTCATTTTTAATTTTTCATCTTATTGTAAGCTTATTCTAAATATTTGGTTCTCCGTAGTGTTGCTAATAAAATCATTCCTAAATAAAAATCAGTGCACTTTGCCACAGTCCGCACTGTGGTTTACTTAAGTGTTCATGTTGTTCCATATTTTTGTAAGGTAACAAGCAAAAATAAAAACTGACTTATTACTCATTACTTCCTTGAATATACCTTTGTCAGGTTTGTACTTGTACTATTTTTGCCCAGTGAGTGTTTTTCACTGGCAATTTCCAAGTCCTGCTACAGATTATATTGAGGTCCATAGTCTAAAGACACCTTGGCCTGCTTTCACTGACAGGGTGGATGATGGATTTGCCAAATACTTTTTTAGACACTTCACCTGCATAGCAATGACAGGATAAACTGATATACTTACATTATAGATTATGTGTATATTTCTGTTTTTATTGCTTCAGTGAATGCTAAAAAAGATTTTCCTTCAGTTTCGATCTGTAGATGAAACCACACAGGCAATAGCATTTGACGGAATCAACTTTCAGGGGCAGGCACTGAAGATCCGGCGACCTCATGACTATCGACCTCTGCCTGGTATTTCTGAGCAGCCTGCTTTCCATGTACCAGGTAAGTAAAATGTGTTCACGTTTGATGCTGTATGAGTAGCAACTAGTGTGTTATTTGATTGTAAACATTGACTGTGCATAATGAGAAATTAATCAAAATGATAGTATTTGACTTTTGCCAATTGAGAAATTAAATGTAATCACTAATAATTATCAGTAAACCTATGATGAACAAAATTCCTTTTTAATGCAAAACAAGTGTATTCTGTATGCCTTAATAGATTTTATTTAATTATTGGGTAAGTTTTCATTTTTATGACTACAATTTTGCACCACCAGGAGTTGTATCCACAGTTGTACCAGACTCACCAAATAAACTCTTCATTGGAGGTTTGCCCAACTATCTTAATGATGATCAGGTATTTTTTTAAACTCTTGCACAAAATGCTAATACAGATTTAAATTCCAGTCTTAAATCTCACTCCGTCCATCTTGAAATAGCTCTAAATAGTGTACATGTTGTCCAGTTGTCGCACTTATTGAAGTCGAACTAAATAAGCTCAAGTAATTTCGATGTCACAATGGTTATAGATGATGGTATGATCCTGGCTTTGAACTTGAGTATGATTCTAAAATGGCGATTTTAGATTTGTAGTTGTTAAATTATAAATACAGTATGGATAGTGATGTTATAACATTATAATAACATTATGGCACATGTTTGTTCAGTTGATCAAATCATGATGGTAAAATCAAAAAGTGAAAGAATACATTTTCTACCTAGGCACATTATTCTACTTACTTAAGCATCTGCTAATTAAACGTATTGTGAAAAAATGCTAAGAGAGATTAGGCTGGTTGATTTATTAGTATTCATACATAATGATGAATTCTAAGTAGAAATGGTCTTTATAACTATGACTTTAACCATTAAATTAAAACAGACCTGGGCTTAGCCTTTTGACCAAAGCTGCCATTATTGTTACTGAATAGCGCTTTTAAAATGGTTAGCATATATCTCCTAACACTTAGTTTGATATTAGCCAGTCTGGTCATTTGTCATTATTATTGCAACATTTATGTCTTTACTAAATATACAGTACTGTGCAAAAGTCTTAAGCATATGTAATTCTGCTTGCAAAGATGCCTTCAAAATGTAATTAAACAATCCTAAATATGATAAATTGATCATAAAAATACTAAATCAAATAATCATTTAAAATGACTACCGTACAAAACTTGAGTCAATAAAATATATATATATTTTTTTTTCCTGAAGGAAATTGTACTGTGAGTTTTTTCAAGCATCTTAAAGGACCAATAACAGAAATAGATTTTGGTTCTTGCATGGGCTCTTTGCATTCATTTGTTATGTTTTTATATGCAAATAAAACGTGATGGGAATGCAAAAAATAAAATAGAAATAAAAATAATTTTATTCCTGTATTATATCAATAATTTATAGGTGATGCAATTTTTTTTTATTTTATTAAAGAATAAAAGTATATCAGTGATTAAAAAGCTTTTTAAAATAACACACTTAGGATGCTTTCACATTACAGGCCCAGGCAAGGATCCAAGTACACTTGACCCCAGTGTGCAGTACATTTGCATGAAGTGAACACTCAGTACTGTGCCCAGGTGTTCAATTCATGCAAATGTACCGCACACTGGCATCAAGTGTACTTGAATAAAGTGGGCTCGAGCATGGTACAGCGTATTTGCGCACGCTATCAAACATGAACGCCAACTGGAATTACACATGGAAGTGGACCGCTGTTTTGAACGTGACACCATCCGTGCTGTGTGCTGATGACATCACCAATGTAGTAGCTTTAGATTATGTTGAGCATCCATCATATAACATTCATTCATTCATCTTCAGTAAGTGATTTATCCTGGTCAAGGTGGCAGTGCATCTGGACAATATTAATTTAGCATAACCAGTCCAAGCATATCTGTCTACCTAAGTCTATCTGTTGGCATGATGAGAACTCACGTAGACACGTAGAGGAATGTTCCTTGAACCCTCACACACTGCAGTTGATGTGAATTGAGGTCAACATTACTGTCAGATCTGCTGTTATAGATCAGCACTGTGGTATTTTTTTTTGTGATCATCAGTTGACATATGCTATGCATATAGGTTTTTTTTAGTGAGTGTTTGGAAATCTAACTCTCAAAGTTCTCTTTGCTATTGACATTAGGTTTGCCTAAGACTACACAGTACTGTACATCTCCCAAATATGATGGCAATGCTAATTATCATTATACATGAACATGCTGAGAAACTAATTGCATTTTAATGAACTGTACAGTAGTTCCCTATTGATGTGGTAACACGTCACGTGTAATTCCTAAATAGAAAACCAGTAATGACTACAAAATGCTTGTTGATATCTATTCTCTGTGGATCAGTGACGGTATCTCTCCATTCTCTCTCATGCACACTCACAACTTATGTTTGTAATTTTGGATGAACATAATGATATTAATAGTAAGTAGGTTACTTTCTTTGCTAAGTAATGTAAAAGCTAGATGCCTTTACATTACTTAAAGACGAGTAATGGTTCAATAATTTCTCATTCCTAATTGGAATATAACAGCCAATGCAAACTAGTAGTCACAAATGGAGATTCATGTACTCTTTTTCTTCTTATATATAAAAAAAAAAAATCATGCAGTCACTGTTACTGCCCTGAAACTCACAGCTCTTTCGTTTTTGTTCCCCCCACTTTGTCCCCAGCTAGGGGCCTGTAAGATCGTTAAGTCTGCGCTCATAATTTGTTCACTATTACTGATCTACTGCTGCCATGTCAACATGTAATACAAGGCAAGTAAGACATTCCGTACCTCACACGGATCAACTTCCTACCAGCAAGGGTATTCCCCCCCTCACGGCTGCCACTCTTTCTCCTCTCATCACTCTTTTGGAGCGCGCAAACCCGTTCAGGGTTTTCTGGGGGGGAGGGGCGAGGTTAAGGGTGGGTGGAAGATGGTGGGTTTTCAAATAAATGTCTGCTCATAATCATAATAGTGGTGGTTTTTATTAACTACAGCATTAGTTCACATTGTTTGTGGTATTTAAATGCATTTCTTATAATATGACTATTTTATTGTTATAGTCATGGCGTAGTACCCTACTACACTCCCTACTACAACATTGATTCAAATTTAATTTTGAAACCTTTAAACTGCTTTTTAATTGTGCAACAGTATCCATGCAGTAAATCAATTGTAAATGGGTTTGTTATAGTTTGGGATTTTTGCTGTCATCTCATTTTACCACATAAGTTATTTTTTTCTTTAGTCAGTAAGTTTTCATTTATCCTCCACATTGCCATCATGAAAATAGTGTGTATCCTTATCTCTTATACAGGTTAAGGAGCTTTTGACATCATTTGGACCACTCAAAGCCTTCAACCTTGTCAAAGACAGTGCTACATCACTGTCCAAAGGCTATGCTTTCTGTGAATATGTGGAGATTAATGCCACTGACCAGGTATAAATATACAGTAATATTCAGAGCTAAATTGGACAATACTGCTGAGTTTTGATAGTTACAGGATTTACTGTATGGGTCATTTACAGTTTGTTTTTGTCACATGTCCCAGTGGGTACATATTAAGTAATGCTTTCTATCCAATGTTGCTTTATGAACCCAACATACTTTTGTTATACTAAAAACAAAGGAATGACTCCTTTGCCAAATTTAGGCAGTGGCAGGGCTGAATGGAATGCAGCTTGGTGATAAAAAGCTCATCGTCCAGCGTGCCAGTGTCGGGGCAAAGAATGCAAATCCAGTAAGTAACAGTGGTATTTCTTCATGACCAATATGGATGGTGCTTTTGCCCTTTTTTGTCCTCATTTGTGCTGGTACCCAGTAAATGTTGCTTACTGGTTTGTTAGGCAACATTAATTATTTAGAGCTATCTGTTTATCAATTTGTACATACAAATTACATGTACCTAAAAATGCCTCAGTATTTGTATAGGCTTTGAATTTTTAAACTGGTTTTCTCTTTCTTTACCTATGCATGAGATACTGTATATACTGTATATACTGTATATACATACTGTATATTCTACAATGAAGCAACTTGCCATGAATCAAATGGATTATCATGAATGTTTTCCCCTATAGACTGCGATAACAGAGAGTCCAGTGAGCCTGCAGGTGCCCGGGCTGCAGAGACTACAGAACTCGGCCATGCCCACTGCAGTGCTTTGCCTCCTCAACATGGTGCTGCCCGAGGAGCTGCTTGATGATGATGACTATGAAGAGATCCTAGAGGATGTCAGGGAGGAGTGCTGTAAATATGGCAACGTGCGATCCATTGAGATCCCTCGACCTGTCCATGGAGTGGAAGTGCCTGGCTGTGGGAAGGTCTGTCCATTTAAAGAGTGCATGAACGTTTTCGAAGGCTGACGAAATGTTTTTGAAGGCTGTATTTGTATTATTATTATTATTATTATTTATTAATACATGGTTGTGGTTCTCTAACAGTGATCAGGAATATGTTCATGAACATGTACACATACAGTATATAGGACAAGGAAAATATGATCAGATTTTGTTATTAGGTGTAATATTGTGATATATGTTTAAATAGTCCTGGCAGTTAGGTCTGTTAATATACTGATTACTGAAATGCATGCACCCACTCATATTATTTAACGTTTATGTTGCAGATATTTGTGGAGTATGGATCTGCAGCAGACTGTCAGAAGGCCATGCAGGCTTTGACTGGGCGAAAGTTTGCTAATCGTGTTGTAGTTACCAAGTACTATGACCCAGACTTGTACCACAGACATGAATTCTGAATAATCCCAAGAAGGCAGGGAGATGCTCAACTTGACAAACAGGCTGATAGTTACACTATACTGTACTTTCACACCACAATAAAATATTATAAACTATAAGATATTTTTACATAAAGGCTTTTTAGCATTCATAATTTAATAATTCAACATTTAATATTAGCAATACAGAATATGTGATCTAAGTAAGACGTATATTTCTGTTAACTCAAAACTCTAGCTAGCTTTCATATATTTATTTATTGTTAAGTTATCTGCAGAAAAAAAATCACAAAAGAGTTAAATTATATGTATAGCTTCATGCTCAAGCCTATTGTGTTGTTCTGGCCTGTATTCATCAATCCTCTTATCAGTTATCTCAGAATCATTCTGAAACTAGTGTTCTGCACTCATTGTTACCTGACAGTACTAAATCGTCCATGCTGTACCACTGCATCTTCTCTAGCCCTAAAAATGCAATGTGGCAATCATTTTAAGCCTGAATAATAGCATGTAAGATCCAACATCTGTCAAAAGAGCATAACCCACTCACTAACCACCTTAAGGCTGCCTGTGACTAATCGGTCACAAATTGTATGCCTACATGACTATTGATACTAGAAGAGGCTGGATGAATAAAGGCCCAAAGCTTAAATGTGGCAAATATCTTATGTTTTATTATTAATTTGTAGGACAAGTGAAACTGAATCTGATACTAAAAAATGTTTGATGGAACCTTTGCTGCTTATCCTATGGTGTTGATACATTTAAAAACTACTAACAGTGTAAATACTATAAAAGATTAATGTGATTGTTTGAGAAAGAGTAATTGTATATATTCATATTCTATTGTATTTATACTGTTTATCTGGATTTATTATGAGTACTTTGCACCTTATGTCCAGGCAAAAGACTAGCTAAGTAGAAGTGTTACTGTGAGGTTAGGAGTGTATGTGAATCTGAGTTGATTTAAGTGAACACTGTTGTTTCATAGACCTTTTGAGGCTACTAGGAGCTCCAACACAGAAACCAAGCAGAAAAGTGCAATCTGAAACTGGTTTACCTATAATAAAATATTGTAGTCCAATACATTAGACTTCTGTTTTCTGTTCTGTCACACATATACTATCAGAGGATCCGGGTTCCATCCCTGCTGTCAGGTTGCCACACCTCATACCACCCAACCACTGCATGCAGTGCTGGTCCCAAGCCCTCATACAATGGAAGGGTTGTATCAGGAAGAACATCTGGCGTAAAACCATTCCATTCCAGCCTGAGACCAGATATTACCTCCTTAGCAAACAGGTATAGCAGTTACATGATGTTAGTGGGTCCAATACGTGATTGGGTGTCTTCATTCTCACTCATTCATCGTATATACCGCTTTATTATGTATACATGGTCACGGGGGGCCTGGAGCCTATGGTAGGAGACTTAGGGCACGAAGTGGGGTACACCCCGGACATGGTGGCAATCCATCACACACTACAGGCAATTTGGGAATGGCAATTAGCCTAATCTGCATGTCTTTGGACTGTGGAAGGTTACTGGAGTACCCGGAGGAAACCAACCAAGCACAGGGAGGACATGCAAACTCCATGCTCACATACTGTAACCAAGGTGGGAATCGAACCCGGATCCTGGAGATGCAAGACGACAGTCCACTAAGCCACCATGCTGCCTGGTGAAATTTGTTTTGACCATAAACAAAAAACAAATAGAAGCGAAACAAAAACATATAGATAAATATAACACATACAGTATAAGCCGACTTAACAAAGAATATGTAAATTACAATAACAAGTAATAACAATACACAGAGTAAACCATTCAACAAACAAATAAATAACTAAAAAAGAAGGGAAAAAATATTAAACTAAATAGCAGAAAATAAATCGCAGTGTTTCATTGATTAAATCTGAATGTTGAGACAGAGGATTTGTGCTTTTCTACTAGATTTAACGAGTTTAAGATGCTTGGGATTTCACAGTTGAAAGTTAAATTTTTAGGAAGTGATTTATTTTTATGAATGAAAAACTTGGCCATTAAAATATATAAGTTAACAATGTATTGAAATTATTTACTAAAAAAATATAATTTTCAAGTTGCCGCCAAAAACTGTAGCTACTACACCACAAGTAAAAAAAAAGAGAGAAATAAATTATTTCTGTTGGTTGCAGAATGTACACAGATCCCACATATTTATCAATTATGGAATTAATAGGATTAATAATATTTTAAAGTGAACTTCTTTAAAATGCTCTGAGCTTTAAGGGCTACGTGCTACATACAGTACAGTCTGTGAGGCCAACTCGAGCACAGCCAATAGGAAAACAGTCGTGCTCTTTGTAGGCGCTACTCCAGACCTCCGGGCGGCAGTGAAGGGGAGTTCTGGCTCTGTTAGCATCACAAGCCTGTGGCAAAAAAGAAGAAAATAAATTATTGGTTGTTTGGAAACACAATACCGCAGAATGTGAACAGTGGAACAGCTCGATCGTGATTTTATGGCTGGTTCGGTTAACGGTTCTGATCTGGTGTTATTCTGAAGTTTTAATCATAACGATACTGGCTTCGTTACATTAATCAGTAATCCGAAGAAAAAAAAACAGAAAAAGATACAAGAATACTCTGCCAACCTGACGGACTAACACAATCCGAAGTTTTACCTGTTAGAACTGTTTAGTTTTTATTCAGAATGAACGTGCCGAAAAGCGGTTATCGTGTCTTCTCTGCCAACTCCACTGCGGCATGCACCGAGCTGGCGAAGAAGATTACCGAGTATGTATTCTGTTATTATTACACACGCACTCCTACTTAATACACAACCTGAGCACTTTACTGGACAGCGCGGTCCAAACTAACATTAGCTTACTAAGCTTGTTAGTGAATTTGCTAAGTCGTTATTAACACGTAATAACCTGTCAAAATGCAGCTGGTTTAATAGCCTAAGTTAAAACGGACTGCTGTAGTAATTAATGTGTGCAGCTAGTCGTCACAGTGTGAGGTTTCAATGAAACCCTTTGTCATTCCACAGGACAAGCTAACTGTGTGTGACCCTTTAGCTAATATAGCTAACCATTTAGCTGCTGTAAGATAGGTGTTTGTTTAGACAACACCATTGTAGCTCAACAGATTATTCATGTCAAGTAATGGCAGTGTGGTATTTGGACATAATGTTGAACAGCAGATATCACAGCTTTTTGGAATAAAGGCCAGACTGTCGAGCACTATAAACTGTGTCGTACACTCTCAGTGGACAGATTGCTGGCTGCAGTCAATCTGCTGCTACACAAATCTGTTAGATGTCTTTTTCTCCATTCATCAATGACACAACCGTGGCAAAGTCACTAATATGGTATTGTATGTCAGCAGTAGCCCTCTGTAGATCCCTTTAAAGTAATGTTCAAAATATGTATTTCAACATGTACATACAGTACTGATCAAATGTTTGGATATATATTTTAATGTATTTTTCTACATTCTTGAACACTACTGGAGATTTTACAACTATGGCATAACACACATTGAATTAGGTATGTAAGTAACTACAATAGTCGGTTGTTATTTTAAGACATGAAGATCAGCTGTTCAGGAATAGTTCCTGTCAAGTGCATTTGCAAAACCCATCAAGCACCATGATGCAACTGGCTCTCATGAAGACCATCCCAGGAAAGCAAGACCAAATCGTACCTCTGCTGCAGTGGAGAAGTTCATTTAAGAGTTACCAGCCCCAAAAATCACCAAGTAACAGCACCTCAGATTAGAGCCATTATAAAGGCTTTACAGATCATAAGCAGACACATCTCAATATCAGCTGTTCAAAGGAGATGACTGTGTATTTGAATGGCTTTTTACAATGTAAAATGAATAAAAATCATAAGATTAGAGCGTGTGTCCAAACTTTGGACCAGTAGTGTATATACATGGAATAATGACACATCTGATTTTTAATTATTTCTTTCCCCATTCTTGTTTTCTTGCGAAGAAATCCTGACCCTGTTTAATCCAAATGTTTATTTGCCCAGGCCACTTTGACTATTACAAATTATTATTTTTTTTCTTTACACCATACTATTATTTGCAATTGCCCATATCTCTGATAAATTTTGTTAATTCTGTTTGCTAGAACATAAAAAAAATAGTAAATTTAAATCATGATTCTGTTTGGAATAAACAAGTTGATGATAATTAAATGACAGTTAAAAATGATAATTGTCTGATAAAATGGCTGCCCGAATGAATGAATGAATGAATGAATGAATGAATGAATGAATGAATGCATCACAGTTTCACATGAGTGACTTTGTCACTTTTGTGTTGGATGTTATCCTCTCTGGAAATTCTTCTGCTGATGCACAATGTAAAGCCAGAATATTCAAAAACATACATTCCTCTGTTGTCACGGCTAGTTTTTCTATAGCTTGTCATGATGTTTTTCATGGTCTTATAAGTGCAAGATTTCCTATCATTCTTTCTCTCTCTCTCTCTCTCTCTCTCTCTCTCTGTTTTTTTTTTTACTCTTTAGGCGTCTTGGTGTGGAGTTAGGGAAGTCTGTTGTTTACCAGGAGGCAAACAGAGGTGAAATTAACTCCCATTATTTTTATGATATTATATTATAATATCCAATTATTATTATATATTATGAATACTTTTTATTCTTATAAATTGCCTCTGTGTCATCTTTTGGGTCTAACTGTATTTTTCTTTAAAAAGAAAAACTTATTGTAATTGATTTCTCTGTGTCACAGAAACTAGAGTTGATGTCAAAGAGTCTGTTCGAGGCCAAACAATCTTTATCATCCAGACTATTCCCAGGTAAGGCATATCTGTCAGTGTGTTAAAATATGCAAGTGAGAGTATGACACATTATCTCAAAGGCTAACTGTGGATATAATTTGAATAGATGAAACGTTGATAGCTAATCTGTTCAAAATATATCCACGCAGCCACTTTGTGATGAGATCTGCATGTAGAAGTATTTTACTCCTATGTTGCATTATGTGTGTTTTGCAGAGATGTTAACACAGCGATCATGGAGCTGCTAGTCATGGCGTATGCACTCAAGACCTCCTGCGCCAAAAACATTATTGGAGTCATCCCTTATTTTCCATATAGCAAGCAGTGCAAGATGAGGAAGAGGGGATCCATAGTGTGTAAATTGTTGGCATCCATGCTGGCCAAAGCAGGTATCAAATACCCTCTGATTACATCCTTGCATTTGTAGAACCCACTGAAGTTGATTTGAATTTGTTGAGTGAAAACACAGTTTTCTCAGTTTCATGTTTAGAAATAACAAATTATGATTACTTGGTTGTATGAAAGTGAGTAGTCTGCTTTAGATGTTCAACAAGTCACAGCAAAACACACACCTTCATATGTCTTCATATTTCTTCATATTTCTCAATTTTTATTTATGGAACACATTGAAGTATTCGGTTGTCACTGAAATTATTCAGATTTATTTTTGCTTCTCTGCCTCTTTTTATTTGCACTTTATTCAGGCATGTATAGGCCATATACTGCAATAGACTTCCGATTAAATGACCTCTCTGTTATAGCTTTGAAAATGCTAATTAGTCTTTGGAATGTGTAATCATTCTGTTATGTGGTATAAACTAAAAATAATTTTAAAAAGTATTCCAACTCAATTTTCATAACAAAACAGTATAATAAAATTTGCATAGGAGCGTATTGGTACGAAAAGGAAAAATGTTAGAAATTTTTGGTCATCTTAACACCTCCAGGGTTGGGGATTTGAATCTCACCTCCTCTGACTGTCCAAGGAGTTTGCAGGTCTCCTTGGGGTCCTCCGGTTTTTCTCCCTCCTGCAGTTGAGGTTCTATTAATTGCTGTAATATATTCTATTCAATTCAATTCAATTTTATGTGTATAGCGCTTTTAACAATTTTCATTGTCGCAAAGCAGCTTTACACAATCAAAGGAATTATTCAAGTTTGTATGAAATGTGAATGTGTATAAATAAAAAAATGGTCAGATTTTCCCTGATGAACAAGCCGAGGGCGACAGTGGCAAGGAAAAACTCCCTGAGATGGCAGTAGGAAGAAACCTTGAGAGGAACCGGACTCAACAGGGAACCCATCCTCATTTGGGTGAAACAGAAAGCAGGAATTGATCTGCATTCATACTGTGTGTTAGATGGCAGTCAGTTCAGTATAGCAGTTATAGATGTTAATAGATGTTAATTGATGTTAATTGATGTTAATATGGAGTCCCGGTAGTTACTGGAGGCTCAGGTAGACTTGTAGGAAATTCCAGTCCTGAACTATCGAGCGACTGTAGCCAAGTCCGCAGAGAAACAGCTGTCAACATCATGCGAGGCCAGAACCGTCTTCCTAGTAGAGTGAAACCGTCCCCAGACATCGGACGCATCTCAAAGAGACACACGGGACATCCATGTGACGAGATCTCCAACCAGAAGCGGGGCACCAGGACGAGTCAGGCAGGTCCAGAGGGCAGAGGGAACGACATGTGTGGCTCAACAGAGAGAGGGAAAGAGAGAGGGGAGGAGAGAGGGAAGAGAGAGAGGGGAGAGAGGGGAGAGCAGAAGAGGAGAGATAACAGTTAGGTATGGTCACAGTCACATAATATATAAGGTGAATGTATATTTAGTGTAGTGGTTGTGTGAGCTAGTTTTTTTGGATTGGTCGTACCCATTGATATACTCCTGCCTTTTTCCAAAAGTTCCCTGGGATAGGTATAAATGATGGATGGATGGATGTTCAATTTGTTATTTGTTTTCAATAAAAGGGATATTAAGAGGTCTGTGCATAGTCAGAACTACTACTGTATGTATTACTAAGATCATGTTTAACGGTTGTTTAGCTCCCTATATTTATTTGTTGCACTCATATTTCTATATTTCTATATTTATTTGTTGCACTCATATTTATTTGTTGCACCAAGACTCATTTTTCACTGAAATACCATGCACTCACCATAATTGTTGTTGTTGACATTATTAATCAGGTTTGACACACATCATCACTATGGACCTGCATCAGAAGGAGATTCAGGGTTTCTTCAGTTTCCCTGTCGATAACCTGCGTGCTTCTCCATTCCTTCTACAATACATCCAAGAAGAGGTTAGTTAACTTTAAAATGACTCTTATCACCCAAGTTAAAGTATTCTAAAAAAAAAATTGTTTTTATTTATTTAAAATGTTTTTTCTTTTAGGTCCCTGATTACAGAAATGCCATTATTGTTGCAAAGTCTCCATCTGCTGCAAAAAGGTATTGTTGCTGTCCCTAGCCGAACCTGTAAATGTACACATTTTGTTATTCATATGTAATCCATTCTGTCTATGCTGTTGCAATAACTACAGATCTGAAAATTATGTATGTATGTATGTATGTATGTATGTATGTATGTATATATCAAAAATAGCACATTTTTCAGGTAATGCTTTATGCAGTTGCCTCAGTGTCGCTAAATAACCTTAAAAATCTTTTTTAATAATCTGGATACAACAATTAATTCAGATTGGACAAGAGTGCTGATATATAACAGCATTGGGACATTATTTAATTTGCATCACTTTATGTTATAGGTGTTTTAGCAAGTGTCATTTATACTTATTTATACCAGCATAGGCGAAAATAAATAAATAAAGAAAGAAAGAAAATAAAAAACAGCCGTGGAAGCACTTTCAGAAAGGAAATACATCTGATAACACCACCTTATCTTAGTATAATTGCTACTTAGTCATTCCGGATTGCCTCTGAACCGTCAATGTTGTTTTGTTCAAAGTTTGTGCAAGCTAACATGAAGGTCTTTTGGGATTACTATAGGCTGATTCCCAAATCTCTCTCTGACCCCTGATCAAGGGCATTACTTGATGTGTGGAACAAGTGGTTGTACACCTTAGCACACTGACTTACTTTTTAACCCTTTTTTTGCTGATGTTCTAAAGTGAAATAAATGGAAGTATAAAGTAAGTTTTGTGAGTTTCTCAGGACTGTCCCCCACCTTCAGGATTTATTTTCCTCACCTTTTAGGGACTGTCGCCAGACCTGCCAGTCATGGTTAATTAGTTCTGCCAGTTGCAGAACGATAGATATTGGTGGAGCAAAATAACTGGTTAAATAAACAAACAAATCATAATCTGTTGATTATAAATGCTGTTTGTGGAACTGTTGTATAAAAGCAATATCACACTCAAAAAGGAAATTTTTAATGCCTGTTATATTTATTTTTAAATAGTGGATTATATTAAGAAACCTTGTTGCTCTTGCCCTAATTAAAACTTAGCCCTATAAAAAATTAATGTCTTTCTTGCCATTTAAATTCAGAGATCTCTCTTTTTGTATGTGCTGATCATAGGGCTCAGTCATATGCGGAGCGGCTGCGTCTGGGCCTGGCTGTTATTCATGGGGAGGCTCAGTGTTCTGAATCAGACATGGCAGATGGACGACACTCTCCTCCTTGCGTTCGCAACACTTCAGGCCACCCAGGCCTTGAGCTGCCATGTAAGAGACGAGTAAAGATAAATAAGCCCTTTTAGAGCAACAGAATTATTCAAAGCTTTATCCTGCATGGTTTTCCCAAAAAGACTACCAGGAGAGCCACTGCTAATTATTCAAAATTTTGTATATAAAGTATAGATTTACTAGATATTGGTTAAGTTAGGAACACATGCCTTCTCTATTGTATGGGGTGGTGGTAATAGGGGAAAAAAAGATCTTGCGTTTCAATACTAACAGCCTTTCTGAAGCACTCTCTGCAATATAGTTATCTTTCTATTGCTTTGCATTATTAACATTTAAAGTCATGATTTTATTACTTGCATAATTGGAAATGTCCAAATCGTATTATTTCTACTGGTTCACAAGGTCTTTTGGGACTACTATTTTGTTGGTTTTGTATTATATTTGTATAAATATTATTGCTTAGCAGTGAATTTTGTTTCATTTGTGCTTGCTGTATATGTCATGTGAACTTGGACAATTCTCAGAGGGACCTCTAAGAGATATTCTAACAGCATTAGTCATTGTGATCCATTATACCCATCTCAGGCTGAATTAAAAAAAAATCTGTAACCTTTCTACATTTTAAGGGGTTAATAATCTCTTATAGTATGTAGTTTTACATATAGCTGTTAGTGAACAGAATAAACAGAACTCAAAGCACAATGCTGATTGGCTGATTAGAAACACAATTGGCTATAAATGTTTATAATCACAAAATGATGCTTCATAAGTGTTTTGCACTGGTCCATATAACATAAAAATCCTAGAGAAACAAGGAAAACACTATTATGTGTAAACAGAATTAGTGGTACTGCTTGCAGCAATTAGTCCTGATTAAATAGCATAGGTTATATCAGAGTGGATTCTGAGGATTTTTGAAGTCTCGCTCTCATGTTCTGTGTTTTATGAGCTGTCTGTGTGGACATTATTTAATGTGGTGTTTATTTGTTGATAATAGGCAAGCAACAAGCTCCGTTCCCAGGCATAGAGCTTCCAAGTATGATGATTAACTCTCTTTGCTTCTGATCACAGCAGTGTTCAAACTGAAATGGTTCCTCTATGCATGCATGCAGTAATTGAGGCGTCTCAATACCTGCAGCTAAAAGCATTCTGTGCTCCTTAGATTGATAGCTATGCTAAATAAAATGTCCATCATTGTAGTAAGAAGCTTAAGGTTTAAGGTTCCTTGTCTACATTCATCTATTTGATGCTGCTTGTTTCATGCATCAGATTGTTACTATCTATTCACACTATTCTCATAGCCTAGTCATCACAAGCGTAACAGCTCGAGTCTCTGAGTAATCTGCTTAAATAAACCTTGTTTTTGCAGTTATTTCAGAGTACATTAAGTAGAATTGTGTATAATCAGAGTGCTTCCTGTAAGGATTGAGAAACCTCAAATGAAGTGATGCATTAAAAATATTTTATTTTCAAACCGAGCAATTTAAAGATATATACATTCGTTTGGTTTTAATCTGGCCCCAGTTTTGCTAACAAACACATCATGGCTGCTTGTGGAGAATTCTCTAAAGTAGATATTTAGACTAGTTGTTTTGTAGCTGCTTGGGACCAAGACCTCTGCATGGCCTTGGAGACACATGACCTTGAGGAAAAGACCTACAGAACGTAAACAATATAACAAATGATAGACGTAAAAAGTTAAGAATTTAATCATGTCCAATGTAATCATCTCCAATACTTCAACGGAGCTGACAGTATAAAAAAAGATTTATCATTAAGTAAGAGCATTTGACGTTATCAAAATATAATGTAATATGATACAGATTAAAATTAGAACACAATTTAATTGTAAAAGAAAATGCCATTTTAAAATTCCCTTTCAGACGCACAACTTCATATACTGTTTTACCTAACAGTAAATGACTGTGCTTTGCTGGCTAGATGAAAGGCATGTGTGGATGGCATGCTCTGAACCTGATCTGCCCCTGTGTGTTAAACCTTACTCAGGTGTGCAAGTGTGTATTGGTTGTGACTTCCTGTGCCTGTGACAGAAGACTTGGAAATCAGCCCCTGAATACCAGTAGTTCCAGCCAGATTTACTCAGATTTGGTGGATTTGTGTAACAAATCCTAGGTGTTTCAGTTGCATCTTATCTGCACAGACATTTGTGTAGGAGCCTCTTGGATGCAATATCCTTCATGATTGGTTATGTTGGACAAAAAACCATGACTTTTTCTGACATTTTGCATGGCATGTGCTGCAGTGACTTTGCTGTTACTAATGTAGCCAGATTTATAGGTGGGGTACAATTGGAACCATCAAAGAAAACTATAAAAGTCCCTGTAGTGAGGTAAAGCAAAGTAACTAGGGTTTGCATAGTCCCACAGTCAGCATTTGATTAGGTATGATTAGGTAAGGAATGAAACATGACGGAGTGTGCTGTTATAAGAAAATTATCATCATCAGCTGGGGGGCAATCAAACACAAAGCAGCGTTGATAATTTGACAATGACAACACATTCCAAAGTGTGTAATTCTTCTTATACCACAGCAATTTAATAACAAATACTAATCTCTAATTAGTAATGAATGATACCATGTTGTTACTGATTTATACCGTTACATTACATGTTAATTAATTAATGTTAAATTAGCTATTTCCTTTTATTACTTACTTATATCAACTATTATAGCAACTTTTCTTAATGTTAATGAGACAAAAAGGAAAGTGAGAGTGCAATATTGCCTATGCTGCAAAGTGTTGACTCTTATTAAAAAATATATATTTTATATTTTATTATATATCTATATTATTCTGTTGCGATCACCAAATTTGGGACTGATTTTCTGGCTGCACAACATGGACATTTCTCGCCTTACTTTGGAAGAGAATTTACGGTTGATTTTCTAATGTCTTCTTAAAAGGTTGATTAGGAGAAGAGAGGACCCTGAAGCGTTTGTGAGCACACAAACCTGCTATAGCTCCTCCTTTTTGTGTGTATAAAGAATCCTAGTGTGTTGCAACAGAAGGAGAATGTTTTTTCCATTCAGGTCAATAGGAACAGTTGAATGTAGTTGACTGTCGGTAAATATGAAGGGAAATCTGTCACGAGCAACCGAAGGATAAACTGAAAAGCCTTAGCAGTTAGCCCGTGTAGCGTGCATGGTAAACCCAAACGCGGAAGCAGCACGAATAGGCAGGATAACCACACGATTACCATGGGTGACGTCGTGAAGGGTTTGAGTTGTGAGGTATGGAATACCGGATGGATCCGGAGAGCCGCAGGCAGCTGGAGCCGGTAGGTGACAGGGTTGATGCAGAGGGTGACGCGGTAGGGGCCGATGAACCTTGGTGATAATTTCTTTGATTCTGTATGGAGGTGCAGGTTCTTTGTGGACAGCCACACTTTGTCACCTACGTGGTACAATCGTCCCGTAGGGTGTCGACGGCTATGTTGCGTGGTGTAACGAGTGTTAGCATGTTGGATTGCTTCCTTGGCTAGGACCCACGACCGTCGACACCTGTGGACCAACTGTTGGGCCGCTGGTATCTCAACCTCCGGTTCTTGATGTTCGAACATCAGAGGTTGGAAACCCTGGCATACCTCAAAGGGACTTAAATTGGTGGCAGAGGAAACATGGAGGTTAGGAAAGTTCAGCCCAGATGAGGTAGCGGGCCCAGGAGCGCTGACGGTTGGTGACGAAGCATCTCAGGTAGCGCTCCAGTTGTTGGTTGGTCCGTTCCGTCTGACCATTAGTCTGAGGATGGTAACCTGATGAGAGACTGCAGGTGGAATTGATCAGACGGCAGAAGGCCTTCTAGAACCGTGCAGTGAACTGGGGCCCCCTGTCCGAGACGATGTCCTTGGGGAACCCATGCAGACGGACTACGTGCTCTAAAATCAGCTCGGCTGTCCTTTTAGCTGACGGGAGTCCGGCGAGGGCCACCAGGTGCACAGCTTTAGAGAACCGATCCACAATGGTCAAGATGGCATTTTTTTCCTTCGGAGACCGGCAGGCCCGTGATGAAGTCGAAGGCAATGTGTGTCCAGGGCCGACGGGGAACAGAAAGCGGTTGGAGTTCCCCGGGTGTTGGTTGATTGGTGTCCTTGGCCCTGGCACACACTGGGCACGCCTGAACGAACTCCTCGATGTCCTTGGCCATAGAAGGCCACCAGAAGGCACGCTGCACGTATTGTAGGGTGCGCTGCCTGCCTGGGTGCCCTGATAGAGGGGTGGAATGTCCCCATTGGATGACTTCAGTCCGGGTGTTCTTGGGGACATAGAGTCGTCCAGGCGGCACACCTGCCGGTTCGTTCTCTGCGGCTTGTGCTTTGCGAACCCTCGTCTCCAGTTCCCAGCGTAGTGGGGCGATGATCTTGGAGGAGGGAAGAACAGGCGCGGGGACCGCCCGGGGGGCGTCTTCCTCGTGCTGTCGGGAGAGGGCGTCAGCCTTGGGTTTAGCTGTTTGAGGTTCCGGATGGTGATGAGATCCTGGTGGTCGGTCCAGACGATAAACGGCTCCCTGGCGCCCTGGAGCCAGTGTCGCCATTCCTCCAATGCCCACTTTATGGCCAGCAGCTCGCGGTCCCCTACCCCGTACCGCTGCTGAGTGGGGTCAAATTTTTTGGAGAAGAAACTACAAGGGTGTAGCTTCTGGTCTGGACCTCGTTGGGAGAGAACAGCCCCGGCGCCCACATCCGAAGCGTCCACTTCCACAACGAATGGTTTGTTTGCATCTGGATGGAGAAGAATCGGGGCGGTGGTGAATCGACGGCAGAGCTCGTGGAAGGCGGAGATGGCGGTAGAGTTGAGTTGGAAATGATGAGATGATGGCCGAGTCAGAGTGGTTAATGGTGCTGCAACCGTACTGTAGTCCCGGATAAAGCGACGATAGAAGTTCGCAAACCCGAGAAACCGTTGAAGTTGTCTGAGAGTCTTGGGTAGGGGCCAATGACGTACAACTTCTAGCTTCTGTGGGTCCATGGCCACACCCTGGGACGAGATGACAAAACCCAGGAACGTGGTGGAGCGCTCGTGAAAAGCGCACTTCTCCAACTTACAGTACAGCTGGTGAGCAAGCAGTCTCTTAAGAACCGCTCTGACGTGTTGAACATGTTCTTCAACGGAGCGAGAGTAGATAAGGATATCATCCAGGTAGATCATGTCCCGGAGAACGTCATTGATGAAACGTTGAAAAGCTGCTGGTGCATTACAGAGACCAAATGGAATGACTAAACTCTCGTAATGTCCAGTGGGGGTGATGAATGCCGTCTTCCACTCATCGCCCTCTCTGATACGCACCAAGTTGTAGGCGCTCCGGAAGTCCAACTTTGTAAAAATGGTGGCACCAGAGAGGGCGTCCAGGGCAGAGTTGGTAAGAGGCAATGGGTGTCGGTTTTTTATGGTGATGTTGTTGAGCCCCCGATAGTCGACACAAGGACGTAGTTCGCCGAATTTCTTCTTTACAAAGAAAAATCCCGCGGCGGCGGGCGAGGAGGAGCGTCGTATGGTGCCTTGGCGGAGAGCTGAGGATACATACTCCTCCATCGCCCGCGTCTCAGTGGTGGACAGAGAGTACAGGTGGCCGCGGGGGGGAACAGAACCTGGCTGAAGTTCAATGGCCAGGTCGTAGGGGCGATGAGGAGGAAGGTGGGTGGTGCGTGTTTTGCAGAAGACTTCAGCCAGGTCCCGATAAGCCTCGGGGATGGAGTTGGTGTCGACATCAGGGGCCTCGGACTCCCTGGAGCACGTCCCAGCCGGTGCCCGCAGGCAGAGTTCGAGACAGGTCGGCCCCCATTGGAGGATCCGGTTCTGAGACCATGAGATGAGAGGATCATGCTGCAGAAGCCAGGGGTGCCCGAGGATGATGGGTGGAGAGGAGATGGGGGTGAGGTGAAATCGGACTGTTTCCTGGTGTTGGTCGATGATGAGGGTTATGGGTCGAGTCTGGGCGATGATGGGGCTGGAGGAGAGGGGCCGACCGTCGACAGATGTAATCTGAACTGGCTGGGATAACGCTTCAGTCTCCAACCCCAATCTTTTGGCATATGAAGAGTCAATAAAGTTTCCCGTGGCACCGGAGTCGATGAACGCAGAACTTTTGACTCGTTTGTGGCCAAATTGGAGGTGTACCTGAACCGTGTGATGAGAGACGCTGGGCGTGGTGGCGGAGAGATGGAGGGAGCCTGGTGAACTGCTTCCATGGTTCACCGGGCCTGGGCGTTTCCCGGGCGAAGAGGGCAGATGGCTCTATGGTGCGCTCCTGACCCACAATAGGCACAAAGTCCCTCCCTGAAGCGTCGTTCTCGCTCAGCAGTGTTCAAGGCGGTGCGTCCTAATTGCATGGGTTCCCCGGCTCCAGTGTCAACCACGGCGGGAGGTGGAGATCCGGTGGGTGCCAAAGCGGTGGTGGTGAAGGCTGGTGGTCGGGATGTGGCGTGTGAAAAAGATGGCTTGATGGGCGGCAGGGTCCGGGGGGCTGGCCTTGGACGGGAGAGCAGGTGCTGGTCAATCCAGAGAGCGAGCTGAATCAGTCCCCCCAGTGTGGTCGGAAGCTCCCGTCCGGCGAGTTCATCTTTTATGCGTGAAGCCAGTCCCTCGTAGTAGGCCGTCCGGAGGGCGGCGTCTCCCCAGGTGGTCTGCACGGCGAGAGTACGGAAATCCGCGGGGTAGCGACTCACGGACGACCCTCCCTGCCCGCAGATGCCGATATTTCATATCGGTCTCCACCTCAGCAGCAGGATGTTCAAATGTTAGCTTTAGTTGACGGGTGAATTCTCCATATGAATAAGCAGTGTCTGAATCTGATTGGAGAACCACCGTGGCCCACTCAGCTGCCTGCCCGGATAGCAACGAGACGAGAAGCGCAACGCGCAGTCGGTCTGTGGGGTATCTGGTGGAATTCAAACACAAGATCCAATGCGGTTAGAAAAACGCTGCATTTCATGCCGAACTGCGCTGGGTTTACTGTTTTTGGCTCAGTCATTCTGTCACGAGCAACCGAAGGATAAACTGAAAAGCCTTAGCAGTTACCCCGTGTAGCGTGGATGGTAAACCCAAACGCGGAATCAGCACGAATAGGCAGGATAACCACGCGATTAGTCTAAGAACTCTCTTACGCAAAGAGCAAGGATCTACACAAATAAACCCACGTTCTAGCAACACACACTCAATCAAAGCAGCAACCCGAATCGGTGAGTACTCACAGAATAGTCGGCGTAGCGTCAGCAAAGGCATGGGCGAACTCAATGACTGAGCAATGTGAAGCACCATTTTGTCTCCTTTTATGCTTCCTGGAAACCCAACCGTACTACTTCCGGGTCCTAGTGCCGGTCGTGTTACGTGTGTGCATGACAAAATCTAATGCACAGACAGAGTCAAATTGATGTCAGTCCTGTATTTGGTCATCAGAATGGGAGCAATTATGCAGTGCAGCATTAAATGAAATTCAGGTAACAGTTTAGAACAAGGTAAATAATATATTACTACAACTTCTCTTATAGCTGCCAAAATGGTGATTATATGGGAAATAAAACCTTCTGACCTTTCAGAGTTCAACAGTTCTGTGGTATAAGAATGTTTTCGTATTAGTTTAGCCATTCGGTGTTATAAAATTCTGTATGCTTGAATCCATCTTTCCATTCTATATGCTTGAATGCTAAACTACACTGACTCTGAAGCCTTTTTCTTTTGATGGTATCCTTCTCCACCACCTCTTGTTTTAAGTATAAAAATGAAAATCTGCTGAAATTTCTTTTTCTAGTAATGATGGCCAAGGAGAAACCACCCATTACAGTGGTGGGAGATGTAGGTGGACGCATCGCAATCATTATTGTAAGATACACCTTTCTTAATTACCCTCTAGAGTATTATTCAGTTTACTGTAATGTAGATCAATTGTTCAAATGTGCAAAACAAGTGAGTGTCATGACTTTAATATGGCATATTGTTTGTGGTTTGGTCTGCTAATGTTTCTAAAATGGTTCTTTTGTTTCACTCACAACGGTTTCAGTGGTTTACTGAGAATAGCAGCATATATATGTCCACTGAAAAATTTGTATGTAGTATTTGAATGGCATGGTGTAACTTTGCAGAAGGCTAAACCACACTTGGATGCAGACTCATATTAGTCACACTCAGTATGATGCAGTATGGTGCACCCTGTTATTAAGAATTCCCAAATGGTTTCATTAACATGCATTGTTAATGCATGACACACATCTGAACGTTTAAAAGTTGAGATGGTGTACTTCATAAAAGGGGCTAACTATTTGTGTGTCTGTCTTTCTGTCTGCTTGTTTGTCTGTATATAGGAAAAAATAAGAAAAAAAATATTTTCCTCATTTTAAACCCTCATGTAGGATGACATCATTGATGATGTGGAAGACTTTGTGGCGTCAGCAGAGATCCTGAAAGAGAGAGGAGCCTATAAGATCTACATCATGGCCACCCATGGCCTGCTGTCAGCTGATGCACCACGCCTCATTGAGGAATCCGCCATAGATGAGGTCACCTTCCCATTTTTTTTTTTTAACACTTTAGAGTTTAGTCTGTGTGGTTAAACTAAATATAGTAACAAATTAACAAATAAAATTATCTTATGGGAACAACACTGCCTGTAGTGTCTGATACCAGGGAGGCAGCCAAGGCTCACCCAAGCTTTTCTGTGGAATTGACCAAATGGGCTGGCTCCCCGGGCAAGGGCGAGCCTTGGGTACCCATCATCCTGTCACCAATTTAATTCTATATAATTTATGTCAATGTTACATTTATGTGCTATTAATCTTATGGCTGAATGGTGCATGTCCCTTTTATTCTATGTAATGGTTTTAAATGATTGTATTTTATGTCAATTATTTATATAAATAAATTCTATAATTATTTAATTATTATTTTCTGTGAACTACTGTTGCAATTGTACTTAGAAGTGAAAATATGTTAATCTTTTTTTTTTTTTTTTTTTTTTTTTTAATACAGGTGGTGGTGACAAACACTGTCCCCCATGAGGTGCAGAAGCTGCAATGCCCAAAGATCAAGACGGTTGATGTGAGCATGATCCTGGCCGAGGCCATTCGCCGAATCCATAACGGCGAGTCCATGGCCTACCTCTTCCGCAACATCACTGTAGATGATTAGGATGAGCATTGATCTCACTGTGGAAGGAAAGTCATTAAAAAGTTGAGGAGGTTCTTCCTTCTCTTTTGCATGTGCTAAAAGTGCCAGGTTTTCTAAAATGTATTATTAGACCAGTAAAAACTATAAAACTTTTGAGGCCAGGTCAAACAAATAACATTTTAGGAACTGACAGTTGTTGCAGTATGAAGGCAATCTCTTTTACACTTGTGCAATACTATGAGCTATGTAGCTTTAAAAAGGGTGCAACAGTACTTGAGATATATACAACGGTCATGATTGTTGCTTGCTGAAATAATGTTAAATAAAGCCGTTTGTTCGAAATTGGTTTGCTTACACTAAATTAATTGATTGTGACTATTAGTTTATTTCAGAAAGCTATGTAATAAAAAATTATCCAATATTAGTGCTTGAGCCAAATTGACCTAGAAGTATAAGCATTTAGCTCTTTATTTTAAAAATTGAAAGTAAAACCTTTCACTGCTTTCCATGTGGTTTTTAGGTCTTCTTATTGCTGTGTTCCTATACTTTGCATCTTGTGCACAGAAGTATGACCATTTTCTGATATTACCAGGGTTATTTGTTTATATTGACGTGCTCACAATTGTGTGAAAGTTGATGTCTTTACACATGTTCTTTGCAACGTTTCACCCATCACTTCCACTTCCTGTTCAGAACTCATACCTTTTGTTCGACGTTCAGGCAGGTGGCGAGTGAGTGTGACTCTATGACAGTGACAGCTGTTGCTCTGGCAACCATATTCAAAATGTATTTCCTTGTAACTCTTTTTTTATCTATTGGTTTTCCCCAACTCATCTGGGCTGCATTCCAGTTATTCAAAATGTACAATATGTTTTGTGAAGTTATGTCACTGAAGTTGATTTATAACCATATTTTTGTAAATAAAGAGAATGGCTGAAGTTGTAGTGCTTCACTGTGTCTTTATTGAACTAAATATGAATCATAAACATGTTCACGTAGAAGTTTATATAATTTGTACTCAACTCAAATTAATTATTTTCTTATGACATTTCAGAATAACCCTAGATGTCATGAACAGATTCAAAGATTACATTACACATTCATTCTCCAGTCTTCACACAGTTTAATTTTGCACTTTTATACTTGATTCTATATAACCTCATTTTAGACTTTGAACTAACTCTTTCACACTCTTCCACTGGCTACTAGCAGGATCTCACTATATGATTTAGTCACAGACCCTGTACTTGCTCAGAACTCCTCAGGGAATGTCTGGGGACACTGAGGAGCTTAGACCAAGTCAAGGGGCAAAGACAGCAACTCATATACTGTACATTTTGCAAGCCATTTGCTACCTTAGAACAACTCTAAAACAGTACAGCAAACTCTTTAGCCCAGGTTTCCAAAAGACAGTAGTTCTAGTCCAGCTCCATGTTGTCTTCTGCTTTTTCCTTTCTGTCGTGCTTCAAATCTGTTTTGTTCCTCCACCACCAACTCAACATGTGGTTATCAAAGTCAGATTTAGTACAGTAAAAAGTAGTCAAGTTTTCCAATGATCCTGATATGCATTTGAATCTGTTTTAACAATTAAGAATTGCATAAAAATGTGAACACTGTGTTTTTCAGATTATTGCTATTGTGCAGCACACTTACCTGAGTTTCTGAAGCTCAAGCAGTCCAAGTGTCAAAATGCAAACTGAGCCAGGTGAAGGAGATAGTCGACTGTGAGTTTTTAACCAGACCTTAATGAGGAAGTAGAGTGCTGACATTAATATTACTTCCCATTTCAGTTCAGGGGAACAAAGCACCTTGTCTCAGAAAGGGGAAATTGTGTGTGTGTGTGTGTGCGTGTGTGTGTGTGGAGTAGGTGTGGTGGTGTATGTCTGGATCTGACTGCCTACACAAGCGCACAATATGGTGCTGCTTCACTTATATAGCTATTATATAACTATTAAAGATATATACCTAATCTATGATCCTCATCTGATTGTTAATCTTACTGCATTTAACATGATTTGACTTTGTGATGTCTGAAGTTGTCCGAGTTAAAACTTCACTTGCAGATTCATTTATTTAAAAGGCCATTCTGTATAAGGGGCGATTGAAGCAAGACAACATCCACCACAAATGAAGAAGAGAAGAGAAAATTGGCAGTCGGTTAACAAACCATGACCTTCCCTGTCATTTTATTTCTGCTTTGACTAAGAGGGAACAATCAGACCCTTATGCATAGCATGAGCTGAGAAGATGCAAGCAGGGAGAATCTCCACTAGATGGCAGTAGACTGCAAGGCTATAGCTCTTCTCATGGTTTGGTCAAGAACTATGTAGAGATTTCATTACCCCCCCCCCCCCCCCCCCCCCCCCCCCTTTGGTAATAGTAATTTTAGAAATATGATAATTAAATTAAGTAAGCCTTGACATATGACGTGATGTGTGAAATGTGATGTACAGTATGATGTTATGGGAACGGCACAATAAATTAACCAGTGCTGTTTCGCTGATTTCAAATCATTAGTCAGACATGTCTGATCATTTTAATATTTATTTTTCAGACTGTAACAAAACATACAAAATGTGTAGCATAATTAATTCTAGAATAACATGTCAAAATACATGAGTTTTAATACATTTATCGATTTATTATTATTATTTTTTTTAACAAGCATGCTTCAATAACGTAATGGATTTGAATTTTTTTTCTTTACACTACAGTCCACACAACCTGGTCATATATATATATATATATATATATATATATATATATATATATATATATATATATATATATATATATATATATATATATATATATTTTTTTTTTATAATAGAATACATATTTTACAGGCTTGTCCACTTGCATCATGTTAACACTTGACAGTAAGCTTTTATCAGAGCTTCAGAAGTTTAGTGCAACTTATGTTAGAAAATAACTGCCGCATAATTCACTAGATCCTTTTCAAACACTCAGCCGTTCCTCCTTTTCTCACACAATTTGAGTTCTTGTTTACCTCCCCTTTTCCTCTTATCAGCAGTTTCCATCTTGTTCATTGTCAGTACTGAGATGATAAGAAAGATGCTGTGTTTGAATGGGTTAAAATGCTCCTTCGTCCTGTGAGCTTTAGGACATGGTGCAGCTGTTGGTCTTGTTCATGGGTGGCCGTACTCCTGCGTTCTTGGGGAAAGTCTCTCGGCGGCGCCTAAGTGCTGGGCTCAGGCGACTTGGGACATTGGCTTGCTGTAGCAGCTCTCTAAACACCTCCAGCACATTGTTGTTCTCTTTGGCCGAGGCTTCCAGGAAGCAGTAGTTCCAGTCCAGCTCCATGGTTGCAACAACATCTTCTGCTTTTACCCTTCTGTCACTTTTACAATCTGCTTTATTCCCCACCACAACCACTGGTGTGAACTTATTGTCTTTGATCTCCAGGATTTCCTTGCGCAGACTTTTGACTGTTTCGAGTGACTCCGGGTCATCCACGGAATAGACCAGGGCGAAGACATCGCCATTCTGGATGGAGAGTTTGCGCATAGCTGGGAAGGAGTAGCTGCCACTTGTATCCATGATGTGCACAGTCACTTTGATGCCAGCCACCTCATACTCCATGCTGTGGAGCTCCTCCACCGTCCGCTGGTGCTTCGGTTCGAACCGATCCTGCAAGAAGCGCTGGATTAGAGCCGTTTTGCCCACGCCAGCAGCTCCCATGAAGACCAGGCGTACTTCTTTCTTTTCCTTTACGTCTAGAGACATGCTCTTTGAAGGTTGCTCTTACCCTTGGACTCTGTAGAAGCTTGTAGAGCTCTTCAGAAAATTTAGTGGAGCAATAGTGCTGCAAATTTAATCACATAATGAGACGTGTTGCAGTAATGCATGGCACATAGCTGACAGGTGCATCTGTGTCTGTGGGTGTCTCTGTGTCCTATTTATAGAGTTTCTCAATAATGGTTCGGTGCTCCTCCTGAGCTCTCATCCAATTGCTTCACAGCAGAGGTCCTTTTGATTTATTTTGTGACCAATTGAACAGAAGTATGGAAATGAGAGATGTTATGAATATGCTCAAATCAGAAGCGGTGGGAGCAACACAAGCACAGGATATATTTGGGTGCTTCAAATTCTGTGCCTAATGAAATGGCTGTGATTTAATTCTAAGAAAACAGTTACATTTAGCTGATCATATTTGCGGTATATGAGATCAGGAAAAGTAAATACGTTTTTCAGTACGGTACATTAAAATCAAGGTAGAATAAGGATCTATGGAAATTTTCATTAAAGCCACTTTAGAGCTTCAGTAGATGGAAACAAGCTCCATTTAATTCTTAGAATATTCTGCAACACAAGAGCTGCTAATACTCAAATTTGTTTAGACTAAATATTTGGATTTAAACTTGAGACCAAACTGAGACCTGGGTCTAAAAATGGACAGCTGCAAATTTATGTATCAAACATTCAAGCTGTTTAGGTTCAAACAACTTTAGATTCAAACAATTCAATTGAACTCACACTTGAGTTTCTGTTTGACCCAGAGGCTGCTTGTGTCGAACACAGGTGCTGTTCAAAGGAAAACAAATCTCTGGTCCACTTGAAAAGTGGTGTTCTGATTTTTTTAGGCTCAAAGGGACCTCAGATCTGGTCAACACCATCAATCGTTCTCTGGCATTTGGCATCAACGGTTCAACTTTTATTGCTAATTTCTGTTAGTGTTACGATGGTGGAGAAAAATTGTACCGGAAACGGGAAAACTTGCAGTACAGCTTATTAGCACACTTTTATTAATTCTCTAATTAAGCAGGTGACTAGTGTGGAATCCATTGGGCACCCAGATGGGAGTAGTTCTAAGGCAGTCTTACACACAATGATGACGATAATTGGACTAGTCATCTTGTCACACTGCAAAATCCAATATTTTGATGTTCAGATGAAATATAGATAAAAAAAAACACTATTTGAAAAAGATTTTAGTGCTATATTTAGACTGGACATTATGATGAAATAATTTTTAAAACATTATTATAGAACTTGACAATAGTGACACATTGCTTGTTAGCAGTATTGTGCTTTTTCAAACAGCCATTTTATTGTGTGAATCATTGTTAGAATAAGCGCACACACACACGCACGCACGCACGCACGCACACACACACACACCTTCTTATCCATGAATACTTTAATCATATCTGATCAGACAGCTTTATCTGAAACAATCATAAACCCTTTTCTCTTGACAAAACACCAACTCCCCAATTTCCTGTCTTTCTCTTCTCTTGACTTTAAATGAATGATCTGTTGCTAGGTCTCTGAGAACATTAAATCCCTTTTCTAAGTTTTCTATTTTTTATTTCATTTTCCACATTTGCTTCTCAATGTATCCATAATTATATTCTACATTTGTGCAAGGCCACACTCTTTACTCATACACTTACCGGTAAAAATGATCTGATAAAACTATAACGTAATTGAACCTCATTAAACAGTGGCTAGTTAGGGAAACTGTAGAAACCAAGGTAATATCAAGAGGGCCAAGAAAACTTTCACTTTGCTGTCCATTAGGTCAATGCAAAACATATGACACCAAGATCTGCAGGAAGGCTTAGCTGACAAAGGAATAATGGTGCACCATTATATTGTGCTTGCATTGTCATTGCATTCAAATCTTAATAATGCATAAACCTTCTTAACCCGATTCCAATACCGTGAGGCAGTGAGGCAGTGTATTACCAAGTTCTAGAAACATTTGTGGACACAGTCAGTCAAGAAACTAAAGCTGAAAAGTTACTGGTAATCTCAAAACATATTTTAAAATCCAAGACAGTGTATCCACTAAACTTCAAGAAATGCAAGCTAAAGATTTTGCATTGGCTCTCATATTCCCCTGACTTTAACATTATTGAAAATCTGGGGGTGGATCTTAAACCTGCTGTACATGCAAGGTGGCCCTAGAATATCTCAGAACTAGAAAAGTTCTTTAAGGAAGAGTGGGTGAAAATTCAGTAGACAAGAATAGAAAGACTTTTATCTGTCTACAAAAAAACATTTGAAAGAAGTGATGGTTGCCAAAAGGGGTGTTAGTACTGACTGTCCAACCTTTTTTTCCTACATGACACACTTTTTTTTAAAGGTGGTATAAAACAGTAAGTTTCCATAAATGTGTAAAGAAAACTACTTCTACTATATATATACTGTGTCCATTATTGAAAAGAATAACATTCTGTGGTACTGTAAAAGTATATTATATAAGTCAGCTGATTTATCTGATTTATCTGAAAAACCTTATAGCTTTCTTTTTGCTTGTTTTAACATGTGCTTTGTAATTGAATATCAAGAAAAAAACTTGAAAGCATGTAATATCAGACACAGATTCTTCAAAAGGCACCTGCTTAAACCTTTACTATGAAATATTATTTATTTATTTATTTATTTCATACCTTTAGTATGAATTATATTCAAGTAACATATATGTAGAATTTTGTTAAAATGCACATATTGTGGTTCTGTCATTTTTGCAACAAACTTCTTGTACTAACTATTTTCAATTTATTGTTCTGAATATAAAACAATAATGCTATTATGACTTCAGGTCTTCAATATCGTATCATAATTTTACTGTTCTGTATATCAAATTATTGAAAGAGGAATATTTGAAATGGTGCATTTTATGATTGTAATATATGAAGTGTTCTTGAGTAGATACTTGAAACTACAGTAGTTTAGCAAGATGTCAAGATGTCTCACCATGAACCAGCAAGTATGAATAAATGAATATAAATGTCTGTTATGATGCTTTTTTATGAATATTTTTTCTTAGAATGCTGATCCACAAATTCATTATCAGTTGTCTCCAGGTTATGGGTTCAGTGTTACAAGCACATACAGTACAATATTGTAAAGACAACATGCTGGCAATAAAATAAAATAATACAAAATAAAAGAGAGTAGGTGATGTGTATTGTAATATTGCATTTGGACAATGGCATGGAACTGATGAAACTGAAGAGAAAGTAAGAATCAAAACTTGCATTAAAATTAAAAAAGGATATACCACCCACAGTACACATCTAATTTCAATATCTTCTGAAATATGTACTGTATATACAGTGTGTGTGTGTGTGTGTATATATATATATATATATATATATATATATATATATATATATATATATATATATATATATATAAACTACAGCAGGGGGCAGATCTTTTTCTCACAAAGCCCCAATTGAATAGTCTTCCTATTAATGTTCGGGACTCAGTGTTTAAGTCTAGGCTAAAAACCTATTTATTTAACCAAGCATTTTTGTAAATAGATTAGCCTTAGGTAAACGAACAGATCTGGGGGACTCATGGATGTAGAGTATTATGGTGCACTAAATATACATTCACCTTATACATGTTTGACTGTGACCATACCTAACTGCCATCTCTCCTCCTCTTCTGCTCTCTCCTCTCTCTCCTTCTCTCCTTTTCCCTCTCCCTGTCTCTCTGTCAAGCTATACACGTCGCTCCTGAGCTGCCAGTGATCCAGACCCCTCTGCCCTCTGGACCTGTCTTACTCGTCCTGGAGTCCTGCTTCTGGTTGGAGATCTCGTCGCATGGATGCCCCGTGTGGTCTGCCTGGGATGCGTGTGGTGGCTGGGGATGGTTCCACTTTTCCACGAAGACTGTCCTGTCCTTGACTGATGCAGACAGCTGTTCTCTGGGGAACTGTGACTTCAGTTGTTTGATAGTTCAGGACTGGAATTTCCTGCAAGGAAAGGAATTCCAGTTCCTCTCAAGGTTTCTTCCTATCACCATTTCAGGGAGTGTTTCCTGGTCACCGCCGTCCTCGGCTTGCTCATCAGGGACAATCTTATCATTTTGATTCATATAGATTCACATTTCATACAAACTTACTTCTTTTGATTGTGTAAAGCTGCTTTGCGACAATGTCAATTATTAAAAGCGCTATACAAATAAAATTGAATTGAATATATTCAATTCAATGGCACTGTGCAAAAGTTTGGGCACCCTAAGAGTTCCAGAGTCTCAGATTCTTTTTACAAGGTTTCAGACCTTAACCAGCTCGTTAGATCTGATGCATTGTAACAGCTGTCATTGTCATTCACACTCCTAACGCGACTGGCAGGAGGACCCGGAAGTAATGCGGTCGCAACTCAGGAAACATAAAAGGAAACAAGATGGGTCCGCACATCGCTCAGTCATTGAGTTTGCCCATGCTATCTCCGTTGCTTTGTCCGTCTAATCGTAAGTATTCACTTTCTTGGGTTTCGCTTTCGATTGAGTGTGTGTTATTAGAATGCAGGTTTATTTGTGTAGACTCTTGCTCTCGCTCCGGGAGAGTTATAAAGATAACAGCGTGATTATCCTGCCTGCTCGCGCTACTTCCGCGTTTGGGTTTACCATTCACGCTACAGGGCTAACTGTTAGTCTTCTGGTCCGTCTCCATTTGTTTATGACAGAATGACCCCTACCCAAGACCCTCAAACAACTTCAACGGTTTCTCGGGTTTGCGAACTTCTATCGTCGCTTTATCCGGGACTACAGCACAGTTGCAGCTCCTTTAAGCTCTGACTCGCCCATTCCCTCAACCCTACTGCCATTTTCGCTTTCCACGAGCTTTGTCGCCTCTTTGTTCACCTCTGCCCCTATCCTTCTCTACCCCAATGCAGACAAGCCATTTGTTGTGGAGGTGGACGCTTCGGATGTGGGCGCCGGGGCCGTTCTCTCCCAATGAGGTCCAGACCAGAAGCTGCACCCTTGCAGCTTCTCCAAAAAATTTTACCCTACTCAGCAGCGATACGGGGTAGGGGACCGCGAGCATTTGGCCATAAAGTGGGCCTTGGAGGAATGGCGACACTGGCTCTAGAAGAATGAAAGAGCTTAACCCTAAACAGGCACGGTGGGCATTATTTGGGCCAGGGCCAAGGATCCAAACCGACCATCTACAGGCAAGCTTCAACCACTTCCTGTTCCCCGTCGGCCCTGGACGCACATTGCCGTCGACTTCATCATGGGCCTGCCGGTTTCCGAAGGAAAGAACACCATCCTCACCATCGTCGACCGGTTCTCCAAAGCTGTGCACCTGGTGGCCCTCACCGGGCTCCCGTCAGCTAAGAAAACAGCCAAGCTGATATTAGAACATGTAGTCCGCCTGCATGGGTTCCCAAAGGACATCGTCTTGGACAGGGGGCCTCAGTTCACTTCACGGTTCTGGAAGGCTTTCTGCCGTCTGATCTATTCCACCTGTAGTCTGTCCTCTGGCTACCACCCACAGACTAACGGTCAGACTGAACCAACTAACCAACAACTGGAGCGCTACCTGAAGTGCTTTGTCGCCGACCGTCAGTGCTCCTGTGCTCGCTACCTCATCTGGGCTGAACTGTCACAACCTCCACGTATCATCCGCCAACGGCTTAAGCCCATTTGAGGCATGCTATGGTTTCCAGCCTCCGATGTTCAACCACCAAGAACCGGAGGTTGAAGTACCGTCAGCCCAACAGTTGGTCCGTCAGTGTCGACGGCTATGGAACCAAGCAAACCTTGCCATCCAACGCGCCAACACCCGCTACACCACTCAGCACCGCCGTCGACACCCACCGGGGCGACTGTAACACGTAGGTGACAAAGTATGGCTGTCCACAAAAAATCAACATATGCAGACAGAATCCAAAAAATTATCACCTCGATTTATCGGTCCATACCACATCACCCTCCTAATCACCCCGTCACCTACCAGCTATAGCTGCCTGCGGCGCTCCGGATCCACCCAGTATTCCATACTTCCCAGCTAAAACCCTTCACCACTTCACCTATCCACCTTACCATCCACGATTCAGGGCTAACTGCTAGTCTTTTGGTCTGTCTCCGTTTGTTTATGACAGTCATTAGCAAATGCCAATTTCAAAGCTTCATAAATACTTTGACTCTTTAAATCTTGTGCACACACTTGCGGACACTCAACAACCATGGGTTCCTCTAAGCAGCTGTGTAAGACTCACTTAATCATTTAAGACTCAATTACTGATTTAAGTTATTGATGCCCAAAAGCAGGAGAAGTCTACAAGAAGATAGCAAAGCGTTGTCAGCTTGCAGTTTCTACAGTGAGAAATGTAATTAAAAGATGGCAGTTCTGGGGAACTGTGGAGGTCAAGATGAGATATGGAAGACCAAGAAAACTCTCAGGGAAACAGCTCGTATGCTGGTCAGAAAGACAAATCAAAACTCCCATTTGACTTCAAAAAACCTTCAGGATGATTTAGCAGACTCAGGAGTTGTGGTGCACCATTCGACTGTACAGTGATGCTTGCACAGACAAGACCTTCATGGAAGAGTCAGCAGAAGAAAACCTTACCTGTGTCCCCATCATTAAATCCCATGTCAGAAGTATGCAACAGAACATCTACAGAAGCGTTTTGGAAACAAGTGCTGTGGACTGATGAAGTTAAAATAGAACACTTTGGCCACAATCAGCAAAGGCATGTTTGGAGAAAAAACGGAGCAGTATTACATGAAAAGAACACCTTGCCAACTATTAAGCTATCATGCTATATATGGATCTATCATGCTTTGGAGTTGTGTTGCACCCAGTGGCACAGGAAACATTGCACGGGTGGAGAGAAGAATGGATTCTACTAAATTTCAGCCAATTCTGAAAGCAAACATCACACCATCTGTAAAAAAAAAAAGCTGAAGCTGAAAAGAGGATGGCTTCTACAACAAGACAATGATCCTAAACATATCTCGAAATCCACTATGGAATACCTCAAGAGACGCAAGCTGAAGGTTTTGGAATGGCCATCACAGTCTCCTGATTTAAACATCATTGAAATTTTGTGGGTAGATCTTAAAAGAGCTGTGCATGCAAAATGACCAAAGAATATTACAGAACTAGAAGCCTTTTGTAAGCAAGAATGGGAGAAAATCCCAACTACAAGAATTGAAAGACTTGTACTTGTAGCTGGCTATAAAAAGCATTTGCAAGCTGTCATATCTGCCAGAGGAGGTGTTACTAATTACTGATTATGTAGGACAGTGGTGGCCGGTCAACACGGGGCGCAGGGGCGCCGCCCCCCTTAAAGTTAGGCAGAGAAGAATGCTCCTTTAACATGTAATTATTTAACATAATAATTATTTATTTATTTTAATAATGAAATTTTAGTCACAATATTCCGTTGTATTTCTTAATATAATTTATTTGCAATTAAAAAAAAATCTAAACTGTATTACGTTCATTTGTGTTCATGTACAAGGGGCGCCAGACAAACGAGTCTGGCGCCCCTTGTGGCATGTAGGCACGTACATTTTTGAAAAGCATGTGACTTCAGGCTGAGCTCTGATTGGATTTTGTCACATCATCCTTCGAACGCAGCTCTGTGCGCCCTGAACCCTCCCACTTTTGTTCTTAGCAAATCAATATTGTTTTTAATTATTTGGGCTCATGTGATTGGACTATACTCAACGAGTCTTTTCCAGCACTTCTTATGGCAAGCGAGTGTCCGTTTGTTGTGAAACTTAAGTGATTCTATTAGTATGCGCTCATGTCAGTCTCAGAGAGATTTCTTTTTTTCCTGTTAAAACTGTGTTTCCGTTGTGTGTGTGTGTGTGTGTGTGTGTGTGTGTGTGTGTGTGTGTGTGTGTGTTTGTTGTGAAACTTAAAAAGCGCACACACACACACACACACACACTTATCTGTCAGGATTTATTTGTACTTTTTTTAAAGGTAAAGTGCAGATTAATTTGTTTTATTTTCATTTTATAGATTGTATTAATTATTTTTATGTATTTATTTTTTTGGGCTGTGGAACGAATAATTTGAATTAAATTATTTCTTATGCGAAATGATGATTTGGTTTACGAGTGTTTTGGAACACGAGCGCACTTACGAATTATGCGCGTAATCCAAGGTTCCACTGTATATACTGTATATATATATAATTTCTGTTGGTCCAACTAGAGTTGATGGATGATTCTGAGGACATCATCAAAGAGATACCACAAAGTATCCTCATGGTTTGGCCAGAAGAAGCGATTTCTCCCATCTTTTTGCATGCATGACAATGGTCAACAATGGTCTCGAAATAAATCCCAACATCACATTTGATAATACACCAACGTCCAAAGACAAAATTCCCTGCATTTTTTCTTTTGTGCCATCTCTCTCTGACTTTTTACAAATTTTCTGCCTTCCTTACAGGGTTGGCACCTCGCCTTGGCCTGTATTGCCTTTGCCATTCTGCCTGACAGCTTCATTTACCTACCTGTATAGTTAAATTTCCTTCCTTCCTAATAATATACAAAAAAAAATATCATTTACAGTAAAATTACCCAGAATCCATAAACAAGATAAAGTGATGCAAAATTTTAAACATGATTTGGGAATATTTGACTCTGTTACACATTGTCAACTCTGCTATCATTAGACATTTTAAACCACTAACAGAATTGACAATAACAGAGGTGACATTTTCCACCATTTTGTGCTTTAGCTCAAGATGCTAACCTCAAACCAGCTACCACATAGCATGATTAAAAACTGAATCTTATGGATTTTTCATGATGTTGTTTTTTGAAAAGTGAATGAAAGATTCACTGCAATATCACAATAACAGATTTGACAAATAATTAATATACTATTGTTGCATCCTAAACATTTTGTAAAAAAAATAGTGAGAAAAGAATAATGACATATTTTAAAGCCTTCCAGAGTTTCCAGCCAGAGCAAGTGACATCACTTGGTGAAAGTCACAAAAGCTTTAAAGATTTTTATGTCTTTTTATACCAGATGTAATAGAGTTGACGAGAACTTAGGGACAGATACAAAATGTATTTTTTTATTACTGAAATTACATATGATGCACAAAATAGATATTTAATGCAATTGTTTATGTAAGTTAATAGAATAAATGCACAAAAAAGATTAAAATTCAACCTAATTATTTAATGATAATTCCAGTTAAAAGTATGAATAAGGATGCAAAGACATTCAATAATAGGTGTAGTGGGAGTCTTTAGCTACGTTTACACTGTCAGTTAAATGTGACCCAATTCCGATTTTTTGCTGATATGTGACACATATCGGATATTTTCTATGTCCGTGTAAACAGGAAAAAAACGCATACATTCCGATATTTTGAGATCGGTTTCAGGCCTCCTTCATATGTGGAAATAAATCAGATATAAATCAGATATGTGCTAATGTGATTGTCGTGTAAACAGACAGATCGGATTTTCTGAGGCATTGCGTTCTGTACGTCATTAAAACTGCGACTTCTTCGCGGTTTAATGATGTAATCAGGCACACCGAGGCGCTGCTCATCCCAAACAGATGCGACCCCGACACGTCTCGCACCCAGATATTCCTCTGAATGGTTGAGGACACAAT